>JACEFZ010015571.1:800270-992770 GCA_014155875.1 Cepaea nemoralis
TTTTTATCCCTCAGCAGAGCACATCGTCATTTCACATTAGGCCCTTTCGGGAATTTTCTTGCTTTAACAATTTATTATTCCTGTGGCAAGAGAAAAAGAGGATATCCTAGATAAAGCTACATCACACAAGCTTGCTACTACGTTATACTGAACTGAAGAGTTTCTCAGAATGTGAGACAGAGAGGAAATGTGATCAGAGGACACTAGCAGCAGTCTTCGGAGTGCCCCTCCTGATGATAATATTGGATGGAAAAATACTGCGAAAATCCAAACTATCTAGGAGTTACCTTTGATTGTCACCTGACATGGAAGACACAGATTGAGAAAAATCAAACAAGAGCAAGGCAAAGAATGGCAATCATGAAAAAACTAGCTGGTACAACGTGGGGAGCAGATGAGAAAGTTCTCAAGAAGTTATATACTGACAGGTGAGGCCAGTACTGGAATATGGCAGCGCAGGAGTCCAAAAATCAAGGAATGCGGATCATTATTGGAAGCCTAAAGACAACACCTATTAACAAAGATCACTTGTTTACAACCAATGCAGGATAGAAGAGATAGTAGAGCCCAGCTACAAGCAGAAAAATTTAGAATTTGACAGACCACCCCATGTATAAAAGGTTTAATGGTTTTGGAAAGGGAAGACTGAAGCATAGCAACTTTGTAGAAAATGCAAAATGAAAGATTAGGGTACACCCTATACTTAACATATCAACAGTCAAACCCATTCACAGTGCACACAAGTTCCCAGCTTGGAGACAGCAGCAACTGCCTGATATGATAGAAAATGTTCCTGGTATTGAGAAAAAGAACACTCAAAGAAGAAAACTTGACCTAAACTACATTTAAAAAAACATACCCAAGTAGCAATTGGACCCATGTGTATATACAGATGGATCAACCAAAAATTCAATAGAAAATGGAGGACGGGGCAACTGGAAAATTTTCAAGTAACTTCAGAGCTAGAGGCCCTGAAAACTGCAGCAGAAATACTCTTGATGGGGGAAAATAAAGAGAAGCAAATATCTATCTTCACAGATGCAAAGTCAGCTGTCTCAATACTAAAGAGCAAAAACAGCACAGAACTAGCTGACCTAAGAGCAGCACTCCATGGTCTATGCCAGAAATCCAAAAAAGTTGTAATACAGTGGATCCCATCACATTGCTGTATAACTGGAAATGAAGAGGCTGACAGACTAGCAAAAGAGGGCGGACGATTACCACAGCCTGACATAGACATAACCTATACTGATGCAAAGAGGTTTATAAAAAGCACTTGTAGAACCAAATGGGAATCAGAACATCCAGGCCACCAGAAAGGTGATGCATATTACAAACTCGACCGAAGAGAACAAGTAGCAATCTTCAGACTCCGCACAGGACATAACAGGCTGAAATACCACTTGTTCAATAAACTAAAGATAGGAGATACCTATGAATGTAATTGTGGAACTGGTAAAATGACAGCTAGACATTTGCTACAGGAGTGCCCAATATATGCAGAACAGAGTAAGATATTTTGGCCCACACCTGCTTCATTTGAGGAAAAGCTCTATGGAGATATCGACAAGCTCAAATTGACTGCAGCTTATTTTAACTACATTCAGGTTGATATCTAAAGGTGCATGAAGAAGTACTTAGATTGCCACACTTCATACCACAGGTATGTCGGTAGCAAAAGCATCCCAGAGGCATGAAATG
Source organism: Cepaea nemoralis (assembly GCA_014155875.1). Lineage (NCBI taxonomy): Eukaryota > Metazoa > Mollusca > Gastropoda > Stylommatophora > Helicidae > Cepaea > Cepaea nemoralis. Next base: position 801,972 of record JACEFZ010015571.1, read on the forward strand.
GAATATTGCTTGGCTAGCAAATCCATTACGTGGAAAGTCTGAATCGAAAGCTCATTGTGTGGGTGTCATCACAGATGGAAAAGTCGACGGGGTCGACTTCATTGCACCGTTTTTTATCCCATATGACTTGGTCTCTTTTCGCAGTGCGGAAAGCGTCGCACGAACTCCTTAGCTCCAGCAACAACCCACAGGAGTCTCCGAAAAAATTCACTCGTGAACCGAAGGACACAGCCCGGAATCTAATCCACAACCTTCGGAGCCCGAGTCAAACGGCTTGACCACTTCACCACGGAGACTCCCCATCACAGGTGGAAAAAGCGCCCCAATGGCATGAAATGGAATATTGCTCACATAGTAAATCCATTACGTGGAAAGTCCGAATCGAAAGCTCACTGTGTAGATGTCATCTGCAGACTGCATTCTTCTGGTTTCCGGAGGAACAGCCTGTGGTGAATGGAAGGTCCAATATATGGAAGTGAGGCTAAGCAGCCATGTGCAGGACGTGATGATTCCTTGGGTGAGCCCAGTACCAGAGCGCTATGCGTCGGCCCTGCAATTATGGAAGCCTCCTTGGATGGCGGGGAATGCCCATGGTCTACCCCTTGAGGGCTGACCGGGATGTCTTCGGCTGTTCTAAATAGGCCAGCTGGTATGGGGGATAACACAACAGTGACAGTAAAATATCCCACAAAACCCCCGAGAAGGTTAATCCAGTCAACAAATACCCGCAGAAGTCTGATGTGTCAGCCTAACAGCGCAAGAACGCAGCTGTGCTGTAAACAGACAACGCAATCACGTCCGGAAAAACTCCGGATGAACGCAGATCTCGTATTTGAAAGGTTGTCAGAAAAGTCATGCTGTTAGGTGTGGGATTGTCAGTTGTGGCACATGTAAGTTAGCTTTTAGCCGTAGTAATCATTTCACTAGTGTGCAGCAAGCAACACTCTGTGCCAGGCTGTTCTATGGCCTGGTTCAATTTTTCAACTTGCTATAGTATGTTCCAGCGCTATTCCAGCCTTGATGCTCATGTTGCTCTTGGCTGTTATTATGTTGGAGACAGTTGTATTAGTATGTAACTGGTTAACTAAACATGTTTTTTAAAGTTAATATAGAAGTTTTTGTATTTTATTATTGCTGTTGCTACACCTTACACTGGTTAGAACTGTGAAGCATCTCTTTGATGTACACCCCATCCACACACTGGCTAGAACTGTGAAGCATCTCTTTGATGTGCACCCCATCCACACACTGAGTTGCCAGACTGGCTGTTTCAAGGATCTGTACTGATCCTGCTTGTGTTGCTGGTTTCTGGACTTGGGGTAGGTATGGAGATCTGTAATGGTATCCCATGGAGATAATTCAGAAAGAGGTTGGATGGAAAGCGGACACCTTCACCCTGACAGATACAATGTCTTTATAGAGCTGAGACCTGAACAAACTGGAAAATCTGTCATAGAATACAAAATCAATCAACCTAATAGTGGGCTAGGGACCATACTGACTTTCCTCATGGCCCATCCAGGCGCTAGTTAGGAAGGGAGGATCAACCATAGTCTCTGCTGGGACTAACCTTGTTGAGGGCGGCTGGGTATTTAGTACATTAGTACAGAGCTCCCGGGAAGGTTAACCCGGTCAACAAATGCCCATTGAAGTCGGATGTGTCAGCCTAAAGGTGCAATATCACAGCTCTGCTGTAAACAGGTACAACACAACCGCGTTAAATAAAGAAAAAACTCAGGATGAACGCAGAAGAAATATCATGGACAAGTAACTGGTGGAACAGTAATCTCATTTGAACTGCAAATGTGGAGTAAGAGAAGGTTGCATTCTCCCCCTTACATTTCTTCATCAGTGAAGAAAATATGAGAAATATCAAATTATTAAATCTTACAATTTTGATCAATTCATAATTCGTAGACATAATTCCATAACTCATATGTGCAGATGGTGCATTCCTCTTGTCAAATATTGCAACGGGATTATAACAGCTAACCCATCTGTTACAGTGATCAACATGTTTTTCTGGTTTTGTGCAGTTGAAATTGACAGTAATTTTACACAGGAGTAATTATAACGGGCTGTTAATAAATGACTTTTCTGTTTTTAATGTTAGGCAAAGACTACTCGTAAAATTGTCTTACGTATGGAGTGCACAGAATGCAAGTACAGGAAACAGTTGCCCATTAAACGTTGTAAACACTTTGAGTTAGGAGGTGACAAGAAGAGAAAGGTACGTGGGATATATAGAAATACCTTAAAATTGTACTTTCTGCTTACTTATATGTCTTCATTACGTAGTGAATGGTTAAATAACTTGACATTAGATACAATACAGTTTTCTTTAATTTCCAGTTGCAGGACTTTTCAGTTATTGTTAATCAGTGTCTGCAGTGTCTATAAGATACCAGTAAGGTGCAAGCTTCATGACATCCCTGAGTTTAGAGTGCAATGCTGGAATGTTAAAATACTACACCACAACGTGAAGTACAGTCAGTCTATGATTATCTCAGGCATTTCAGATAACATTTGTTCTGATTTCATTCGAAGTCATCTCTTTAGATCAAATAATAGTCACACAGAACATTATAGAAAATCTCTGCATAGCCACAGTTCTTTAGATATGATAGTTGATTTAATCATGCCAGTATATTTTTTTTAATTCGTGGAGGGAGAAATCTGTCTTAGCAACCCCTGAAAGATGCAGAAAAATGAGTTGAACAACAACCCTGATGGACAGTTGGTTAAAAGTTTGATATGTGTATCTAGAATAACAAAAGTCTGTGTTGAAACAAAAAAAAAATAACAAAAGCCAGTACAATCAAAGACTAATGCCATCTCGTGGAATGAAAAAACAAGAGATACAGGAGAGTAATTTGCCACCGCTTGTTTGTGTCAAGCACCTGACATCCATACTGCATAAATACATACATAAATGAATAAATATATGAAATGTGCTGACCCAAGCAGGCTTCTATATAAATCTCGAGAAAAAACTATCTGAAAGAATGAATATATAAACAAATGAATCTACTAATGCCACTATCTAAGCAGTTTCTGAATGTGAATTACATACAGTATCCAGTCAGTTCATCAGAGAAACTTTTTACATTTGAAGAGAAAGAATTATCACACCTGAAGACTGTTTTTGAGGTTTTTCTTTTACGGGCCTAGGATATTTTTACTGTCTCTAGAAAACGGTAAGACATTGTAGGGCTGGACTTGGAAGGATATTTCTAACCCCAGATGACAGCCTCGCATCTCAACTCTTAGATAATCATGTCATCCCTGGTTATACTAACATGATAGCTGTTGACAAGGCAGACTTGTCTAGCAACAGAATAATCTAGACAAGAACAACCATGTACAGCAAGTTTCTAAACAACCAAACAGCTAATAATTAAATACACTTGCTCGGACCAATGGAGACACTATATATATATATATATATATATATATATATATATATGCCGGTCTCTCTGGCTGAGGGGTTACAACACTTTCTCCGTAATCCCGTTTATCACGCAGAGTCTCGTAGCGGGAGAGAACTGGGAGCGGTTCGACCCCCGCTGGTGACTTGCGGGATACTGAGCCGGCCGCTCAGAAAGCAATGGCAAACTACTGAGCGTAATCTTGCCAAGAAATCAACAGACAGCTGAAAGATGCTGCTGTTGACAAGCGATGTCCTGTAAAGGATATGCTAAAATATATATATATATATATATATATATATATATATATATATATATATATATATATATATATATATATATATATATATATATGACAATGTGCATGTCAAGCTGAAAAACATTTGATGGCTGCAGAAATATGGTTTCTGAGGAAAATGCAAAGAATACCATGGACAGACAGAAAAACCAATGACCAAGTATTACAGGAGACAAATGAAAATTGTAAATTGATTAGCGAAATTAGACGTAGACAGTCAAAATTTTGTAGACATGTTATGAGAAGAAATGGATTGGAGAACTTAGTGACAACTGGCAAGATCGAAGGGAACAGACGGAGGAAAATACCTGGATGGCTTGGCCACATGGCATGGACGAGACAGGAACACTGAGCTGATCCACGACGCTGGTGTTCGAGTGAAATGGCACATGATTGATTGATATATATAGAGAGAGAGGGAATGAGTCCATGGGAATATCGATCATGAAGCTCATAAGCAGGCACTCTCCCGCTGTTTATACTTCACCTCGACACCACAAGGTACAAGAGGAACATATTGAGATGAATGAGATATATATTCCAGGTTCTGACCCCGAAGACAACATAAACCATCTCACATATCTCTACATATGTCATCTAATATGCAGAGCTCACTCCTGAGTGTGCTTTGTGTATATTGCTACAAAACTCAAATATTACATTTGGGATTATTTAGCTCTGATAGAATTAAGATAATCCTTACTTCAATTTGAGTCAGATAGAAGGAACACTTTTATCTGAAACAACACAGCAGCTGATGAACACTTGCATAATCACTGCAAGGCAATAGACGGAAATTCAAGTGCCCTTGGATCAATAGCAACAACATTATCTGAATTAATTGTGCAAATTTGTATGAAAATATCTTGCCAACACAACACAAATCCATGTTGCCGGACACGAAGTGTTATATTAAAATACACAATGAGCATATGTAATTATGAAAGCTTCTACATAAATCGTATTTGGTGCTGATAGATATTGGCATCACTCCTTGAAGATGGTGACTATTTTATGAGTTCTGAGTGGCTAAGGAAATCATATTCTTTACACATGAAGACTTTAGCAGGCTCATAAACTATACATCTGTATTTTGTCTCCATCAAGCATTCGTTACAGTTTTGATTGCAGACAATAAACAGGATTGTAGCATTTAGAAGGTGCTAATAGTTTACCCAGTGAGCAATGTTTTAGAAATAAATTGTAAGAAAATTGAAATTATGGTCATCTCCAAAATAAACATCATAATGTAACATCCAAGTAAATGGACAATTAAACAGGTGGATCATTACCGCTATCTTGAAGAAGTCGTGACATTTGTTTGTTAATGTGTTGTAATTAGAACAACAATCACCATGTCAAAAATGGCCTTTTGCATGATGGCAAACAAACTTGCCAATAAATATCTGTTAAGTCACAGTGAGAAAGTTTTATGTAGAGTACATACTGTTGTATGCATATGAAACGTGAACAATTGAAGCGTTGTTTCTGAAGAAACTTGTGAGAATGTCTTGGGTGTGCAGGGCAATGAATGAGGCAGGTCTTCAAGAAATATGAAAACCATAATTTATTGAAATCAGAAGTAGAAAGTCAAGATATTTTACATGTTATGAGCAGAAATGCGCATTTAAACTTTGTGACAGCTGTCAGACTTGATGGGGGAAATGAAGCAAAGAATTAATACCGGGATGGCTTGACATCGGGACAAGAAGACAAACCTGGTCTGACGCTTTGATCATATTCATATGTTGGTTACCATGACCACCCATATTTATCAACGTGATAATGGTGATGATATATTTGTATATGTCTGACAACATCACATCCCAATACACACATCAAGATGACCTTTCTATTAGTGACTTGTACTGAACAATTCTGTTTAGCAGAGTTCTGAAGAAACCTGTCATTCAATTGCCCAAAGTATATGTTTGGATATCACAAAACTCAAAGCTAGTAGTTCGTTTTTGGGCTGGTTACGTGTCACTGGTTATATCTCTTCTTTTGTCCTCCTTCTTGGGCACCTGAGAGGTCGATGTATCCATCTTGGACATGCATGTATGTGTTGTTTGCTTCTTCTAGACAGGTTCTATGTCAGATGTAATTGGCTCTGTCTACCTGCGGCTAGGTTTACTTTTCCCAACAATTTTGTCAGGATTGCGGACTTATGGCCTACTCTTTACAACTTCCAACTGCCACTGAATTTTTAAATGGAACCCCTGTTTTTCGACCTTGTTTGATGCTACTAGCCAAGAAATCAGAGGGTGTGTGATATCCTTAGATACAAATCATTCTTGAAAAAAATGCCCAGCTCTGTGCTGTGATTGAGCCTGACGCCTTGTGAACCTGAGGCGGACACTACAGCCTCTCAGCCGTGGCTCCCCCATGTTATACATTGAACTGATAATTTCCCTGTGTTGCCATGTTAAATATTCATCTGCCATGTTTATAATACTGAGTAATTGTTTGTTTTTTTCCTTTTATTACAGGGACAGATGATCATGTTTTAGACCATTTCAATAAAATGTTGCTGAAAGCTGTCATTTCTTGTGGTTTTCAACTTTACATATCTCATGTTGTGAATTGTAAACAAAAATGCCTATTCGATTTTTATAAAGAGGGGACACTGCCAATGCAATACTGGCACATAAAATTTAGCAAGAAAAATGATCCCATGAAGAATCCTAATCACCTGCTTCTATGATTATGAACAAGTTGTTGATTGAATGCCATGGGTGCACTTGTCAACTGAGTAGATCAGCATAGGTTCTCAACATCTCGCTGTGTTATCGCTTCCCTAGAGACAAGCAATAGTAACACTCTAACCTACCATGCATGACACAAGAGGTGGCTAAAGAGGGTTGTGTGGGACTGGCTGCTTAATCCCATAGAAAACTAGCTGCAAAATTCAGTCAGCCATAAACAAATTTAAAGAAAGATGACAGGAAGCTCCCCTCCTATAAGAAAAATGTCACAATGAGTCTGGATTGCCAACCCACTATGTTTCACCTAGGAAACCCCAGAAGTGTCACCTGGAGAAGACAGATGTTGACTGGCCAGGACAGAGACACAGCCTACAGCAGAACACCGGCAACCAGCTTACAGTGCATACATCTTTACTGTGGCAACATACAGATGTGAATTTAACCATAGAAGTCACAAACAATATGTTATGGCATAGAATGGATTTCTTATTTTGATAAACATGGCACATGTGTTTACAGACACTAATGGTAAATAATCCGATCTCTCTTGATGAAACTTAAAAAGATTGGATCATACACCTATTTAAGTAGAAATGTAAACAAGGGTAGGGGAACAGATAGAAATATTAAAAATACAAATACAAAAAAAGTTAAAAGGAGCTTTCATAGCACTAGAACATTTTTGGGAGTCCTAGGAACTTAAACTCAGCATCAAGCATAGAATATTTCACTCCAGTTTTAAATCGGCACTACCGTTTACACCAGAAACATGGAGAATGACTAAAAAATTTATCATCATCATTATATGCCATGCCGATAAGTGTGGGCGGTCATATTTCGCCATCTCAAACGATCACCAGAGTCGTGGATCAGCTCGAGTTCTTTCTCGACCATGCATATGGCCAGCTATCCAGATATTTACCTCTCTGCTTTCCCCTTGTCCTTTTCCCCTCAATCTTGCCAGTGTATTTCTTCTCATAGCGTGGCCGATTAAAAACATTTACATACCTATAAACATTCATTAACTGCTGCCTGCGCATAATCAGCATCATGTGCCATGCCGAGAGGTGTTTCGCCATCTCACACAATCACCAGTCTTCTTCTGCGTTCATCCGGAGTTGTTTTTTTTTCTTTTCCGGACGTGATTGCGTTGTGCCTGTTTACAGCAGAGCTGCGTTCTTGCGCCGTTAGGCCGACACATCCAAATTCTGCGGGCATTTGTTGATCGGGTTAACCTTCTGGGGGGGGGGGGGGGGGGGGTTCTTAGGACGTTTGACTTTCACTGTTGTGGAGTTATCCCCCATCCCAGCTGGCCCATATAGAACAGTCAAAGACATCCTGGTTAGCCCTCAGGGGAAGGCAGGGGCAGACCATGGGCATTCACCGCCATCCAAGGAGGCTTCCATACTTGCAGAGCCGACACACAGCGCTCTGGTACTGGGCTCACCCAAGGAATCGTCACGTCCTACACATGGCTGCTTAGCCTTACTTCCGTATATTGGGCCTTCCATTCACCATAGGCTGTTCTTCCGGAAACCAGAAGAACGCAGTCTTCAGATGAAGTGATGACGGATGATATCCGTCTTCAGATGACATCCACACAGTGAGCTTGCGATTCGGACTTTCCACGTAATGGATTTGCTATCCAAGCAATATTCCATTTCATGCCTCTGGGACGCTTTTGTAACTGACATACCTGTGTGTAGCAGTAAACACTTCTTCATGCACCTTTAGATGTTAACCTGAATGTAGTTAAAGTAAGCTGCAGTCAACTTGAGCTTGTTGATCTCCATAGAGCTTGTCCTCGAAGCAGTTGTGGGCCAAAATATCTTTCTTTGTTCTGCATATATTAGGCACTCCTGCAGCAAATGATTAGCTGTCATTTTACCAGTTCCACAATTACATTCATCAGTATCTCCTATCTTTAGTTTATTGAACAAGTGGTATTTCAGCCTGTTATGTCCTGTGCGGAGTCTGAAGATTGCGACTTGTTCTCTTCGGTCGAGTTTGTAATATGCATCATCCTTCTGGTGGCGTGGATGCTCTGATTCCTATTTGGCTCTATTAGTGCTTTTTATAAACCTCTTTGCCTCATTATAGGTTGATCATTTTTGGCTGATCCATCTGTATATGCGTGGGTCCAATTGCTGCTTGGGTAATGTTCTTTTATGTAGTTTAGGGTTATTTTTCTTCTTTCGGTTTCATTCTGAGGGTTCTTTTTCTCAATACCAGGAATATTTTCTATCATCTCAGGCAGTCGCTGCTGTCTCCAAGCTGGGAACTTGTGTGCATTGTAAATGGGTTTGACTGTTGATATGTTAAGTATAGGATCTGCCCTAATCTTTCGTTTTGCAGTTTCTACAAAGTTGCTACGCTTCAGTCTTCCTTTTCCAAAACCATTAAACCTGTTATACATAGGGTGGTCTGTCAATCTTCTAATTATTTTTTCTGCTTGTTGCTGGGCTCTGCTATCTCTTCTATCCTGCATTGGTTGTAAACAAGTGATCTTTTCTAGTTCATTAATAGGCGTTGTCTTCAGGCTTCCAGTTATGATTCGCATTCCTTGATTTTGGACTCTACTTATTTTGTTAAAGTTTGACTTAGCTGCTGTTGCCCAAGTTGCAATGCCATATTCCAGTACTGGCCTTACCCGTCCAGTATATAACTTCTTGAGAACTTTCTCATCTGCTCCCCACGTTGTACCAGCAAGCTTTTTCATGATTGCCATTCTTTGCCTTGCTCTAGTTCGATTTTTCTCAACCTGTGTCTTCCATGTCAGGTGACGATCAAAGGTGACTCCTAGATAGTTTGGATTTTCTTCATGGCGCAATATTTTTCCATTCAATACCAGCTTAGGTTGCTGAGTTTTATTTGCAAGGGAGAACACTGTGCATGTTGTTTTCTCCTCACTTATCTTCACTAGCCATGATTTTGACCAGTCCTCTAGCGTTAGTAAGGCTTAGTGTATTCTGCTGTTAGCTGTACTAATATATTCTTCAGATGTCCATATGGCTAGGTCATCTGCAAAGGAAGATGTGTGTATTCTGGCTGGAAAATTTTCCGTGATGTCATGTATATTGCTAGGAATAATGTTGGTGAAAGAACTCGTCCTTGGGGGACACCTTGCTCCAACAGCATCATTTTGCTAGTTTGTCCTGGAAGTTCTGTTCTCAAGGTAGTGGCTGATCCATTTGTACATTTTCCCACAAACATGCATTTTTTGCAGTTACTTTCAGTTCTTCCTTCCATACTTTATCAAATGCTTTTTCTAAATCTATCCAGACCGCGTCCTCTAAAAGTACTGGAGAGTTTTGGTCATAGACCATAACTTTAGGAAAGGAAAATCCCAACTGCACCTCCCCGTGGTAGAGGATGGAAACACACCACGGTGTGGCTAACACAGCTCTGGGGACCGAGTATCCACCGGAATAAGTGGACAACTCTGCAGCTGAGCAGAGCAGGGCACTCACTTGTCCTTACAGTCGGAAATGGCTGTCAAAGGCAGAGGTAAAAAGACCACCATGTGAATGTGGAAGGCAAGGGAAAACCACATTATCTTCCCAAGACTTCATGGCAAAACATATATCAGAGTTAGTGAACGACGTTAATGGCTGTCTTAGGACATCCTCGTCCGGTAGGGACAGTCATGAGCCACAGGTGACACCAGACCGTCATCCAGCTACTGATGGCAAAATCATAACTAAAATAAATAAATTTAGAGTAGGAACATGGAATGTTAGGACATTAAATGAGCTAGGAAAGTTGACCAATGTTCTAAGAGAGATGAATAGCATGGAAATGAATATACTAGGCGTTAGTGAGATGAGATGGAAGGGATCGGGCAAAATTATAGCTGACAATAATTTATTCTGGAGGGGATACACATGAAAAAGGTGTAGGAATAATATTAGACAAAAAAAAAACAGCCAAGTCAATTAATCGATACTGGTGTATTTCAGATAGAGTAGTTATGGTAAAAATCAAAGGCAAACCAATAGACATAAATATTATACATGTATATGCACCAACAACAAGCAGTAGTGGTGAAGAAATACAACACTTTTACGATGAAATAGAAATGGTGATGGCTCAAATTGGATCACAAGAAATAAAAATAATACTTGGTGATTTTAATGCAAAAGTAGGAAAGGGGAAAATGGATGATGTAGTGGGGAATTATGGTTTAGGTACAAGAAATGAAAGAGGGGAAAAGCTAATAGAATGGGCAAATATCAATGATATGATAATTGGAAACATGGTTTAAACACCATAAAAGACGACTGTACACATGGAAAAGCCCTGATAAGAAAATACGAAACCAAATTGACTACATACTAATTAATAAAAGATATAGAAATGCTTTAATTAATGTAAAGACAATGCCTGGTGCTGACTGTAATAGTGATCATGTACCACTATGTGGACAAATAAAAGTAAGATTAAAGAGAGGGGAAAAAATGGTTAAGAACATGAGACTTAATAAAGAGGTTCTGAAAATAGATTAAGAACTGCAAGAACAATACAGAGTGACTGTGAAAAATAGGTACAATGCGATAGTTAAAATACAGAATATAAATGAACAATGGAAAATGTTAAGGGACTCCATTCATCAAACTAGCAAAGAAGTATTACCGGAGAGAGGCAAAATAGCTAAGAAAAAATGGATGAATGAAGAAATTTAAAACTGATGGACAAAAGAAAACAGAGTAAAAATGACAAACAGGAATACGCTAAGATAAATAAAGAAATAAAAGATAAATGTGGGAAGGCTAAAGAAAGTTGGTTAAACGAGCAATGCAAAAAAATTGAATTAAATTCCATTAATGATACAAAAAATATGTACAGACAAATCAGTGAGCTTACAGGAAGAAAAATAAGAATAAATACAGGGTGTTTGAAATCAAAAACAAGAAAGATATTATTAGAGGAAGGTGCTATAATGAAGAGGTGGAATGAGTATATAAATATAAGAGAATTATATGACGGAGAAAGGGAAGAATTAACAGAAGATAGTAACTTAGAAGGTCCACCTATTCTGAAAGAAGATGTCGCTGACGCTATGAAACGTATGAAGAAAGGAAAAACAGCTGGGCCAGATGAAATTACAATAGAAGAATTAGAAGTGTTAGGAGAATTTGGAGTAGATATATTAATTATGTGGTTGTTTCGGGATTTGAAATTTAAATATTGAGCACAACCCACTACTGGCAACGCCGATCGCATTCTGGTATGAACCTAAGGCCTATCCACGTCAATATGGAAGCACTATACTCGAGTTTCGCCCTCGTTTGAGCTCATCAGTAGTGCATATCCCTGACCGGATCCGGAAACAGTCCCGGATCACGCGTGTGAAGCGGGTGTGTAACCACGCGGCACACACTGGACACACCAAATTATCACAACAGAACATCACAACGCTACCCATCGTAGGCTATGCTCAAGATTGCCCATTCGCCGCGACCGACGTCCGTCAATCGATGGGACCCGAACGATCAGGACTTCTCACTGGCAAGGAACACCAGGCCTCCTAAATCCAGTGAGCAATAATCAATTGATTATGTGGTTGTTTCGGGATTTGAAATTTAAATATTGAGCACAACCCACTACTGGCAACGCCGATCGCATTCTGGTATGAACCTAAGGCCTATCCACGTCAATATGGAAGCACTATACTCGAGTTTCGCCCTCGTTTGAGCTCATCAGTAGTGCATATCCCTGACCGGATCCGGAAACAGTCCCGGATCACGCGTGTGAAGCGGGTGTGTAACCACGCGGCACACACTGGACACACCAAATTATCACAACAGAACATCACAACGCTACCCATCGTAGGCTATGCTCAAGATTGCCCAATCGCCGCGACCGACGTCCGTCAATCGATGGGACCCGAACGATCAGGACTTCTCACTGGCAAGGAACACCAGGCCTCCTAAATCCTAAAGTGAGAAGTCCTGATCGTTTAACCTCATAAACCATATCACTAAGCTTCTACTCAGAATCATAATGAGAAGAAACAAAAAGAAAATAAAAATGGAAATTAGTGAAGAACAGTATGGATTTGTGGAAGGAAAGGGCACAAACGATGCAATTTATACATTACGGACACTAATAGAAAGGTCAATAGAGAAACAGAGAGACATATATTTGTGCTTCATAGATTATACTAAAGCATTTGATAAAGTAAAACATGATGAACTGATTAAAATGTTGGAAGATATCAACATTGATGGAAAAGATTTAAGAATAATAAAGAATGTTTACTGGAACCAAGTAGCAGCAATTAAAATGGGAAATAAAGAGGGTAGTTACGAACAGATAACGCTAGGAGTACGACAGGGGTGTGTCTTGTCACCAGATCTTTTCTCCCTGTATAGCGAAGTAATAATGAGAGAGATCAAAGAGATGCCAGGAATACTAGTCGGAGGTTATAATATAAATAACTAGCTGACCCGGCCCGGCTTCGCCCAGACCCTGGTGGGGAGCATCTCATTTAATTCATATACGTAGTCATATAAGCTCCCGTTCCCGTTCCCGACTATCTATCTGTCTGTCTGTCTGATCCGGCCCGGCTTCGCCCAGCCCCTGATGGGGAGCATCTCATTTAATTCATATAAGTAGTCATATAAGTTCCCGTTCCCGACTGTCTGTCTGTCCCTCCCTCTCTGTCTGTCTGCCTGTCTAATCATTTATTGGTTGCAGTTAGAACAACCTTAGATAAACGAAGACCAACTTACAAAAAGCATTAGAAAGAGCACTTGAAAGATCTTTACATCTTCCCCAACAATTAACTTGGGTAAATGGAGCGGCGGCAGCAGCAGCAGCATAAGAAGAAAAAGGAGTAGGAGCTGGGAGGAGGAAGAGGGAGGAGGAGGGAGGAAGAGATAGGCGGAGAGAGGAGGAGGGAGGAAGAAGGAGGAGTAGGAGTAGGGAGGAATAGGAGGGAGGAGGAGGTAGGAGGAGGAGGAGTAGTAGGGAGGAGGAGGAAGGAGGAGGAGGGAGAAGAACGCAGGAGGAGGAGGAGGGAGGAGGAGGAGGGAGATGGAGGAGGCGGAGGGAGAAGGAGGAGGAAGAGGGAGGAGAAGGAGGGGGAGGAGGGAGGAGAGAGGGGGAGAAGGGATGAGGGGGAGGACGTAGGAGGAGGAAGGAAGAGGAGTGATTAGGAGGAGGGGGAGGGGAAGAGGAGGAGGGGAGAGGAGGAGGATTATAACGCATATGCCTGAAGATAACTGCAGCGAAAAGGTGGGTCTGTCTGTCTATCTGACCCGGCGTGGCTTCGCCCAGCTCCTAGCGGGGAGGGTCTCATTAAATTCATACAACAAAAAAAGTAACTTAAAAGAATGTCCTTCCACACACCATCCATTATTTTTAATGAAAACTGTTTCTAATCACCGACATGACTGTAGATAACTTCTTAAGCATAAAAAGATGAGTTACAATGTTATGCATTATGCATTATTTTTATGAAAACTTTGAAAATGCCTTAAAGATTGCATCATTATTTATTATAACTCATATGCCTGTACATAACTATAGACAAAGAGTTTATAAATCTTTGAAAACGATGCAACAATATGACTATAAGATATAAAGAAAAGTTATGCCCCTTGAAATAACTTTTCTAGAGTTAAGTCCCCTCGCTATATAGAAATTATAATGAAAAATTAAATAATATTAAGTAAGCAGCCGATTTTACACTAAAAAAAATCACAGTTGGCAGCGCGGGAATGAGAGGAAGACGTGTAGAAAATTTCATCTCAATCGGATGGACCGTTCGCGAACGCATAAAGGATAGACATACAGACAGAGATTGCCTTTTATATATAAGATATACGCCATGCAGATGACACAGTATTGGTGGCGGATAATTCAACAGACCTACAGCAATTATTAGACGTTGTAGTAATAGAGAGTGCAAGGAAAGGACTCTCCTTGAATATCAAGAAAACAGTAACAATGGTAATATCAAAGAAAATGGTGACACCAAAATGTGACATAGAAATAGAAGGAAAAATCCTTAACCAAGTGGATAATTTTAGATACCTAGGGGCATTTATAACATCAGATGGAAGATGTACAACAGAGAATAGGGCAGGCAAAAGCCGCATTTCAGGAAAATGAAGAGTATCTTGTGCAATAAGCCACTATCACTGAATGTAAGAAAGAGAGTGCTGAAATGCTATGTAGAACCAGTTTTGCTGTATGGCAGTGAATCCTGGAATGTAAATGAACAAAGTAAGAAGAAATTAGAAGCAACAGAGATGTGGTTCCTGAGACGAATGTTGCGAATTCCTTGGACTGCCAGAGTAACTAACGATGACTGCCTGAAACAGACTAATGAAACTAGAACATTATATACAACAATAAGACAGAGACAAACATCTTTCTTCGGTCACGTGATGAGAAGAGAGGCATTGGAGAACATCGTAACAACTGGAAAGGTCGAGGGGAAGAGAGGCAGAGGCAGACCAAGAGAAATGATGCTGGATGGATTGAGACGGTGGCATGGAGGAATATCAGCAGCAGAGTTGATCCAGAAAACCAAAGACCGAGATCTGTGGAGAGCCATGAACACCTACGCCAGCTGGCACGGCACTTGATGATGATAATCCAGACCGCTAGTGTGTGCTTTTTCTCTTGGAAGGCATCCTCTATTTCCTGAGCTATAAAGGTTATTTGATCTTCAGTGGACCTGTACTTTCTGAATCCTGCTTGGTGTGGTGTTAAGAGTTTGTTTTCTTCCAGATGCCCTGTTAGCCTGCCATTGATAATGCATTCCATTAATTTTTCTACACAGCTAAGTAGACTGATAGGTCGATAGCCATTTGGTTCTTCCAGGTCTTTTCCTTTCTTTGGGACTGGTATTAGTATATCTTCCTTCCATGCCTGTGGGACTATTTCTCTCTTCCAGCTGTAATTTAGGACTGCTAGTAGTTTCTTTTTTGCCTCAGTGCCTAGTCCTATTAGCATTTCATTTGTGATTCCATCCTTTCCTGGTGATTTCTTCTTTTTTTAGGGTATTCATTGCCTGTTCCATTTCTTCCATTGTTAGATTTGCCATCATATATTCTGCTGCTGTCTCTGTATTACTATGATGTATCTGTTTATCTTTGATTGCTTTCTTCTGTTCGATTGTAATATCAATGTGGTTTGCACTGGCATAGTGTTACATTAGTGCATTTGCAGCCTTTTCCCCTGTAAGCAAGGCATTTCCTTGTTTAATTGTTATTTGTTTCTAGGTCGTTCATTGTTCATGGCTTTCACTAGTTTCCATAGTATTTCCATCCCTGCATCCCTGTCAAAGTTCAGGTTTTCTGTTTTTTCCCCCAACAATCTCTTGTTGTTTGATTTACTGTTCTTTTATATTTTGCTGAGATGGCTTTGAGGGAGATATTCGCTTCAGTTGTTTGTTATCTCTCTACTGTCTTCCTGGCATCTTCAACTTTGTCCTCCAAAATGTGTAGTTCTTCAGTCCAGTATGGTTTGTAATTTTTCCTCACTCCTCTTGGAATAGACTCAGTGGCCGCCTGTATTATTGCTCTGGTTAGACTTTCCACCATTTGCTTCATGTTGCCATATTGTGTATTTGTTTTCACAATATTTGTTTGTCAGTATGGAAAATCTGTCCCAATCTGCTCGTTTGTAATTCCAGCGGTGCAAAGGCTTTTGCTCCTGTGGAACATACTCCATATTCATTACAAGCTTGATTGGTCTGTGGTCACTACCTGTTAATTGGTCAAGCACATGGCAATCAATTTTGTGGAGCATGTCTCCTGTGCAGAAAGCTAAGTCTGGAGTAGAAGTGGTAAGCCATCTTCTGGAGTAGAAGCTTGGTGTGTCATCCGCTTTGTTGAGTAGATGGAGATTTGAGTCTATTTCCCAGTCCTCCACTTCATCTCTTTTGTCAGTATCTGGGTATCTCCATCTTTCTGAACAGCTATTAAAGTCTCTGACAATAATGCAGTTTGTGTCAGTTATTTTCATGTTTGAGAGTGCAAGGTCCTTATCTGTTGGGCTATACAGATTGTAAATTCTTATTTTCAGGTCCTTTATAATTATATCAACACCTATAATTTCCGTTTGGTTGTCAGAGATCACAGATACTTCGCTGCAAGGTATTGTATTTCGTGTAAGTATTAGAACTCCTCTTTTGTGTCCTTCGCGGTCGAAATGTGTGGCCTGGTATCCTCTGACTGAGAATTTGCGATTGGCTTTGAGTTGTGTCTCTTGAATGCATGCCACATCTATTCTATCTTTATGAAGACGCTTTGTTAGGGAGACTTTCTTGTTATAAACTCCTTCGGCATTCCACTGTAGTATGTTGAGTGTCCGGGGTGTTTGGTCAATAGCTCTTAACCTACTCCTCTGTGCCTTGACTCTACAGCACAGGGGAAGGTTACCACCAGTAGTCATGGGTGGACCCCCTCGAGGCAGGAGGCCCGACACTATCACCGCCTGATGGGACTTCATGGGATTAGCACCATAACGATTAATTTTCATTTGTGGCATCATGAATTATGTTACGTTGCACTGCTTTGTCAAGCCTGTGGCTCAGTACATTTGAATTCGACAAACATTTTTTGGGGTGCTTTCCCTAGCCTTTGACTGTCCCCAGTCTACCTACAAGGCAGCAGGTTTGTGAGTCTCTTCGTCTGTTTCCTCTCTCTTGACCTGTCCGACATGGGTGACCCTACCAGTAGCTGTGCTACCGTTGGCATAGCTCTTGAGGTCATTGGAACGCGCAAGCCCCTCTACCTCATCACGGTGGACACACTGCAGAGGGGAGGAAGGGTCTGATGGGACAGATCAGGTCTCAGTTGGAAGATTTGCAAATTTTGGGCACTCTGTTTATACATTGCATCATACATCAGCAAGCACTCTGTGGGAAAGACTTAAATATTTATTGTGTACTGAAACCAGTCATTTCTGCCGTGAACTTCATTCGAGGGCATGCACTCAATCACTGTCAGTTCCAGGCTTTTCTTGAAGAAATTGATTCAGAATTCTGTGATTTGTCTTACCACACATCAATGAGATGGCTCAGCTGCGATAAAGTACTGTTTCATTTCTACAAGCTCCAAAACGAAATAGATGTTTTCCTCACTGAAAAAGAATGAGCTGATCCACAGATGTCAGATCCTACCTGGCTGTCAATTGTGGTCAACATCACATCACACATGAATGCAATAAATTTGAAACTTCAGGGAAAGGATAACCTCGTCTGTTATCTCTACAGAATCATCAAAGGACTTAGGAGAAAGCTGTCACTGTTTGAAGCACAACTGGAAGGAGAAAACGTTTCTCATTTTCACTGTTTCGATTAGTTTTACGTTACAATCGCCGAAGATGTCAACCTCGATTTCCAAATAAAAAAATTATTTGTGACTAGAAGAAGCATTTTCTGAAGAGATTTTCAGATCTTGACAGAACTGAGAGTGACATTCTTCTCTTCCAGAATCCGTTTGATTGTAACCTTGATGATGTGCCAGTTCAACTACAGTTGGAGCTCGTTGATTTGCAAGCAAATGACTTATTGAAAGAGACACAGAGAGAACGAAAACCTGTTGAATTTTACCGCTGCTTACCTGATGTTGAGTTTCTGAAACTGAAAAAAAATTATGCCACTGGTATGGCATCAGTGCTTGGAACAACTTATGTCTGTGAGCAAACATTTTCAAAAATGAAGTATGTGAAGTCAACACATCGAACGAGATTAACTGATGAACATTTAAAAGCAATTCTCTTGATTGGATGCAACAATTCCAAACCAAACATTGATGATATCTTGAAAGCCAAATATCAGTTTCACAAATCTCACTAACCTTTTTTGCTGCTTAGTTTGTGAGATTAAGATATGTGCACACTAGGTCTGATGTAACTATCTTTTTGCTAACGTCGCCTTCTTTGATAAACTTTGTTTAGTAATCAAATATGTTGGTTGTCTTTGCTTTTTGTACATTGCACGTCAGTCACCCATGATTAACTTAGTTTTTCTTTAGTCTGCTGCCAAATTGTGTGCAGCTGTTTCGAAAGCGGGTATACAAGATTACGAACCGCGTCCACAAGACCTTCGCCACGGAGACCGGCGCAAGTATTGTACAGAATGAGTATGCGGCCCGCGCTCGTAATTTTGTCAGTTATCCGGCCCGCCGTGAAAAAAGTTTAGTGACCCCTGCTCTAGTGAGTGGAAACATACTGCGACAGTAACCTGCCTTTCAAACATAACACAGTGCTCTAGTGAGTGGAAATATACTGCGGCAGGATGAGCATTCAAACTATCTAGGTAGGTTGAGCATTCAAACTATCTAGGTAGGTACCTTTAATTATCCCTCTGACATGAAAAAGACAGGCTGAGACAAATTGAACAGGAGCAAGAATATTGCTTGGATAGCAAATCCATTACGTGGAAAGTCCGAATCAAAAGCCCACTGTGTGGACTTCATAAAAGGTGGAAAAGTGTCCTAGTGGCACGAAATGGAATATTGCTTGGATAGCAAATCCATTACATGGAAAGTCCGAATCGAAAGCTCACTGTGTGGATGTCATCTGCAGACTGCATACTTCTGGTTTCCGGAAGAACAGCCTATGGTGAACGGAAGGCCCAATATACGGAAGTGAGGCTAAGCAGCCATGTGCAGGACGTGACGATTCCTTGGGTGAGCCCAGTACCAGAGCGCTGTGTATCGGCTCTGCAAGTATGGAAGCCTCCTTGGATGGCGGGGAATGCCCATGGTCTGCCCCTGCCTTCCCTTGAGGGCTGATCAGGATCTTTGGCTGTTCTATATGGACCAGCTGGGATGGGGGATAACACCACAACAGTGAGAGTCAAACGTCCTAAGAAACCCCCGGGAAGGTTAACCCGGTCAACAAATGCCCGCAGAAGTCGGATGTGTCGGCCTAACGGCGCAAGAACTCAGCTCTGCTGTAAACAGGCACAACGCAATCACATCCGGAAAAAAAAAAACTCCGGATGAACGAAGAAGAAGAAGAAGAACAGGAGCAAGACAAAGAAGGGCAATTATGAATAAGGCTTGCTGGAACAACATGGATAGGCAAGTAAGAAGCTCTCAAGAAAGTATACACTGGATGAGTGAGGTAAGTTCTTACACACAGTAACACAATTTAACTTTAGCAACAGCAACTAAGTGAAACCTCGAAAACACAAATCAAATCCAGGATGAAGGGATGTGAATCATAACTGGAGGAACAAAGGCAGTGTACTTTAACACACTGGAAAAGATCACACATCTAAAACCAATGGAGGACAGAAGCGATAGCAAAGCACAGACGTAAAATATTTTAGAGGTTTAACAAACTTGACAGGAGAACATTAAAGCAAAGCAACTTTCTACAATTTTCAACGAAAAAAAAGCACAACAGATCCTATACTTAGATATTAAAAGCCAAAATCACGGACAATGCACATCGTTTCCCCAGCTTGGAGAAAGTAGCACCTGTCTAAGATGACAGACAACAATCCTGATACTAAGAAAAATAAAAGAAAAAACACATTCAGAATGACATACAAACAACAAATAACTCTAATACTTAGAACATTAAACATGTAACACCTGGACTCATGCATATACAAATTTAAACAATGTTTTCCCATAGTGAATTTGAATAACGAAGACACAAACAATAGATTGCACGATTTATTGCCTGGCATATTTCGCTGCATCTCGTCAGGTACATACTGCAGAAATCACACAACATAAAATAAAGTAATTAGATAAATCCTTCAAGCTGAAATATACACATGTTTGCACAGTAATTTCAATTGTCTACCACGGTAATTTACATTACATTGTGTGATTTATGAAGTACGTACCTGGCTGCTCACTGTATACAACAGCTGCAGATCATGTTCATTGTTAGCAATCAGTACCGAGTCATCTGCATATCTTAAACTGTTCATGTTAGGTCATCTGGTGGCGATTTATCTGAATTTCTCATATTGCCACTCTTTAGAGAAAAAGGGTCTGAAGACGTTACAGACCACTGTTGCGCCCTCTTTTGACTGGTTGGTATTGACTCACATGTTTATCAATTGATATAGCAGCATGTTGTTTCTAATATATGTTCTTTACAAGTCTAAGTCTTTCCTAATGATTTGGAGATCTGCATGGGTAAGGACACTGGAAATGGCCACAAAAGTAGTGAAATCAACCAGAACAGAGGGCAGTAGAAAATAGATGAATTACGAGGGGGAGTTAATAAGTATGCCACAAATGGCTTTAGAAAAATAAATATGATAACTTGAAACCAGTTTATTTTTATACATACATTGTCCCTTTATTTCTCAACATAATTTCCACCAACATTGATACACTTATCCCATCGTTTTATCAGTCCTCCCAAACCGGCTGCTCTGTTTTCTAAACCACGTTTTCACTTCCCATTCAACTTCGGCATCATTCGTGAAATGTCTCCCACCAAGGTGGGTTTTCAGTGGACCAAAAAGGTGAAAATCACTGTAAGTCGGGGCTGCAAGATAGCTGTTCCAGAACTTCCCACCTTAGTTAGTTAATTTTCTCCCGAGTTAATCGAGCCGTATGTGGTCTGGCATTGTCATGAAGAAGCAACACTCCTCTAGTCAGCAGTCCTGGACATTTTCTTTTAATTGCATCATGACGCATCGATAGAACTTCACAGTACGATTCAGAATTCACATTGTCACCTTTCTTCTTGAAATTGGTTTAAAGCACTCCTTGACAATCCCAGAACACTGTCAGCATAACCTTCCCTGCTGATGGCGTAACCTTGAATTTTTGGACACAAGGCGAAGAAGGATGTTTTCATTGCATTGAAGCATGCTTTGAATCAGGCTGGTAGTGATGCACCCATAATTCATCCCCAGTAACAATCCTGTTCAGCATGTCTTCTCCATCTTCGTATCGATAGAGATGATGCAAGGACAGGCCAAATCGGTTCATTTTGTGTTCCTCCTTCAATTGTCTGGGTACCCACCTTGAGCACACTTTCTTAAATTTCAATCTATCATGCATTATGCTGTATGCTGAACCATGTGAGCACCCTATTGCAGATGCTACAGAGTCTATCGTTATTCACCTGTCATCTCTAATCATCTCCTCAACAGGATGACCAGATCGGATTTCATCAACAATTTTAGGGTGTCCTTGAGAAAATTCTTCTACCCAGCTATGCACCGCTTTACAGGACAAACATTTGTCAGCACAAACGGGAAGCATTTCCTTATGAATGTCCTTTGCAGGCAGTCCTTTTGATCACAAAAAATGCACAACAGCATGTTGCTCTTTGGTTATACACTCCGTAAATACAGTCACCATTTTGTTTATGCGCTGCGCATGAGACTCCTAGCGCCACCTTACGATTGGGAATATAAAGTTTGATGTTGCTGTCACCTAATAACACCTGTAGAAAACACCAACTACATTTACCTGCCATCCCACAGAACTGTTACTTACTTATTGAACTCGCCCTCGTATGTGCACCAAAGATAATGAAAGTTAGCACATGCAGTGATGTACAAAGCACACAACGGGTGAGGTGGTTATTTTGACACAAAAGTTATTTCATATATCTGTGATTTAAATCCATATAATTATAAGAATGATATATAGAATTTAATGTCAAAAGAGTTGAGCTTATAGCATCCCAGTATTTAGTTGTTGTATGTTGTTGGGTACCTAGGACATTTTCTGGGAAGCAGAGCTGGCCAGCGTATCATTTACATCAGCCATTGAATGTTTATTGGTCTAAGCCAGTGGTTCCCAAGCTTTTCAAGCAGAGGGCCATATCTACTATTTTAGGTAATTAAGCGGGCCACAATGTTATACAATTATAAAAGTCGTGCAATATAATTCTTACCTTTAACTTTCGTTAACAAAATTCTAAAACTTTAAAGGCAGTCAATGTAAATACTACACTGCGGTAGTTTTTTTTGGTTTAAAATCAAAAGTTCATTTAACAATACATTTTTAGTCAGTTTCGAAAATCGCTATTAATGTAATTAATTTACAATTGTAACTGTTCTTTATAACCAGTTTATCAATGTCTGGGCACAAATCTGTCGTGCCCAAAGTCATAAGAGCAGCTAGGTTACTATCAGCGAGTATGGAACGTTGCTTGTTTTTTTATAACGGTCATTGCGGAAAATGACTGCTAGCATCTGTAAGTCGAACCAAAACGACAAATGTATCTATGGGCGAATGAACGCAAGTGTTCAAATTGTTTGATAGGCATTAGTCGCCAGAATGAAATCATATGATCAGCTGAAGGTGAAGCAGGCAGCTACAGAAATTTACATCTCAGTGCAGAATTGCATTTCAAATCGATTACTTCTTGCTGAAGGTTTTGATGTAACTGACGGAGCTTGGCAATAGGAAATACGAATGGATTTATGAAGAGGGCAACATTATCCTCCTCTATTGTGAACTCTTGAAATTTCAACTGAAAGATATCCAGAAGACTTTCAACTTTTACTTTGTACTGTAACAAGTCACATTTATTTTCCACCATAAGCGTCTTCAGAGTTGGAAATGCCTCTCAAGTCCCTTCAGTCAGCTGACCGATAAACAGTCGTAGTCTCATTTTAAATGAAGAAATGTCATCGCACACATTTGTGAATAGTTTTTTTTTTATTCTCTGGATCATCGCATTTAAAAAGTTTAAATGAGACGTGATTGTCCACCAAAAATGCCAGGTCATTAAGCCAGTCACCGTTCAGCAAACATTCCCGTTCTGTAGGCAATTCATTTATTTCAGACAGGAACAGATAGACACTATTTTTTCAGTGCCCAGAAACGTGACAGAACTTTCCCTTTAGATATCCATCTAACACGACAGTGTAACAGTAGCTCACCGTATTCCTAGTTCAGGTCAGATAGAAACTGTCTGAACTCACGCCTGTTCAGAGGCTTACTTCAAATTTTGTTCATACATCTCAGAACAACATCGATGACACGATGGTTAGATGCTGGCCTGTCAGTCCGGTTGTCATGAGATCAAATCATAAATTGACCTGGACTTGGAGGTCAGCCCAGGCTAACACGGGTCTCAGGAAATGTCTGGGGAAGTAAAGGTAGCCGACACAACACTGACCACATCACCCACCAACTGCCGACTGGTTTATCCAGTTATGGGTGAAACACCATATGCTCAATATGAAGCTGTAACACCTTTACAATCCAGTGACAGTTTCTGTCATGGGACAACATGTTTATGTCTGCCTATATTGTTGCCAATGACAAAGAAACCGATCACGCCAACATGTACAATTAAGTGAAATGTATTCATTTTGGGACAGAAATTAAGATACTTAGCTACATTGAAAACAGATGGGAGATGTATCATAGAAATACAAAACAACAGGACAAGCAAATACTGAAATAAATGAAATAAAGAATGTCACACTGCAAGTTAGAGACAGAATTCTTGTATGTTACACAGAACCAGTTTTATATGGATTTAAGTCAGCAATAGACAAATATGACCTGAAGCCACAGATATGTTTCACAAAAGAATTCTGAAACATGAGAAATTTAAATGTTTTGTGGGATGCCAAGACTATGACATCTTATTACAAACATAAGATGCAGTCAAAATTGCAGGCTACATTATAAGAAGAGAAAACCTGTAACATAATGTAACAATTGAAAAGATATATGAACAGAGATAAAGAAAGGCAGCGAGACAAGATTACTGACAGTCTTCTTCATGACATGGAAAAATAGCAAAGATGTTGTCGGAGAGTGAACGAACAAACAAACTTTATTTTCCAAGGATCACAAATTGGGAATGCAGGCCCGCCTTACATTCAGCCCTTAGAGATGTGGAAACACATGATCCCCTATGTCAGTGGGCAAGACGATGAAACCTATCTTTTCTAAAGCCTATCTCCAAAAACAAGTGAATCGGTACAATTATCTCGGAACAGTCATAACTTCTGATGGGAAGATGCCTTGAAGAGATTAGAACAAGAATCGTCATGGCGAAAGTAGCCTTTAGCAAGATTAAAAACATTCTGACCAATAAAAAGATGTCAATTGAAACGAGAAAAAGAGTGTTGAGGGGATACATAGAACCTGTTCTTTTGTATGGATGTGAAACTTGGACAATGTGCAGTCAAGCTGAAAAACATCTGATGGCTGCAGAAATGTGGTTTCTGAGGAAAATGCAAAGAATACCATGGACAGATAGAAAAACCAGTGACCAAGGAGACAAATGAAAATCATAGATTGATTAGAGAAATTAGACATAGACAGTCAAAATTTTTTGGACATGTTATGAGAAGAAATGGACTGGAGAACTTAGTGACAACTGGCAAGATCGAAGGGAACAGACCAAGAGGAAGACCGAGAGGAAAATATCTGGATGGCTTGGCCACATGGCATGGACGAGACAGGAACACTGAGCTGATCCACGACTCTGGTGATCGAGTGAAATGGCGAGTCATGACCGCCCAAACTTTCCGGCATGGCACATGATTGATTGATCTCCAAAAATAGGAAAACCAAGCTGTAATGAGACCCATCATTATAGTTTCATATATCTTACAGTGATAAGTCAGTACTTTTTCTGAAGTATCAAGCAAAATGAAGAATATCAGTTAATATCCAGTAACTGATGTGTTTCAAGATGTTATGTCCATGATGTACATTCTACAAAACTTACTATTGAGTGAAAGAACTAGTTACACATACAATCCAATGTAATTAGTGATATTTAAATCACTTTTAGTTTCTATGGCAACATAGTTTCACAAAGACTTTTACCCAGTGGTGTATTAAGAAGGGAGTTGCTGTGTATAACATGGAAACTAAGTAACAAAACCAGCACATTTAAGCATAGTAAAACATTATTCTTCACATAATGTATGCAAGTAAAAGAATGAGAAAACAACAAGATCATTTCATCCTACTAAACTATAGGCACGATTAAGACAACTATCAGACTGGGGACTTGAAGCACACCAGATGTACATGTTATATTCACAGACCCCCACCCACTGTGTGTGTGGGTGGGAGAGACAGACAGACAGCGGTTGAGGGAGGGGGTGTAAGTAGGCGTTTGTCGATGTTTTGCTTGAACAATCAACAGCTATTACAAATTTCTGCATTTGTAGAGGTTTCAGAATGCCCAATCTGTTACACAAATATCAAAGTGATGATATAATGTGAAGATTTTTGTTAAAATGTTTTTTGAAATTATTTTATTCTCTCAGAATGAAACATATTGGCATGGTATTAATTTTGTGAGGATAAATAAATGGTAACAAATATGTTCTGTTCTGAAGCAATGAAACACAACTGGGACTACATGAAGAAACATCTTCTGTGTGAACATGTCATGATGGCTTCCTTATCACGTGAAAAAAACAGAACTGCTATCGAAAGTTTGTTTAAAAGCATTTCTTTATAGTTTCCACTCAACCAGTTGACAAGTAAACCACTTCGTTTAACACATCCTCTCCTGTCACTGCTGGCTTAGAGTAGCCTGAAATCAGAGGCCACGGGTCAACAGAATATTTTAGATGTCTAATTTGAATGTGGAAAGATCAGTCAAGAGAATATTTTACACTGAGTCTAATCCAAATGTGGAAAGATCAAACACATGTCACAAGTGATGACAGAGTGTAACATGTGCTGGGCTGTAGATAGCAGCACACTGTTGGTGTTGGATATAACAGAAACAGGCTCTGTATTTGTCAGACTCATTCAGCCACACAGTGAGAGCAGGACAGGTATTTGCCAGGTCTGTTACACATTCTTCCTGGCATGTTATCTTGTGCGAAACTATTAATGATCCTCCAAATGATGTGATCTAAATAACAAAATAAATACATTTTGAATGATTTTATGACAATCATAACAAAAACAGACAATTGCCTCATGTTTATATTTCTCATGACATCTACTCCACAGCTCTTCTCATGTTATTTCAAGACAAATACTTGTTCATAATGAATAAGGAAAAAGATATTTCATCAGGTGCAGCAGACATTCATATACAAATGTATATCCATCTTCACAATGCAAAATGTGCCTCCATCTTTGTGTTTGGAAACCGCACTGTTCCAACTTTTCGGGGGGGGGGGGGGGGGGGGGGGGGGGGGG
Source organism: Cepaea nemoralis (assembly GCA_014155875.1). Taxonomy (NCBI): domain Eukaryota; kingdom Metazoa; phylum Mollusca; class Gastropoda; order Stylommatophora; family Helicidae; genus Cepaea; species Cepaea nemoralis. The sequence continues at coordinate 828,499 of JACEFZ010015571.1, forward strand.
GAAGGAGGAGAGAGAGAGAGAGAGAGAGAGAGACGGGACACTAAAAGAAAAAACAAATATTTAAATAGTCTTAAAACAAAAGCTAACATATGTATATTACTAACTCAGAAACATGCCTGTGAAAACAAACATATATACTTCACTTAAGCACATATTTCTGTAAATAAATATCTCAAATATGTAATGAAACAAAAACATGGCATACATTTCCGACTTTGTGACATCAATAATTTGAAAAATGTATACCATAATTTTTTTTTCATTTACCCACAACATAAACCATATATTATTTCTTCCCACAAATGAGTGCATACTATATCTCTATTTGACCTAAATCATGCCTGCTTCTTTAGTAAATGTTGGAATCACCTTTAGCAAAGTGCTGAAAAACAACGTACTAAACTAAAGGGACAGAATTCTGAGAAAAATATGGCAAATAAAGGAAACAGAAAACTATTCAGCAAGACCACCTCGGGTGCTCCAAAGCTACTTCCATTACATAAGTTTATAAAGAAATAAAAATGCCACTGAGCGCCTGGACACATTGACAAGATCATTATTTCCAGGGATCTGACACACTACATACAAGTGCTGGGCTAGAATGTTGGAACATATCTGCAACAATTTCTGGTCAGATCTGACACAAATTTTAAAACAAAAATGTAGGCTTCTGCTAACTTAACTGAGGAAACATGTGAATCATCTCAAACCAAACGATGACTGAAGACAGTAAATTTTTTTGGGTTTTTGTTTTGGTTCGTATATCCTTTACTGGCTTCGCTGTCAACTTCAGCATCTTTCAGCTGATTGCTGATTTCTTGGCAATATTACGCTCAGTAGTTTGCCATTGCTTTCTGAGCGACTGGCTGACATACCCCGTAAGTTACCGACGCGGAGTGAACCGCTACAAATTCTCGTGCAACGTCACGTTACTTACGAGAGTATACGATATTACGGAGAAAGTCGTGTAACCTCTAGACCAGCGGCAGTAAAATTATACAATGAAAATTGTAATGGAAACCAGACTATAAAAGTCATGTGGCATAATAAGTCTGACTAAATTCACAGCAAAACTGCACTGCTTCTGTTTCTGCAAGAACATATGACCAATGTGTACATGTCAATGGCCAACCTAGAGGAAAGGAGGCTCTTCTAGACGTGGCTTGGCGCGATACAGAGAAAGCCACAAGAGGTCCGGATGGCAGATGTTCTTTCTGTCACTAAGGGGCATTTCCAGAAAAGGCACCTGGAATTTTAGAAATTGGGAAAAATAGCACAGGTGGTGGAGATGAAATACAATGACAGATTCTTGGATTATGCAAACAAACAAAAAAGGTGGAACAAGCAGACAGCTTCTAAACACAGGTGAAACTGCTCTTTTCAGGTCATACACAAAAAAATGCCCTACACGGGGAAAAAAAGAAGTTGGTTGCATATCCTTTACAGGATGTTGCAGTCAACACCAACATCTTTTGGCTACATGTGATTTCTTTAGTAGTTTGCCACTGAGAGAGGCTAGTTTTCGAGGTCCACTCAGAGTCTATATTCAAAATCAGTAGCTTTTTTAAGTTTCTTATCTTTACCTGATTATAATATTGAGATATACAAAATATGATACAAACAATAATCATAATGAAAACAGCATTTCAGGTTGGAAGTATGATCTGTATGCAGTGCTCTGTTTGCTTAGAAAAGTTATGTTTATCACCTGACAGAGGTGGCAGGGTACATGATGCTATATGTACAAATGCCAAAATTATGTTACTATGTTATTTTACAGAAAAATGTGTGGCTACAATTATAAAAACAAGCTCTGCACTCCTCAACAAGGACTGAAAAAAATATCAATTTAATGTGGTGAAAACCTAGTATATCAGAATGTCAAGCACAAAGAAAAAAAAAGGGCAGGGGCAACTCCAAACATATTTCTATACATTATAATAGAGAATCTGCGTCAAGAAATGGGTAAACATGTCTGTACACTGTCAACTTGTCCTTGCTGTTGCTGTGGTCTAGGCTTGGAAAAATGTGCCAGTTTGTCTTCCACAGACCCAACAAGCTTGTTGTTGATGAACCTGTCCACATGATCGCTAACCTGTGGCTGACATGTCTCTGGCCAGGCCAGTTCTTCCTTGGGCACCATCTCCAGGCTTTCTATAAATTCTTCGATAAACTGAGTCCTGCAATGTTGGAAGGGGAACAAAGTTATGGCACCTTATCTATGATGCAGTATCAATGCAGACTTAATGTGCAATAAATGCAAAAAGGCAGTATTTTAAAATATTTAGAAGATCCCCCCATTTGAAATAAACTATCCATGCCGTGCAGTAAATATGTATTATTTATGTTCTATCTTTTGTGTCTGTTAAGCCTATAAAAGTATAATTCTTCTTGAATCATATTAACCCAATTGAACACGGCGCCTAAAGGGATCAATATGCATGCAGCTAAATATCCAATATTTTCCAATATGTCAGAAATGATCTTCCATATGAGCCTGGTGTCACCTAAATTACAAGACCCATCTCGGAAGCCCAGTTCCCTGCCCCATGTGAAACATTAGCTCAGGGGAACATCAACACCCTGCAGTTGAACACAGCTAGACTTCTGAGTCAAACAACAGAGTTTGTAAAGATGCTGCACGAACATCAAGTACATGTGGCAACCATCCTCCCACGGAAAGAAAGACCACTTCCACGGTAGAGATGGGAGTGCCTTAAATGCCAAGGTGTTATGGCCTAGGTTAGAAATAATGTCAAAGCCATTTACCAACAAAACTGTGGTTGACATTGACCACAAGATAATAACATTATTGGGCACAGATAACATCAAACTTACAATGTCTAATATACCAATGAGGTGTAACCATTATTATGGATAGGGAAAGATCAAAATCTATTAAAGGATGCTGGGCACTGTCAGACATACTCTAAACGTAAATAGATTTTTAGATGTCAACATCATTCAAGAAAATGCCCCAACACCAGAAAGCACCAAAGTTAGCATAGATGCATTTTATAGTGACCTGGATAATGCCTGTAAGAATTGCAACAAATAAGAAATAGAGTGGGAAAATCAACTAGATGGTTGTGTAATAGGTATTTATGGACAAGGAGACCATAATGAAAGAGGAGAGCATAATTAAAGAGGAGGAAGACTTGTAAAGTGGGTACAAGAGCATTATTTGATTGTTTGTAACATCCAAGAATATTATGGCTGTGAAAATAGGCAATAAGATCAGAAACTAGATTTACTACATCCTCATTGACAGAAGATTTTGGAATGGTATAAAAGTTTAAAACATTATTAAATGCAGACTGCTACAATGATCATGGGTGTCAAATACATCTACAGTAAAAATAAAAAAAAAGGTCACCAAGAAACAATGTAGGTCTGCATGCACTGAAGTGTGAGAAGAAGACAACAGACTAATTAAAACAGAAATAAAGTTTTAATTAGTCTGTTGTCTCCTTCACTGTGCCCTGATACCCCCACTAGGTTCAGAAATGAATATTTCTGACTGTGGCTTTTGTTTACAGAAAACTATCAGGATAGTCTTATATAAAAGACAATATGAGGTCATCTTACTGTAATATCAATTTATTTTGTTATGACAAGCCGAGAAATATCTAATCAGCTATGGTTATGTTCACTCTCATATTTACCATTGTGTCTTCAGCTGGTTATCAATGTCAACAGGTGAAGTATTCTTAAAGTAGTCCTCGCCACATTTGATCAGACAACACAGCAGGGAGATACCAAACTGTAGATGCCAATTTTTCAAACAATGTTACTATCAATCACAATTAACTAGTGATGTAAATCCATAAAATAATAACAGAATGACATCACAAAGTTAAACAATCTTACACAATTACATTCTATCCGTACACCAACAATTTGTAGCAAGTATTTCTTCTCTTGCTTGCATGTTACCAGGACCCTCAAGCAAAGCAAAGAATAGCATTAGTAACACTGTAACCAACCATGCATTGTGTAAATGGGATCTACCAACCATGGTATACAGTCTATGGTGCTATTGACAGATGCAAGATCACTGCTTGAGGTGCTGCAGCCTGGGAATTGGCAGTTCCTCAGACACTACTATCTCAACTAGGCAGCCAGGGTAAGGTCACCATACAGTGGACACCATCTCACTGTGGAGTACCTAGAAACGAGAGAGCTCATCGACTAGCTAAGGAAGAACAACCTGATGTGCCTGTTACACACCACCAAAAGAAAAGAAAATGATAAAAAAATCAGAACGCCATCAACACCAACAAGACGATTACCACTTTATGGGCAGACCAGAACAAATCATTATTCTATGCCCTGGAACAGTGCACAATAGATTACATAACCACATGTATACAACATTAAAAAATGACGAATCAACCATATGCACATATGGATTGGTGCAGAGGACAGCAGATCACATACTCCAAAGCCGCCCAAAATATGATATATCTAGACAAACCTTCTGGCCTAGAAAACAACAGTGGAATTCACACCAGAGACAACATAGCAGATATTGACAAATGTAAAGTTAAAGGAAGAAGGAGGACAACAACTAAGGGACGGTTAAGGAGTGTTCACACTCTCACTGGCTACCCCATCCCGCAGAAAACTTAACTGCAAAATCCAAACAACCATGAACAAGTCAAAACATGAGGAAAGAAGAAAACTAAACCATCCAAGTTGAAAGGAGAAAGTCAGAATGACATGCAGCATAAACTTGCTTTACCTTCTATTTATGATAGGCACAAGGTGCTTTAGCAAAGATGTACCTCATGTCGTAGTGAACAAATAGCCCCCTTTATGTGAGACTTTGGGTGGCACAGGTTACAGAGAGGCAGTTCTTGGGTGGCACAGACTGAAGATATGATTAGACTTGTTTGTGAAATTGATCAGATAGTGCAGGGAGAGGAATGGGCCAGAATGCTGCCCAACAAGGCAGCCTTACATAGAGTGATAGTCACAATGGAGTGAAGGCATCGGGAGTGAACAGAGGCTTCCTGGCAACAGACGGTCAGATTGTCTACATATAAAATTATAATTTATGCCCCAAACGATGTGATAATCTACAATAATGGATCGATGGTAAGAGGTAAATGGACTGGGTGGGGCTTTACTACAAAGATTAAGGGACACTAAGCTGGTGAAGGATGTCGAGACTTCCAGCATGAGAATGGAGGTGGAGTCTGCAATAGCGGTGTTCTAATAGTAGCCTGACATGAGTTTGTAATAGACTAGCAGAGCATGCTATGTAAAAAAAAGAACTTGGAATGTTTAATGTGGAATGGCTTGCATCGTTCAACACAAAGGTCAAGAGTACACCATGGAATTTCTGCCCAGGGAATGCGGGTGTATGATGAAATGAACTGGCTGATGGACTGACAGGCATTGCTTTGGGCAGTGAGCTACTGCATGACAAGGCTGCATGTACTGAAGGCTCTCTGGGACAGAGTGGTCATGCAGCAACAGAGAAGACTACATCTGGAGAGGCTGATTTGGCAGGCAGTTTGCAGCGGGTCTGAATGACATTCAAAACATAGGGTCAAATGCAATTGTTGAATCAGCTTGTCATTGGCAACATCAGCATGGGAGCTCACTGTTGACTACTGACAAAGGGAACGGAGCACGTGTGGCAACGTCCCAAGTGCAATGATGTGGGTTCTTGAACTCATACATATATCAGTATTCATTTACAACAAACTCTGCATTCCATGCCTTTATATGGTGCCCTTATCAAGTTGTTGATCTTCTGTAAGATTTCATAGTGCCTTAATTTCCAAAGAGATTCTCTATCAATGCTGTCAAAAGCCTTTTCATGATCCATGATTCTGCAGGCTGGATATATGGAGGGTCTTATGAACCGGTCAATTCAAAAGTTCCTCAATTCAGCGCATCAGTTCATTTGATCTTTAGTGTTTGTGAGAACTCCCCCATTACTATCCTTTAATCAGTCCACTCGATTTATTTTCCTACTAATTTTGATGTGATGTCGTTATGGTCTTTGTGGTTTCCTTTTGTTGCTGCTACTTCTGCCTCTCTTCTAGGTCATCTAAATATTGTCCTTTATCACCCTTATCCACTTCCAAACATCTTTATTAGCTCCTGCATATTTTTCATGGGCTCTGGCTTTAGTAGTTCTAGTTTTGATAATATTTAGATGTTTTACAAAAAAATTATTCCTTTCTATTTTCAAGAGTTTCTGGTGTTGTATGTTTTATGTGTTCAATCATTGTTTCCTCAGGTCTGTACATGATTTGTTCCAAATATTTTTTAACCTACTGCCAGCAATCTTTTGTACGCACCTTGTCTACTAAAACTGGTACTTATTGCAGACTGACCATGAATTTTTCCTTAGTTTGCTGAAAAGGACAAGCCCTAAGACTGAGGAAACCTGATAGGATAACTAAAAAGTTCTTTGTCTGGAACTCACCGGGCAAATGAAAAAAAATGCATGGAGGGAGCTACAGGAGTTAGCATAAGATAGGAATATATAGTGTAAGTTGGCAGTGGCCACACCACACGCTAAAGGGATCATAGACTAAACAAACATATCTGTTGGTTTTCCCAAACTCCTTTTTGAAGACTCATAAACCAACAAGATAACTAAGTAATGTCCGCATATTTCAGTGAATTATGAAAATGACATCTGTGAATGTTGAGTTAATATCAACTGTGAATGTTGAGTTGACTCTTACAACAGCCACTTCGAGATATCTCGCTGGTCTCCAGCTACCAACAGTCAATATCTTGGATCAAGAATTCATATTTCAACAGTAGTAGCTATATGACCTAACTTGTCATTGTTTTCTGCAATTTTGTGCTATTTCAAAGAAAACAATATAATATTTCTAAATAAAAACATAGAATTACAACTCATTACTAAATATGTTTTATATAAATTTTGTATTTTCTGTATACTTTTAACAAGCATGTACATTTGTAGCAAAAAAAACAAAAAAAAACTGCAACAATTCAGAGCTGAACAGACTTACAGAAGTATGAAGCAAAAGGGAGAGACCTTCCTCATTTTGCTTAGGATGTTTTTGCAGAATGGTAGCAAAGTGCACAAGGCATTCTAAATCACACTGTGCCAAGTACCTGGACAGAGGAGTCATCAGCACCTGCAAGCCCTGAATGGAATAAACAGTGGGAAGAATATTACAACACTTTATCAACAAACAAAATTGTTTCAACAGTTAACAATGATGACAAGCGTTACATAAATACTGACTATATTTAGAAAAATACTAAACAAATGGTTGAAAATAATGTATTTTATAAAAAGGCCTACCTCTTCATCTTGATCTTTCTTAATCAGTTTTGGTAAATGTGAAAATAGCACAGTCACAATTGACAACCACTGCACCTGAGGGGGAAAATGTATTTGTTATATATCTGCCTGTTGATGTTCACAGTGAATATATATATATATATATATGACACATTGAATTTCTTATCTCAGGTTCAGATTGTTAAAATAAGAAACACAAGCCAAGATTACAAAATATAATGCTACAATGGTACTGCAATAATCATAGACTAGCAAGCCTGCAGCACTTCCCAGTGACATGGCCAGTGACGTGTGGCACAGCGAGACCAAGAGAGAGGATGTTGGACAGTTTGACATCATGGCATGGAGAAAAGTCCGTATCAGAAATAAAATGGAGCACATGAGTCAGAAGGGTGTTGACAGACACGATCACTAACAACACACTGTATGAACTAAAACAAAAAGAAAAATGATACAAAAATTAGACCATTGACCTTTTACAAGCAGACAATCTGCAAATATTTCTCAACATTAAAGTATTACACAGAATATGAACACATGGAAATACATTTACACAAACAATATATTAATAACACAGACTTTAATAACCTTTAAAACAATATTTACCTTGTCCAATAAAGGCATAAGCCTTGCCAGCAGCTTTCTACCTTTTCTGACACTGAGAGTCGCCAGAAAATTTCTGAGGCTGTCATCTTGCATAAAGTAATCATACACTGTTTGAATTTTCTCCAGCCTCTCTTCAAACAGTGGCAATCTAGATAAAATAAAGCAACTTTAAGATTATCATTTGTGAATATGAGTTCACTATACAAACAAATGAAGTTCCTCTGTTATATTAATTGTCAAGGATTTACTATAATAGACAAGCAACTTTGGTTATTTTCATCTTTGAAGACCACAAATATAATATCAATCTGTGTTTAAAACATGAATAATTCAATGACCACAAATTTCAAGGAAATAAGGCAATTACCCAACACTCTACATACTGGAATAGTCTCAGGAAACAAGAACAAGGACAGACCAACATGCTGGACAGATAATTTCAGAAATGAACCTCAAAACCCTGACAGGAAAGGAAGGAAAGTAAAGGAAGAAAGGAAGGAAGGAAGGAAGGAAGGAAGGAGAGAGAGAGAGAGAGAGAGAGAGAGAGAGAGAGAGAGAGAGAGAGAGAGAGAGAGAGAGAGAGAGAGAGAGAGAGAGAGAGAGAGAGAGAGAGAGAGAGAGAGAGAGAGAGAGCCAGCCAACTCCGGCATATTTTGGCTGCTTGTGATTCCTGGGCAAGTTAACATTCAGCTGTTTACCATTGCTTTCTGAACAATCAGCACTCATACCATTGTATGGAAACCAAAGCAAGGCAGTCTGCTTCTAAATCGCCCGCAGCTGTGTTTTGAAAGCTGCATGCAGAATTAACCCCTTTGCCACAGAGCTAGTGAGAGAGAGAGAGAGAGAGAGAGAGAGAGAGAGAGAGAGAGAGAGAGAGAGAGAGAGAGAGAGAAGAGAGAGAGAGAGACTAGTAAAACTCCTGCTTAACACAAGTTATGAGAGACAGCTAATGCTGACTATAGTTGACATTACCTGTTCTCATCTGGAAGCGCTAACACTTTTTTTTCAATGTCATCTACATCAAGGATCAGGTTAAAGCCCTATAATGACAAAACAGATACAGTTAAAGTACTATTTCACACCCACAATACAAATATGTTGTAAGTACTGTATACAGTAAATGCAATTACAACAATGATCAAAGCCCAGAAACGCAACAATAATTCAGCCATAATCTGGAAAACGTGTCATTATCATTATGTGCCACGGAGATAAGCATAAGTGGTCATGGTTCACTACCTTATGCACATGCAATCATCAGTCTTGGATATCTGTGTTCTTGTATCCAAGTCATCCGGTATTTATCTCTTCCACCTTCCCCTTGCATCTCCTACAAATTTTGTCAGTTCTCACTAAGTTTTCAAAATGTGTGTAGTTGGTTATTTCTTTCTTGATAAGTATAGTAACACATTTGACACAAACGGGTCAGAATGACGCGAGGAATGCCTTGATGGTGACTTACTCACATGGACTGTGAATCTGATGCAATTACTGCTGTTTCTGTTCTACCGTGAGACATTTCAGACATGCATTTGCCACATCAAATTACATTCTCATACTGTAGGTCAATATGTGTAACAAAATGAAGACAGTCCCATAGCAGAGACTGCCACTGGGGTGTCAAATGTTGGGCCTTCACACATCCAAGGCTACAACATATGAGGCGAGGTGTCAAATGTTGGGCCTTCACACATCCAAGGCTACAACATATGAGGTGGGGTGTCAAATGTTGGGCCTTCACACATCCAAGGCTACAACATATGAGGCGGGGTGTCAAATGTTGGGCCTTCACACATCCAAGGCTACAACATATGATGTGGGGGTGTCAAATGTTGGCCCTTCACACATCCAAGGCTACAACATATGAGGCGAGGTGTCAAATGTTGGGCCTTCACACATCCAAGGCTACAACATATGAGGCGGGGTGTCAAATGTTGGGCCTTCACACATCCAAGGCTACAACATATGAGGCGGGGTGTCAAATGTTGGGCCTTCACACATCCAAGGCTACAACATATGAGGCGGGGTGTCAAATGTTGGGCCTTCACACATCCAAGGCTACAACATATGAGGCGGGGTGTCAAATGTTGGGCCTTCACACATCCAAGGCTACAACATATGAGGCGGGGTGTCAAATGTTGGGCCTTCACACATCCAAGGCTACAACATATGAGGCGAGGTGTCAAATGTTGGCCTTCACACATCCAAGGCTACAACATATGAGGCGAGGTGTCAAATGTTGGGCCTTCACACATCCAAGGCTACAACATATGAGGTGGGGTGTCAAATGTTGGGCCTTCACACATCCAAGGCTACAACATATGAGTGCGGGGTGTCAAATGTTGGGCCTTCACACATCCAAGGCTACAACATATGAGGTGGGGGTGTCAAATGTTGGCCCTTCACACATCCAAGGCTACAACATATGAGGCTAGGTGTCAAATGTTGGGCCTTCACACATCCAAGGCTACAACATATGAGGCGGGGTGTCAAATGTTGGGCCTTCACACATCCAAGGCTACAACATATGAGGCGGGTGTCAAATGTTGGGCCTTCACACATCCAAGGCTACAACATATGAGGCGGGGTGTCAAATGTTGGGCCTTCACACATCCAAGGCTACAACATATGAGGCGGGGTGTCAAATGTTGGGCCTTCAACACATCCAAGGCTACAACATATGAGGGCGAGGTGTCAAATGTGGCCTTCACACATCCAAGGCTACAACATATGAGGCGAGGTGTCAAATGTTGGGCCTTCACACATCCAAGGCTACAACATATGAGGTGGGGTGTCAAATGTTGGGCCTTCACACATCCAAGGCTACAACATATGAGGCGGGGGTGTCAAATGTTGGGCCTTCACACATCCAAGGCTACAACATATGAGGTGGGGGTGTCAAATGTTGGCCCTTCACACATCCAAGGCTACAACATATGAGGCTAGGTGTCAAATGTTGGGCCTTCACACATCCAAGGCTACAACATATGAGGCGGGGTGGTCAAATGTTGGGCCTTCACACATCCAAGGCTACAACATATGAGGCGGGGTGTCAAATGTTGGGCCTTCACACATCCAAGGTTACAACATATGAGGCGGGGTGTCAAATGTTGGGCCTTCACACATCCAAGGCTACAACATATGAGGCGGGGTGTCAAATGTTGGGCCTTCACACATCCAAGGCTACAACATATGAGGTGGGGGTGTCAAATGTTGGCCCTTCACACATCCAAGGCTACAACATATGAGGCTAGGTGTCAAATGTTGGGCCTTCACACATCCAAGGCTACAACATATGAGGCGGGGTGTCAAATGTTGGGCCTTCACACATCCAAGGCTACAACATATGAGGCGGGGTGTCAAATGTTGGGCCTTCACACATCCAAGGTTACAACATATGAGGCGGGGTGTCAAATGTTGGGCCTTCACACATCCAAGGCTACAACATATGAGGCGGGGTGTCAAATGTTGGGCCTTCACACATCCAAGGCTACAACATATGAGGCGGGGTGTCAAATGTTGGGCCTTCACACATCCAAGGCCACAACATATGAGGCGGGGTGTCAAATGTTGGGCCTTCACACATCCAAGGCTACAACATATGAGGCGGGGTGTCAAATGTTGGGCCTTCACACATCCAAGGCTACAACATATGAGGCGGGGTGTCAAATGTTGGGCCTTCACACATCCAAGGCTACAACATATGAGGTGGGATGGCAGTTCTCTTCCTTGTTGCCTTTCCTTCCCAGACAATTCTGTGCTGACTTTCACGAGGTTAAGATTGACCCCAGAGTGGAACTGCTCAGACAGAATCACCCTGCCTGTGCTGGGGATTGAATCAGACCACTGTTCTGGCTGGCAAGCATACTAACCACTATGACTCCTTGCTGTGGGGAGGTTTTCTAACTCAAAATTCTTAACATAATACTTCAAATCTATTTGAAATGTCTGCCTACATTATTGCAGCTGTAATAGTTACTACATCAGAAAGGGTGGGGTGGTTATGAAATCAAACATACCAATACTGCAAGAAGCCAGCTCACAAACACATGATTACTCACGTCAGGACCAGACAACCATCACTGTATGTTCATGCCATGAGATCAGAGAGTATGGGGAGGGTTACGACAACTGGGAAGCTCAAGAGTGTTAGAGATAAGAGCCTGGAGAATGCTGTGACAACTGAACAGATAAAGGGTGTCAAATAGAAGAGAGATTGACAGAGAAAGAAAATGCTGGATGAGTCGGTAAAGTGGTATGGAAATGAACTTATCAAGAACACAGAGAGCAGATTCTTCTGGAAGAACACAATAGCCTGAGCTGGTGGGCACGGCACATGATGATGATACACTAATAAACTATATAATAAATGTCTTGACCTTTTCAATATCCATTAAAAGCTGCCGGTATCTTCTGAGCTCCTTGCTGACATTTTTCTGTGTTAGTTCCTCATTGGTTGGAGATACATTACGACAGACATCAATGATCTGCCGTGGGTTATGCACACTGGCTGCTGTCAGGCGTCCTAAGGATCCCTCAAACTGAGCTGCAAAAACACCTTGAATTAGCCTCTCTGTCAATCATACTGGAAGCTATACAAATATATACACAAACACAGAAACCTGCCACAGAATGATAATTACTACGATGTAAAATAGTAGAGCAATCAGAGAGTGATATGGGGACAAAAACTAAGAGAAATAAAAACCATCACCAACACAGCAGGTCAGTGACAGATTAGTTTAACATTGCATCAGAGACACCTCCGTGGGAAGAATATGTGGCTCTGTGGGAGGAATATGTGGCTCTGTGGGAAGAATATGTGGCTCTGTGGGCCAGGTAAAACAACACAAGCTGCATGATGGTCATAACAGAAATCAAATATGTCATATCTTAGGCACATGCAATATGGAGGTTCTTTCAGTCCGTTGTGCGATTAGAGCAAGTCTAGTAAAGTTTAGGCAATATCTAGAATGACGACCATACACACAGGCACAAGTCTAGTAAAGTTTAGGCAATATCTCGAATGATGACCATACACACAGCCACAAGTCTAGTAAAGTTTAGGCAATATCTAGAATAATGATCATACACACAGCCACAAGTCTAGTAAAGTTTAGGCCATATCTAGAATGACGACCATACACACAGCCACAAGTCTAGTAAAGTATAGGTGATGTCTAGAATGATGACCATACACACAGCCACAAGTCTAGTAAAGTGTAGGTGACGTCTAAAATGACGACCATACACATCCACAAGTCTAGTAAAGTGTAGGTGATGTCTAGAATGACGACCATACACAGCCACAAGTCTAGTAAAGTATAGGTGATGTCTAGAATGATGACCTTACACACAGCCACAAGTCTAGTAAAGTATAGGTGATATCTAGAATGATGACCACACACACAGCCACAAGTCTAGTAAAGTATAGGTGATGTCTAGAATGATGACCTTACACACAGCCACAAGTCTAGTAAAGTATAGGTGATATCTAGAATGATGACCACACACACAGCCACAAGTCTAGTAAAGTATAGGTGATGTCTAGAATGATGACCTTACACACAGCCACAAGTCTAGTAAAGTATAGGTGATATCTAGAATGATGACCACACACACAGCCACAAGTCTAGTAAAGTGTAGGTGATGTCTAGAATGATGACAACACACACAGCCACAAGTCTAGTAAAGTGTAGGTGATGTCTAGAATGATGACCATCCACACAGCCACAAGTCTAGTAAAGTTAGTTGCATGTCCTCTACAGGACATCACAATCAACCCCAGCATGTCTGATGGTTTGTGATTTGCCAGGCAATTTTATATTCAATAGTTCCCACTGCTTTCTGAATGGCTTTTTACCATTGTGAAAATCAAGGCAAGACGGCCAGCTTCCAAACTACTTGTGGCTGACTTTGAATCCAGAATGTGGGGATTGAGAAAGCACATTACATTAACTAGACAGGACTTCACTGAACACACATAACAAATAAAGGCCAATCTTCAGGCATCACAACATGTATTTACTGTCACGGGTTTTCATGATTAGAACATTAACCCACCCATCCATGTAACAAAATACCACAGTACAAACAGTGGACATATAATTCAATAATAACTATCGGCCGCTGAAAAATTAATTTACAATACAATCATGTATTTCTTTGTAAATATCTGATGTGGTAGATGAAGCTATCTTTGTCTCAGTCTGCCACAACACGATTCTAAATTGTCTCATTCTGTCACAATGTTATCTTTGTCCACTAGGAATCTTGTCCTTCATAAAGTCAAGTGGAGAAGAAGAAGAAGAAGAAGAAGAAGAAGAAGAAGAAGAAGAAGAAGAAGAAGAAGAAGAAGAAGAAGAAGAAGAAGAAGAAAACAACTGTGTTCATGGGACTGCAATCGGTGATCACCATCTTCATGTATTCGGTGAAGTGGTTGCACTGAGTCTATTTAAAGCGATGATGCATATTTGAACCTTTAGGCAGATTTAAGGTCAGCTGCAGGTGATTTGGGAGCAGATTATTCATGCTGATTTTCAGAGGTATGAGCATGGACCTTTCAGAAAGCAATGGCAAATTACTGAATGTAAAATAGCATAGAAAATCATAGCTTGCTTGAGCTCCAACGCAAAGTCCTGTATGTCGGATGAAGGCATCCTGTTGTCCAACATCAGTGTGATGTCATACAGGACCTGAGGTTTGCGTGAGTATCCGTTGTCCCATGTCTGGCTTACTGGTGTGCAGACTGGTGGTTCCTCATTGTACAGGCAGACACTCTCCGACTTCGGAGGAAAGAAAATCATAAACAGCCAATGTATAAATGCAGGAGTTGACTGCAACATCATAGAAAGGGCATGTAACAACTTGAGGCTGACATTTGTGACCGCAATGTAGCATTGATTGTCTACCCTTGCCTTCCTGGGTTTTATGCAGGCTTTCACAGAAACCAGTCCACCCTAATCTAATAAACTAATGTTGCACTTTTCAGTGTGACCTCATTCACGCACTGTACTGCATCTGCATTTTCCTAAAAGGTACATGATAAAAACAAAACCTCTATGTGGGTAACTATTATGCATGTGGAATGAGGAAATGACCAGGAAAACATGGTTTAATGGAGGAATATAAAATGCAAGCAGCAAGTATTTGGCTCAATAACATACCAGGTGTGTAAATGCGTGGTTCTAATCGGACCATGTTTGGTAACAGCAGCTCTGGTTCACTGATCATCTTGTCTGAATACTGTCCCCTTTGTTTGTCTCGTTCAGCTGTTTTTTTCTTCAAGGTGTAACACTGATGGAAAATAGGAAAACTTTAATGAACAATTCTCAGGGTATTTCATCTCTATATTTAGCATCTTATTTCCCCCAGTTTTTAAGCCGCAATGCCAATCCTGGCAAACTGTTAAGATATGAAACTTAAAAGATATTTTAAAAGAGACAGACATTTCGTCATACCATCAGCAGATTTCATTAGATAAATAGAAACAAAGATTATATACTTAGGTAGCATAATTTCAGATGCAAAATCAAAGTTAAAAAAGACCACAAAGTCAAATCTCCAGATGCTTTTCGCCAACATTATAGAATAAATCCAATATTAGACACAAAAAGTTTTTTTTTTAAAACTGTTCCTCCGCACTTAATGCTATTATATTCCGGACCCGGATATTAGCAGTAAAGGGGAATAATGTAACAATAGCTGTGAAATGCCTGCAAAGAAATCTTAAAGTAATGAGAGAAGAGACCAAAATAGTAATATAATAAAATAAACCATTGACTATTACCAGTGTTGCACTTGACTATAAAGCAGTAAGCAACATGGTTTGCCCATTTATAATGATTACCAATAGACTAAGCTCCACAGAAGGCATTATCATCAAACATAACACACAAAAACTGATTGTGGAGGCAATAACACTACAGTGCGTGAGGTACATGTCAGAACACGTTCCACTCTCTCTTTACATTTTAATGCTCAGAGACATAAACAAGAAAGAATCATTACATTACTGGTGCAATGATGTCCTTTGTCCATGTTCAAATGAAACATTCAGAAAGGTGCAAAAATCGCAGCTCTGCTGTAAATAGTCACAACGCTGTAACGTTCAAAATAAATATTTTGGTCAAACGAAGAAGAAATGCATCATCATGAACCATTACTTGCAGCAATAAGACTGCCATTCCTCTATCAAATACAAATGCGACATGTAGTGGATCAAGAATCAAGAGCTCAATCAAGAATTGAGGAAAAAACACTGCCACTGGATAGGAAACACAATGAGCAAGTCTGTTAATAGTATAACTAAAAAGTTCTTCTCCTGGAACCCACAGGCAAAAAAAAACAAGAGACCTAAAAATACACTGACAAAAGATGAGTCAGAGATGGGGTGTACATGGAAGGCACTGAGTATAGAAGGCATAAGAGTTATGGCTTGACATGACTTGTGGGCCTATGTTCTATTAGTAGATAAAGGGTAGGAAAAGAAGATGATGCTGCACCATTTTCTTACATACACCTGGAGAAGAGAATTAGAGACAAAAGATCAATCAAATGAGAAAGAGACAGAATGAAATACACGAGAAAGAGCAAAGAATTGAAGATTTAAGCTTCATTAACAGGCAGAATAATAGACAAGGTCATGGTAAGGTTTGCAATGCATGACACATCCATCTTCCTATTTAATATCCATGGATAGCCGTTCAAGCTAGGACACAGATAAGTGAAATTTATACTTTCATGTAGTGTCGTTCGTGTATTTGTTAGTCTATTTTTGTTTGTTTGTTCTGTGCTGACGAAGGCTTTGGCCGCAACGTCCATTGTTTTTTGTAGTTGTGCTTTGGTAAAGCTCATAATCTACTTCTCGTTTTTCAGTGATTCATTCATTCCTATTTCTTCTTCTTCTTCTTCGTTCATCCGGAGTTTTTTTTCGGATGTGATTGCGTTGTGCCTGTTTACAGCAGAGCTGCGTTCTTGCGCCGTTAGGCCGACACATCCGACTTCTGCGGGCATTTGTTGACCGGGTTAACCTTCCCGGGATTCATTCCTATTTAATAGAATGGCACTGTCAGAAAAATCCTTTAAAAAAGACTTACAGTATAGTAGTAGTCATCCAAATATGGATTGTCAGTCTGAAGCTGGATAAGCTGTATTTTTATGATCCACTCCTTTTCCTTTTTAGTCATTAAGCCAGCATATTCATCCTCAGACTCGCGATCAGAGCCGTCATATATATTTGATTCTTGATGAGCTCTGTGGAATGGATATACATGAAGTGACACACAATTATACAGTTAGTCAAGTCAAGGTCTCCATTACATGCCTATGATACATTGGGCCTATGGTGTCAGATCCATGTCTGTATAGACTAGTCAGCTCTCTGAGGGGTGTGGTCAGTATCACACTGACCACCTTTACTCCCCACATTTTTTTGGTTAGGTCCCCTTAGGAGCCCAGACAATTTAAAAATAAATCTGCCCTGATGCAGACTGGAACCCATGATCACCAGACTGGGTGACAAGTGTCTAGCTGCTATGCTACTGCGACTCCCAGAGAAGTCATGACCACCAGACTGGCTGGCAAGTGTCTAGCTGCTATGCTACTGCGACTCCCAGAGAATGATAAAGGCCATACAAAGGCTTATGATAAAGTTTAAGATTACACTTCATTCCACAAACACGTGAGAAATGGCACATATTACAAACACAGATGACAACCGTGGATAAATAAGCGCATATTATAAGTCGAGTAATATCTTAATAGAATTATTTCATGGGAAAAAAATATACGAGGGTAGGTCAGAAAGTTATGCACCACGATTATTATCTCAGCACATAATAAAGATAGAAGCATTAAATTTGCGCCGAATTAAGTTTATAATCTCTTGAAGGTGTATACCAAATTGCACCTCTGTAAACCAGTTCTAGCCTCGACACAAAACCGTCAAAATGGCAGATATTAATGACATATGTTACAAGCAGAGGATTGTTATAGGATTTCTGATCGCAGAGAAAGAAACTTGTTAACATTCACAAACCATTTGTGTGCTGTTTATGGCACTTTTGCAATCGATAGAAACGCAGTTAGTCTGAGAGCTTTGGTTTATACAAGTGGAGATGTAAAGCTGACTGACAAGCCACACTCTGGACGTCCTGCCACATCATGTTGGAAAGTACTGCCCCATCCACATTACAGTCCAGACCCGACACAATCTGATTTCCATCTTTTTGGTTCCCTTAAGAATGCTATACGTGGAACAATGTTTGAAGACAACGTGGGAGTAATCTGATTAATGCAGTGAAGAAATGACAAAGAGAACAGGACTAAATATGGTACAGATCTGGGATAGATGCTCTTGTTTCAAGATGGCGTAAAGCCGTTAATGTTGATGGGGATTATGTTGAGATTGATGGGGATTATGTTGAGAAGTAGAAATGTTTGCCGCACATGTGCATGAACAATGTGACTAAACTTCATCTGTATGTTCTTAACGGTTAAATTGTGGTGCATAACTTTCTGACCTACCCCCGTAATTACATAACATTTGACACATACACATGAATGACAGATCTGAATGCTTGAGAGACAATTTGAAATTATACCAAGCAACAATAGTAAAATTGTCAAAAATTATCTGCTTGCTACTTTTATATCACAAAGCATATACAAAGAAAGACTATGTACTGGTAATAATGACGACAACAAATATCAATGGTTCCCATATGAGGCACTTTTCTCAACAGAACTCAAACTGAAAACTGAGAAGCGAAATGCACAACAAGGTAAAATCAAATAACATTCTCCGCAAGCTAAGTGAGCCGTGCATCATTCTGTACACTTGCTGTACTAACCGGATCACAAAAACCAAAATATTCATTCAAAATCATACATTTTTGTCTGCAATAACCTGAATCCATCCCCACAGATGTCTGGCAAATTTCACTTGGATCTGTTAACATGTTAAAGATGTACTGTTTGTTTATCTAAGGATCTATGTGTCAGAACTCGGAAACATAAGTCCATAGAACATTATATACAACAATAAGAAAGAGAAAAACAGCTTTCTTTGGTAATGTGATGAGAAGAGAGGCATTGGAGAACATAGTGACAACTGGAAAGATCGAGGGGGAAAGAGGCAGAGGCAGACCAAGAGCAATGATGCTGGATGGATTGAGATGGTGGCATGGAGGAATACCATCAGCAGAGTTGATTCAGAACACCAAAGACCGAGATCTGTGGAGAGCCATGAACGCCTACACTAGGTGGCAGGGCACTTGATGATACAGATAAAACTAATAAGGGAAAAGAAATATATGTTAACGAGGAAAAATTGGAGGTGGTGAAAAATGTTGAATATCTTGGGTCATTAATTACCAACAATGGTGACACAATGAAGGAAAATAAAAGAAGAATATCTATTGCTCTTCAGAAACTAAAACTGAATAAATTATGGAGTGGGACAAACGAACTACAAAATTTAGATTTTTAAGAGCATGCGTCTTTCCCATTACACCTGTGAGACCTGGACATTTACTAAACTAGCTAATAGTGCATAAAAGCCTTTGAATATAAATATTATAGATAGGTTCTAAGAATATCTTGGAAAAAGAAAAGAACAAATGCATCCTTATATGACAAGAACTTAATACTGTAGAAGGTTGGCTACTAAGAGAGAGAGAGAGAGAGAGAGAGAGAGAGAGAGAGAGAGAGAGAGAGAGAGAGAGAGAGAGAGAGAGAGAGAGAGAGAGAGAGAGAGAAAGAGAGAGAGAGAGAGAGAGAGTCAGAGAGAGTGAGTCAGAGAGAGAGAGTGAGAGAGGAGAGAGTGGAGTGAGAAAGAAGAGTGAGAGAAAGAAGAGTGAGAGAGAGGAGAGAGAGATAGAGGAGTGAGAGATTGAGCGAGAGAGTGGAGTGGGATAGGGTGGGTGTGCGTGTATATGTGTGTGTGTGTATATGTGTGTTTTACAATGTTACTATTCATTGCTTCCCTAAAGGTCTCAATGAGACATGGGTGGAAACCTCCTTGGTCACCTGTTATAACATGCAGTGTTACCGTTCTTTGCTTCTCTTCAGGGTTCTGGTAACACACGGGCAAAGATAAAATATGGCATTACTATATTATCATTTCCCGCCGGAAGCCGGAAGTGTCGTCCTACGGGTGGCAAACTAAAAATTGACACTACGCAATTACGTCCGAGTGAAATGTCTCGTCCGAATGTCTCTCGTGCTAGGAACAGCTCTGACTACCTAGGTTCCGAATGCCGCTCTTGTTCGGAACAGCTCTGACTAGGTAGTTTTCCGAATGTCTGTCGTGCCTGGAACAGCTCTGACGGGCACAACGACAAGCACATGTCCGAAAACTCGCTGAGTGGATACCGTCTGCAAACCTGTCTGGTTTGTGCGGGAATGGCCCGGGGCAAACGAAATGACCAATATATTTAAGTGAGGATTTAAAGCAGCCATGAGCAGGACGTGACGATTTCCCTCGGTGAGCCCAGATCCAGGGCGTTATGTGTCGGCCCTGCAACTATGGAAGCAACCTTGGATGGCGGAAAATGCTATGGACTGTCCCTGCCTTCCTTTGAGGGATGACCGTTGTCTTCGACCGTTCTAACTTGGCCAGCATGGTTGTAGATGGCACCACAAAAGTGAGAGTCTCCCAGGAATGCTACCTGGTCAAAAAAGCACGCTAAAGTCGATGTGTTGGCCTACGGGTTTCGGCCCAAGGGCGCATAACAGACACATCGCAATCACATCTGAAAAAACACTCTGGATGAACGAAAAGAAGAAGATATCATTTCCCTGAGAACACAAAGCACACTGTTCTATATTCACCTTTGAGGATGACTCAGTTGTCGAACTCTCTGGCTCTCATAATCTAGGTAATCACCAGAACTTTGGTTTCCCAGACCCCTAGTGCCCCTCAGTTCAAACTGCTGCTGATTGCGTTCCCCAAAATAAGAGCCAGGATGCTGCTGCTGGACGTACATGTGATGCTGTTGTTGCCTATAATAATTTTATAAAAATACAACAAGCATGGTCAAGAATGTTGACACACTGAAGTAAACACCAATGCAGAAATAGTTCTGTTAGCTTATCCAATCAGATACAACCACCACACAGCAAGAAACAATTCTACTACGTGATGTGTCAAGAGCTTTCCCATTCTCACCTAGATACAGTAATAATGTTAGTTTTAGATATACATGTCAGAGGTCCACCTCCAACTCTGCACATCATTTACTAAAGCAACTGGGTAAGAAACCATCAGCAAGAACAATGGTCTGTCAACAACATGGTGAGTCTGCCAAAAGAGTCTTCATGACGGCCATGGAATAACCAAAATAAACAATTGGACAACTCAAGGCCGACCAACAGAATTGTACTGATTCTTCTGCACAAAACTTGAGAACCTTTCACTGCCTTGTGCCAACATGGCCTGCCATACAATCAGATACAGAGCAGATCTTCCATGATAAATCTTATGAATGCAAGCACACACCTGTTAAATGTATGACAAACTGAAATCCCATTCAATGTCCAGTAGCAACAAAACTATTTTTAAACTGCAGTCTGAGGGTGTGATGCTAGTTATGGTGCAGTACATGCATGTTATATAAAATGCATTTGTGAAAAGCAAGAAAGTTGGGAGTATAACTCAGTTTAGATGCAAATCAGCTGACAGAACGGTAGTCTCCATGGCGAAGTGGTCAAGCTGTCTAACTTGGGCTCCGAAGGTTGTGGGTTTGATTCCGGGCCGCCTCATTTTGGTTCATGTGTGCATTTTTTTGGGGGGGACTCCTGGGGGATGTCACTGGAGCTACGGAGTTTGTGCTATGTGCGACGCTTTCCGCGCTGTGGGAAGGGACTGAGCCATATGGGATAAAGCCCCAGCGCAATGAAGTCGACCCTGTCGACTTTTAAAGCTGACAGATTCTAGAACTTAAGCAAGCATGAAGCAGATTATAAAATGTGAGATCCACGATATTTGCGTTCTTGGGGCTGTGCAAAAGCTTTAATTCTCCCAGTTCAGTCATTGACAGTTATTAATCAGCTGAGGTTAATGCAATACAAGATCGATGTGGTAGTGAAAAGTTGCAACTAGTTATGAACGGGTGCCCATGCTCCTGAGGGCAGGCAAGTGATGTGAAAAGAGAGAATGCAACGTTTTAAATGGCTGAATTATGCTGAATTTTAAAGGAATAGGAGAGAGAAGCTTGGGAATCATAACCCAAATGGGGCCTGCCCACTCTCTTTCCTAGGATCTCAAGATAATAAAGAGGCTGAAGAATTTGCTTCAAGGGAAACTTCTAATGAACAGAAGCCTATTATTGTGCATGCTGTATCTGTGAAGTTTATAACTGCTGCACCAAACATGTCATGGATGTATACACAAATACAATTAAAACTGCACAGTCAGACTTACATCTGAAGTCCCGAGTACAGATTGCCTGGAGGATAAATCATCCGGGGTCTGTTAGGTGGTGATTGATGATCCAACACTGAGAGACCTTGTGGGGTTCTGCAAAAAGTAGCAGTTTCTCAAAGAAACATTTTGACCAAAGTCTTTGTCAAAGAAGACAAAACAAACCAAGAATACTTAAGTGAAAACAGAAGTATCTGCAGGTACAAATAGTAATCTGACCAGAAAACAAGGGAAGAAAGCAGGAAATGAGCACAGAGAGGTAGGAAAATTAGATAATTCTAACAAAAACACATCTAAACATAAATTAAGTTGGAAGGATAGAGAATGTCCAATATGTGAATTAGTCAATTCTCCAGGGTAAGATGAGTACACCTCTTGCAATAACAAGATTTTCAGGTTTTACAAAAATGTCCCAATGTTTGGTGTTAAAGTGGAGAGGAATGGGTTTGGGAGCCTACTGAAGGATGCCCAGGAGATATTCATAGAAACAATCTGTCAGCTCCTGTATGCTTCACCTGTGAAGGCCATGATACATCTTTAACAAATGACTCCTCAAATGAGATTTTGTGTATCTTTTCTTCGTCCAGATTCCAGTCCCATTTTTATGTTCATGTTTGGTATCAGCTCAAAGTTATTTCCCCCCCCCCCCCCCCCCCCCCCCCCCGTTTGTTAGTCTTACACCTTATTGCTTAACAGTAAGGTGAAGTGACTTAGAAGGATGGGTCTGAACCCAGCTGTGAATAATTGTTACAACTAAGGACCCAGAGAATGTTATACTACCCCCAGGGTAGTGAATGGTATGCCCAATCTTCTTATACAAGGAGGTCCAGTGTCCATGTTAAACACATGTTGGCAGTTGTAAACCATACAGAATGGAACCAATCTGAGTTGATGTTGAATGTTACACACAACCATACGCATCAGTTAAAAACTCACCTAGATGCCATGACAACAGCAGAAGGACTTCCAAAAGGACTGCTCACATTTGCAGGGAGCACATGCATTTGCGCAGGTGGTGGTGGCCGTGTCATCGCATTACCAAAAATAGAATTTGCTGCGTAAAAGAAAAAAAATTATTAAACAAATATTTTTGAAATAATATTTATATTACTATCCAAAGTGAAAAATTAGCTACAACTTCATAAACACATATTATTTTGGTCGCTTAAAATTTGTCTATATCTGCAATGTTGTCAACTCAGTGGTCCATAGGGTCTATCTTCCACAGTTGTTTCTCTAGGTCAGAGGTTGCCTAGGATAAAAACCTAATGTATTTGGAGCAGTCTTGGAGTATGTGCTCTGCTGTCTGCGGCGCCAATAAACATGTGCACATGGCCGATTCGCAAATCTTGAATTTTGTATACATATGGTTGTGTAATCTATTGTCCTGTTCTCAGGTGCAGAATAATGATTTGTTCTGGTATGTCCATTATGATAGTCATTGTCTTGAGCTGGTGTTCATGGCTTTCTGATTGATTTATTGATTATTTTTTTTTGGGTGCCGGCTCTGTGGTGAAGGGGTTACGGGCACAGTTCGTAAACCAGCACACCGCATTAGAAACACTGCTGTTTCTTTTGTTGGTAAGTATCAGGCACATCATGTTGTTCTTCTGTCGCTCCTTCCTTAGCTAGTCAATGAGCTCTCTTGTTTCCGGGTACTTCACAGTGAGATGGTATCCACTGTATGGTGACCTTACATTGGCTGCCTAGTTGAGATAGTAATGTCCGTAGTACTGGCAATTTCCCAGACAGGAGCACCCCAAGTACTGATTTTGCATCTGTCAATAGCACCACAGGCTGTATACTATGGTTGGTATTCAGAGGTTTCTCTGTTGCTATCTTGATTGCCTCTATTTCTGAATCATATTTATGGTATTACTGTTATGATGGTACTCTGGCTGTGTCCCTAGTATTATTTGGGTATTCTATGTACACCCCCGCTCCTCCATTGCAAAAAAGAATGTTGTGCTGACCCATATTGTAGACCCAGATCCATCGGTCCTGTGGGTATTCTTCATCAAGGAAACAGAGTGGTTGTTCTGCGTGGTACAATTTTGTCTGGATTTGTAGTGATAGTCTATGTTTCTCACCCCATGGAGTTCATTCTGAGGTGGTTTGCTTGGGGATACCAACTGCAGACAAATCTGTGGTTTGTCTGCAGTCATTTGACCTTGTGGATAAAACTGCTTCTTTTCAACTGCCCCATAGCTAGGTATTTAAATCTGTTCTTCAAAGGGTGGCCTAGCATGCTGAGGAACTTTTCTGCTTGTATTAGTGTTTTTGTATCTCTGCGCTCTCTCTGTGCTTGTGTCCTCCCCATCTTCTCCATCTATAAGGATTGATCTCACCCCTTCCATGGTGACTCTAAATGAAGACCAGATCATCAGCTTACATTGCTACTTTAATTCCATGTGGTAGTTCGGCAACAAGATCATTGATGTAGATTAGGAAAAGTGTGGGGGTCAGGACCCCACCATGTGGAACACTGTGATAATGTAGTACTTTCTTTCTCTTGAGTCTGTCTGTACTCAGGCTCTTCTGTTGTGCAAATATGCTTTCACCCATTTGTACATTCTTCCACTCACTATATAGTTTCTCAGTTTCTTCATCAGACATTTCTTTCCATACATCAAAAGCTTTTTTAAGATCTATCCATGCCACAAGCACCAGTCTATCATGGAATACATCATCAATTTCTTGAAAGTGGTAGGTTGTCTGATCTTGCATAGAGTAACCCTACCTAAACCCTGCCAGCTGTGGCATGTTTTTGCTTTCAATGTACCACCGCAGTCAGTGACTGATGAAGTGCTTCATTGTTTTGCAGACGGTAAGGCTTATTGGTCTGTACTGGAGGATATCTTTTATCAACTGTCTTTCCCTGACTTTAGGAAAGGTATCTTGATTGCTTCTCTCCAAGGTTGTGGAACTCAAGCCTCAGCTCAAGCAGTTGAAGATCTTCAGCAGCTTTGTTTTGGCCATTGATAGGTTCATGATCATTTCACTGGATACTGTCGGCTCCTGGTGACTCTCATTTTCAGTTTTGATATTTCTAGCTCACGTTCACTGGGTGTAATAGGTGCCTCCTATACTAGTTTTCTGTCATGTTACCATTTCTCTCGAATCTCTTGTTTCTCTGGACTAATTTCAATATTCTTATCTTGTGCAAGTAAGTCCACAAAATGGTCAGCTGCTTGTTTTCCTGTTAAGATGTTTCCGTCTTTAAGTAGTGCAATCTTTGAGTTTCTCCCTGTGTCCTCATTATTAAGTTGTTTTACTAGCTACCACAACTTCCTTATGTCTCTTTCAAAGTTCAGTGATAATTTTCTCATGCCAGCTTTTCCGTCTTGCCTGCAGATTGGCCCTTTGGCTTTTGCGTGCTGGTTTTTATTGTGGCTGGCTTTGGTCTCGGCATGCTTTCTAACATACTTCCACATCATTATACAACTGTTCTAGTTCACTACTCCAATACAGTTTATATTGTTTATGAGCAATTCTTGGTATTGTTTCTCATGCTGCCTCTAGTATGCATCTGCCAAACTTTTCAGCTACTTTATATTTTTATCTGTGTTCAGATTTCTAGCCAGTGTGCTGGTGCGATGTTTGTACATTGTTCAGTTTCCTTTCTTGAAGATCCACATCAAGAGCGTGCTTTTTTAATTTAAAAGCTCATTTTCAACCGTTTGAAAGACGGTGGCCGATGGTTACTGCCACAGAGTTGTTTCTCAACAATTCATGTGATGTTCCACTCAGGTCTGGTGAATGAAAAGCCAGGTCAGGTGTAGTTTTGGTGTGCAATGATCTTGAGCAGAAGGTATGTGGGTCAGACGGCTTGTTAATCAAGATGAATCTATTCTCATCCTGCCAGTCTTCCAATCTCTCTTGTCCATGTGATCATATCCCCAGCTCTGCGAGTGACTGTCAAAATCACTACACACAATCATTTTTTCTTTCACTGGGAATGTGTCTAGTGCCTGTGGCTGGTCACTTGGACAGTAGTAATTGGTCAGATGCAGATCTGTATTGTGAGTCTAATGCTCTGCGAGTGGCTGTCAAAATCACTACACACAATCATTTTTTCTTTCACTGGGAATGTGTCTAGTGCCTGTGGCTGGTCACTTGGACAGTAGTAATTGGTCAGATGCAGATCTGTATTGTGAGTCTAATACTCTGCTCCTTTTCCATGTTTACTTTAATTTAGTAATCAGTGATGTTATAATTTACAAGAGTCATTATCTCACCATTTCGCCTGTCCTTTTGGTCCAATTGGTAGCCTCTAACTTTGAATGCAATGTTTTCATTGAGTGAGTTTCTTGCAAGCATTATACATTTACTTCTTCATTCAAGATGTTTTCTAGCTCTCTTTTATTGTTGCTGACTCCCTCCGCATTCCAATGCATTACATTTAGTCTGTTTAGTATGGCCAGACGCTCTATTCTAATGTCCACTGGCTCCAGAGGACATCTGAGAAGGACCTACGATAGTTGTGGTTGGACCTTCGAGGCATAGGGTCCAGTACTTCGCCTTGGGGATCCATTGCAGGGTGGGCACCATAACATTTTGCAGTAATTAACATTTTTCATAGCGTATTTGTGTGGCATCTTGATTTCTGTGGTGCACCTCTTGACTGGTTTCCTCCGTCTTTAGCACCTTTCTTTTGCATATCTAGAGTAGTCTGGTTTTCTTTTAACGGCATCAGAGACTCCCTGTTGCCCCTTCTCCTGTTAGTTAAACCAGTTCTGCCACGTTAAGGCCAGGAGTTTTGCTGCCAGAGGTTATGAATGCACAAGCCATGGAGGTATTTTGCAAGGTTGGGCATTCACCCTCAACCTTGTGCCCTTGGCTATAACAGCAATTTGGAACCATAAACAGATGTTAGAAGATGGCCTGAGCAGTCGCCTATAAAATAGCATAGAGTATTATTTATGTCTAGCACCCTGGTCCATGTAGGGTCTGGGCCCAGCATCCAGCCTACATACATGGATGTTGATCATAAACCAATAGCCTCTCACATCCACGAAGCAGTGATGGTCATGCCAGTTACTGTTGTGCTATTGATTGTAAGCTACAAGTATATGGTCACTTCTTAAATGTGCCCAGGGCAAACCACTTGGTGACCATGTTCTCAGTCTGCTATGGGACATGCGAGTGTCTGGCAGGCAATATATTCAGGTTGGAAGCAGGAAGGAGCATCCTAAAGTAAAGGCACCAACAAGTAGAATAATCTAGTCTGCAGCAATCCAAATGCTACTCATGGGTTAAATCTCATCTCATCATGTTCCTCTTTAACTTGCGGCGTCGAAGTGAAGTATAAACAGTGGGAGAGTGCCCATTTATGTGCTTCATGTATCGAGATTCCCATAGACTCTACTATTCCCTCTGTCCATCATTTATGTGGCCGGCCTCGTCTGCTTCCATTTGGTCTGTACACCATTGCTTGTTGTGGTAAACTGTTAGTTGGTAATCTAGTTACATGGCCAAAACATTTGACTTGTTGCCTTCTGATAAAATCTAGCGCTGCTATAACTCAACTTTGGTGATTTCTTCATTTCTCATTTCTTAGTACATTGAGTATTCCTCTCAGGAATCTAATTTCTGTTGTGATTTTTCTGTTCTTTTTCTGTCATTGTCCAGGTTTGGCATTGGTAGCACAGAGTTGGTAGGAAGATTGCACTGTAGAGTGCTTTCTTAGTAACTATTGATACTTAAAAAAAAGTCGCTTAAAAGTCGACAGGTTAGACTTAATTGCACTGGGTTTTATCCCATACGGCTCGGTCTCTTTCCGCAGCGCGGAAAGCGTCGCACAAAGCACAAACTCCATAGCTCTGTGACGACCCACAGGAGTCTCCGAAAAATTTCACTCGTGAACCGAAGGGCGCGGCCTGGAATCGAACCCACAACCTTCGGAGCCCGAGTCAAATGGCTTGACCACTTCGCCACAGAGACTCCCACTATTGATACGTGTTTGTTCTTTAGTATTGGTGCCATTTATCCAATGAGTTAGTTTGCCTTATTGCATCTATTTTCGATCTTGTCTTCTGATTTTCAATTTGATGGTATTATACTTCCTAAGTACTTGAAGCTCATTACTTGTTTCAGGGGTGTTCTTTAGTATGAATCTTTGTTTGTTTGTTTTTCTTCTTTGGTTGTAATCATTACCTCTGTTTTACTGATGCTAATTTTCATGTTGTTCCTGGCACACTTCGTTCAGACTATTCATGTGGTCTTGTAATTCTGCTTCTGATTTTGCTATTAGTGCTTGATTGTTTGCAAATAGGAGTTCTTTAAGTATAATTTGCCGTTGGTTCTTCTGGTGTTCTGTTCGTCATTCGGTGGTCTTGCTGTCTTTGTTTGGCTGGTTTCTTTATATATGTTGTCTATTTAGGTTATGAACGAGAGGGGGGATAAAACACAATCTTGTTGTACTCTGGATTTTATAATAAGGGTTCTGAGTATCCTCCATTTATTCTCACTATGCATTCATTGTTGTTGAATAAGCTTCTACATTGGTTTTTAAAATGTGTACCCACTCCATATTGATTAAGGATTTCTCGCAGCATGTTTCTATCTACTCTATCAAATGCCTTTCCTGGGTCAACAAGAATGCCACTGGACCATTGCTGCGTCTTGCGGAGTTAGTCCTCAATCTCAACTCGTTTTGAGTTCAATGGGGACTACTTCGACCAGATCAGCGGTGTGGCCATGGGTACTAAGATGGGTACCAGTTATGCCTGCCTCTTCATGGGCTATCTGGAGCACCAGGTATGGAGTCAATACACCGGTAGGCTCCCGGAGCTCTACAGGAGGTACATTGATGACTGCTTTGGTGTCTCGGACATGCCCTTGCCTGACCTCCAGAACTTCATTGCCTTTTTCTCAGACTTCCATCCCAGCATCAAACTTACCTCCACCATTTCTTCGTCAGCCGTTAACTTCTTAGACCTCACAGTCTCTTTAGGTTCCGCTGGTCTATGTACGACGGTTTATTATAAACCAACTGACTCGCACTCATTCCTTCTCTATACCTCCTCCCACCCTCCCTCGTGCAAACGTTCTATTCCTTTCTCCCAACTGTTACGTCTCCGACGACTTTGTCAGGATAACAACGACTTCCATCAAAAAGCCCACGAGATGCTTGACTTCTTTCGCCTTCGTGGCTATCCTGAGAATGTTCTATCTACAGCTCTTCACCGAATCCAGTCTATCAGTCGCACTGAGGCTCTCTCCTCCAGGCCGCAACCACGAAACAATAGACCTGTCCTCTCACTTACTTACCATCCCCACAATATTGCTGCTAAGAATATCCTCTTGAAACATCTATCCATTCTCCGGGCGGACTCGACCGCTCGTGATGTCTTCTCAGAGGCTCCTCTGGTGGCGTATAAGCGGGATCGTAACCTCAGGGATGTGCTGGTCCATAGCAGGCTACCCCAACCTCACCAGTCTCTTCCTGGCACGGTGGCGTGTCTTCGATCGCGTTGCAAGACCTGTCCATACGTACTTCAAACCCAGAGTCTGACATTCCCTAAGACGACCTTCCACATCCATGAGGGTTTCTCATGCATCAGTTGCAACGTCATCTATGCGATTACCTGCACACGTTGCGACATGAGATATGTCGGTGAGACAGGATTACGTCTTGGGGACAGATTTAGACAACATCTTTCTGATATCACCAGCGGCGCCCAGAAACCAGTATCCATGCATTTCAACAGTCCTGACCACCATGGTGCAGCCGACATACAGGTCACGGCCATCAAATCATGCGCATCCCACGAACGGGATCGGAAGACATTGGAACACCGTCTCATCTTCCAGTTGGGCACACTCTCCCCTCACGGCCTTAATGTCCAACACAGCTTCATTTAACTCCCTACCCCACCCCTCCCACCCCCTAGCTTACAGTCCACCATCTAGGTTCTTGCAGGTCCTTTATAGGACATCACAGTCAACTTTCTTGGCAGGTTTGCGTTCGGTGTTTTGCCATCGTTTTCTGAACGACCGCCACTCATGCCCCTCTGTGTGGACTAACACTATATAGTTTTCCGCAGTGGTGTTTCGAGCGCTTAACGAGAATTGCTA
The DNA here is from genome assembly GCA_014155875.1 of Cepaea nemoralis. Taxonomy (NCBI): domain Eukaryota; kingdom Metazoa; phylum Mollusca; class Gastropoda; order Stylommatophora; family Helicidae; genus Cepaea; species Cepaea nemoralis. The sequence continues at coordinate 858,915 of JACEFZ010015571.1, forward strand.
ATTGTCAACTGCGTCCGTAACATCTTTGCTGGTCTTAAATTTCACTTTTCCGCACACATGGGCGCGTCTCCACCCCACTCCCCTCCCGCTTGACCTTTGACCCGTGTACCATACATCCGGTCTATTAATCCACTGGAGCCCTACGCGTGTCAGTCTTTCCAAGCCAGGACACAGAATTCAGATGAGTACATTTAATTTTAATTAGTTTAATAGTTTAATATTGTCATAGTGTGTTTCATGTAGGTTTGTGTTGGTTTGTATTTGTTTGTCCTGTGCTGACGAAGGCTTTGGCCGCAACGTCCAATTTGTCTCTTGTAGTCGTGTTTTAGTAAAGCTCACAATCTACTTCTCGTTTTTTTTGGTGATTCATTCATTGCCTGGGTCAACAAAGACTAACTACTGTGTCTCATTAAATTCAGTTGATTTTTCTATAGTTTGTCTAAGAGCAAAGACGGCATCTGTGCATCCTTTGTTTCCTAAATCCAAGTTGTGTTTCGTTTAGCTGGGGTTCTATTGCGTCTCATAATCTTTTCTGAGCAAATCAACTATGATTCCTATGATTTTATACCACTCGACTACCATCCCTTCTTGTCTATTACTCACTGTACCAGAAATATCCCCAATAAGCAAATATACTCAAGGACTGTCTCCGCACCTTGAGAGAGATCTGGGCCACACCCAATGCCCCAGCTGCAGTGAGGACACTATGTGACCTGACATCGTACTCACTGTCAGATCTTTTCCAACCTTTGACTTCTGGACTGGTTGCAAGACCACTCAGGCTGATGAAAATGGAGAGCAGCAGTATTGGGGGAAATCATGAAGATACAAAATGCAGGACATGACAATTACAGTGAGAGCTCAGCCACACTGAGAAATGAGGCCTGCAACAAGAGCATCTGTCAGTAGCTCGTTGAAGACTGCAACTCTTTACACTCCAACTGAACACTTAAGTATAGTGATCTTTTCCAGAGCTAAATTGAGGAGTTTGCAGCACAAACTCAATTCGTTCAGTAGTTTGCCATTGCTTTCTGAACAAGAAATCTGTGTTTATATCCAGCTGAACTGTAGGTGGAATTAACCCACTTCGCCACCAGCGCACATCAGAAAAGGTCACGACACCAGTGCCAACTGAAGAATGCAAAATTACAGGTGAGAATGTTGAGATGTATGTGGCAAAGCAATCAGGTGACAGTAAGGAAACCATAGATTTAAAAAATGGTCCTGAATTAGAATGTTGATGAAAATGATATAACAAGAAGAAAATAACTAGCAATGTAACTCAGAGTACAGGCCAATAACACAAACAACATGGTGCAAGACAGGCCAGAAAAAAAACAACAATATGATTGCAAATAAATGCTGCAACTATATCCCAGAGAAACAAATGATGGATTATGATAAAGACTCATGCCAAAACTTGAGCACTCACCCATATACAAGGAAGCTGGCCCAAATAGGAGTTATCAGTCGAGGGGAGTGGGCCACTAAACCAGGAGGAGGCATTCCAGCTGGATATTTGGATGGCGAAGGAGAAGGAGATGGGGAGCTGCCCGTTTTTGCAGGTGACTCCTGGCCTATAACAAAAATCAAACACCCAATTCTATTAGAAATTTTGGGGGAAATGCATATACTTTGTTCACATGATAACATGAATAATGTCAGTGGATTCAGGAACTGAGTCAAGAACTGACATCACTGCACTCAGGGCATTCCCATAAGCGCTCAGTCCTCATCTTCAACAGCCTGCGTAGAGTTCCAATATTAATAGCGCCCAGTTGCAATCCGATTATATGTCCGTTTTGCTTTACCTCTGAGGGACGACTATCGACCAGATCCTCTGACCAACCCTTGCTGCTGCATTCTCTCTAGACCATGATAGTCCATCGGTTCTTCTGTATTAATCACATTCTCCCAGACGGCTTTCACCATATCTGCCTTAACACGCATCAAATCACCCCTTAATGATGCGGCACCGGCCAATCTGTCTGCTTGTTCATTTCCAACCGCACCAGAATGTCCTGGAGAAAAGATCCAGCGAATGCTCACAACCCGTGATCTCTGAATTGTTAGACCAAATGGCACTCGATGGGTGATGTGGTCAATGTAACACCAGAAATCTTCTAGAATCCATTTTAGGCTGAGTCAGTGAGAACAAGATCCTCACCTTGAACAGGACAAACACGACCATGAGGGAGATATAAAGCAGGCAGGCAGAATATGTTCAGTACTCAAGATTTTTTGGCACATAAAAAAAAAAAGGAAAAGTTAGAATAACTTTGAGAGTGAGTCGGTCACAGTGGTGGTGGTGTGGGGGTTGTAACTTGATTACAGCATCTCCAATTCTAATGTATTTAGAGCTATGTTTTATAAATTAAAATATGCACAAATAGGGGTGGCAATAGCACAATATTGTGTTGAATTATGTCAAGTGTTCGCATTATTTAAAGAAAGGAATCATGCTCCTAATTATGCATGCATATTTTCTACAACTGGACCAGATGCTTAGTTTCCTTATCGGAAGTTGTTCACTGTGAGTACACTAACAGAACCCACTCTTCCACATTATGTCCAGTAAAGGTCACTGCTATCCAGCGCAAACCCTAATACTGTCTACTGCATATCTGTGACATATTTGTGATAGGTTGGTCGATTGAAATAAACTGTCAGTTGACTCAGAAAACTAAAACCACTGCAATAAATCACATCTCATATAAGAATGACCTCAACAGTAACAGTAACAACTTTTCTGTGTACTGGTCTTCAGGAAAGCAAGGAAACAGTGACAGTGATTTTATGATATTCTTGCTTCCACGGGCAATAAATATGGGCAGTGCTGAAAATATAATCAGGAAGTATGGAACAATAGTCTTCAGACAGCACCGGAGCAAGTTCCTTTTCCTCCCAGGGCCCTGAAATTGTATTACTTACTGCCACTCCCAACAAGTATGTTGTACTTTTACTTTTCCAAGTGCTATTCAATGTTTACTCTGATGTACACTGTGCCACTTATGTTGAAATCAGCAATCAGAGGTAGTGATTGATTGTTACATCGCATACTCTCACACTTTACCATAAAAGAGTGACATGTATATTGTGTTACATTTACATGGGTTATGCCAGGCAAAAATGTCCCCAATAGCCTAAAATATAGTTTATATCATTTTCAGCTCTTCGAGTTTCCCGACCATGGTGCACATATTTCGTGGATGTTTTTCCTTTTTATCCTGCTCTCCCGAGTTTTATGCAACACTGAGACTAAATTGTCATTCCTAGATTTTTGTAATTTTCAAGGGCCACTATAACCCCTCTCCATACATGACGCAAAATACATACCATACCACACATACATATACACACAGAAAGTGAAGCAATTAAGTAACAGGAATTTTACAAATGTTTTTACAATATGCGAACGAGAAATTCTTTGTGTTATTTCTCAACATAGTCCCCCACCTGGCAACACACTCAATCCACCTGTCCCCTAGCTTGTTGGTGCCTTCTAGGAAACAGTTTTTGAGTGTGGCCTTCAACCAATTTTGCACCGCCTCCATTAAATCTTGTCGCCTGCAAACCTCTGACCCCGCAATTGTTCTTTCAAGGGACCACACAAATGAATGTCTGGACTGTATGCTGGATGTTTCAAACTTCAAATTCAAAAACATGTAGTGCATCCACTGCATGCGCAGCTATATGAAGGTGCGTGTTGTCGTGCAGCAAGAATATTCCCTTTGAGAGAAGTCCCCGACATTTTGGTTGTAGTGTGGACTCCAATTTGTTCACTAAATATCTCTGAATCGAGAACTACAGTTTCACCCTATTCCAGGAAATGTACCAGTATAAGGCCCTTGACATCATGACTTTCCAAGTGGATTCCTGCGTCTTGAATTTTTTTTCTTACCAAGACAGCGGTTGTTCCCCTGCATTGTTTGCCTCTTACTCACTGATTTGTAATGATGCAATCAAGACTTGTCTCCTGTCACAATTTAATGGAGAAAAGCATCTCCTCCTTAAGCATGATGGTCTAAATGCTGATAAATCTTCTGTCATACACATTTATGGCCATCGGAAAGCTGTCTAGGGTTGTATCTGCTACCTGCTCCACAGTTCACTGTAGCCGAGATCATCACTGACTATGTCGTGCGCAGCATCGTGACTCATGTTGAAATCCATGGCTATTTCATCAGTAGATATTATGTACTAGCTGGTTGATCGGCTGTTTCAATGTGACAGTTGCCACATTTACAGGTCTTCCACTACATGGTTCATCAATGATGTTCGGTCTACCATTTTGAAATCTTTCTACCCATTCATACTCTACCCCCTGACTCAAACATGCTCCATATGGAATCATCATCATTCTGAAGAATTCACACCCTTTGACCACAACAAGTGAATAACACCTTATTGTTCTTCCATGGTGACTATAGTGAGGCAGCTATTTTGTAATCATTTTTGTGCATGCACAAAATTACTCGATCCTCACAACCTATACAGGGGTATTGCTTAAGAGCCAGCTTGTGTCCTGAAATAAGATTTTCCAATGTCCATACTACTCAATGCACTTCATAACAAAATTCCTGTTAATTACTTTCCCTCGTACATACCCACCTATTATGTCCCCCAATCCAAACACTGTAAGCAAGTTCTCTGGAGAGAAAAATGCTACATGTGGGAAGAGATCATACCATACTAGTTGGCAAGTGGCCAAGAATTAGTGACATCACAGAGCATTGTTAACAATTATTAATATTCAGCACTGAAATTATCCACAGTACTGTGGCTTCCAGATAAAAAAAAAATGACTTAAAATAGCATGGAGAATTGTGAAATCTTCCACTTTATGCTAAAGGAGAAATAGGAATTACCTGGACCACTGTGCAGAGCCCTGGCGTGAGGTCTAATGATATTAATAGGTGAACTTTCCGCAATTGGAATTCGTGCAGCATGAGGACCTTGACTGGGCTAGTCAAAATAAAAAATGAATTTTCCACATGTGACAAGCTAGTATACAAAGAGAACTAACATGTCATCTTCAGATGTGACAAACATGTGACAAGCTAGTATACAAAGAAAACTAACATTGCTATCAACTGTGCGCTACCTTCAGTCCAAAACTATGTAGTGGTACATGCAAGTGCACTTGATACATCAACTGTTGTGTTGTATAACAGACAGTTTTCCATTTGTCTGGTTCGGGTGGTAGCAACACTTTCCAGATATCTGCGAGAACACACTCAAAGAGGTGCTGTTTAATAGTACTGCAAAGGTATTAAAAAGCAGACACTCCCAAGAAAAGTGGTTGAAGTTAAATATTAAGTTACAGTACTAATATGGGGGAAGGAGGGGGCCATGCTGTGGCACAAGTTCAGAAAGTAATGCACCATATCGTTTTTCTCTCCTAATAATTAAGATAGAAGCATGCAATTTTGCATGTTTCAAATATGGCATGTGCCGACTGTGTGCACCAAACAACAACTCAATCGGTCAAATAATATGGCTGCCCTAAACTGCTGAAATGGAGCGCGCTAGCAACTTGCGCTATAAGCAGCAAATTGTGATAGAATTTCTCGTTGCAGAGAAGGAAACTGTTGTGAACATTCACAAGCGTCTATGTGATGTGTCTTGAAGTTTTGCAGTCGACAGGAGTACAGTCAGTCGTTGGGTTCAAAGAATCAAACAATCAGGAAGTGGAGATACGGAACTGATTGATCGGCCGTGCTGTGGACGCCCTGCCACAGCCACCAACATGAAAATGCTGAAATGTGCTAAAGGCATTATTCTTAATGAGAGGCGAATCACTACTTAACAATTGGCCTTGCAGCTGTCAATTACCCATTTTATGGATTTGGGTACGAGCTGATATGCTAGGAATGGGCTTCAGTGACCAAGACCACTCACGACCTCTATGTAGGGTATCCTGGGCAAGCACACTGACTTAACAAAGGTAGAATCAACCATGTGATGAAACCTACAGAAGACTGCAATCTTTGCAAACTACATGATTGCAAGAGAGGCAGCAGTTTCCCAGGATAATAATAGGAAATGAGCTTTTAGAGGGAAATAGTTCCCTCCACTGTTGATACACCACTCGCATTATATCCAGATTTTGAAGGTGTAGGAAATCATTTTCTGGGATAGCAAGCATGCATTATACTTAATTTTCCAGAAGTATCAGCAACTAACAGTCGGGACATAATACCAACACTATTAGACTGAAGATAAATGTCATTGGTACACATATGTGTACTTGATATCTCAATGACCCACTCACTAGCGATGCTGTTTTGAAAATCTAGTTTCTGTTTCAACTACCCATGTATCAATACACACTATAACTTGTCGCAGATAACCTTAAGAAAAATCTCTTGTAAGAATAGTGTGTGATTTTTCAGTACTTCTAATTATTTCAGCATTTGCTACAAATCAGCCGCTGAGTGAATGTAACAATATGGCACATACTGAGCAAACTCCAGGAACTAAACCTACAAAAGCTTGGACAATTTTTGACAATTAAGATTGGAAAAATAGCATAAGCTTATAGGTCTACAACCTCAATTATGAAGATGGAGGTGGCTGCAACCGCTGAGATGGCTAGTCTGTATGGCGTAAAGTTCATAATGGACAGAAGTGGCATGAGTGAGAATCAGACAGACACTTCTCTCTTATAAAGACTTACATGGATATATTACCTGGGCCATAGTCGAGCGTGAGGTAATAAGTGAGCAGATATGTTGGCTTCAAGAGTACCAGCAGTTGGAGCACTCACGATGGAAAAGGCAGACTAAGAATTGCTGCTAGTTGAGGATACACTAACAGATGAAACAGTGTATTAAAGCTTCCATTATTACATATACTGTTAGGGGCGAGGCAGGATTTTTAGGTAGGAAATACGAAAGGGTGGAATGACGTTCTGAAAATATGGTGAAAGGGGAAGGGGGGGGGGGGGGGGGGGGGGAGAGAGGAGTCGGTCAAATTTTTAGGTAGCTGGGAGGGGGAGTTGGGGGGGGGGGGGGGGAAATGACGTTCTGAAAATACGGTGAAGGAGGGCACGGGCCAGAAAAGGTTGAGAACCACTGATCTACACCTTACATTTGCTGAGGGATGGTTTTGTCCAGATTGGAATGTCAATTCTCTGAAACAAAGAACCCAAACAGCGCATGCACAGAGGCAGAATATTAAGTTTATAAGTAACATAGAACAAATGTAGGTAAAGCAGGGCAGTTCTGTTCATAAACGTCTTGATTAACCAGATAGGTGAGTGGTCAACCATGGCAAAAACCAGCCATGTCATGTCAGAATTACCATACAAACCTGTTTCCTGAAAGCAACAGCAGTACCAACTGGTGGAATATGTGCTGGCATAGAAAAGTAAGGCTTTGGCTCCTGCGGTAGAGGTGGCTCCCCTCTCAGCTGTCGCTCCAATTCTTCAGCTGTAAGGACACGAGGCTTCTGATTTTCACGGGCCATCATGTTATGCTCAATTTCTGCTAAAGTAGGTACTTCAGAAGGCAAAGGCAGATGTGGTGGTTGAAGTGGCTTTGATGCAGCATCTTGAAAGGCCTGTTAAATACACACCAAATATCCTGGTCAATGATGCACATAACTTTACAGAAATTTCAATATCAGAATAAATATTTTCAGTCATCAATTTGGTCTACTTTACAGCTTGGGTCAAATATAATATAGAAGCTAGTTCTGCATCAATGTAAAACAGATAGGCATCAATTTATTATATACACTATGCCATAATTTCATTAGGTGACTAGTGTGACCACTTAGTTTCCTCGTTAAATGTCCAAACATCTTTGGGCCATATAGTTTACAATCAGGTATTATTGTTCAACTTAATGGCTAAACATGTATATATTATGCAGTCTAATTTTGGAAGGATGCTAATGCAAATGGCAACAGGAATGGTTGTTGTTAATCTGGCAATGAAATAGTTTCTAACCAGATCTAGTTTGGTACAAAACTCGCTGCACTGTCAATTGTATGACGAAGTCTGAGGGTTGAAGTGTAAATCAGTGGGTAGATAATGATTCATGTGATATGTTACTAAAACAAATCCTCTTTGGACTAAATAACATAACATGACTTGGTAAATGACAACAGTTGGGTTCTTACTTTCTCCAATACAAGTGGTAGTTAGGATATAAGTGCACCTGACTGATCAATAAATGAGTCAGTCAAAAATAGGCCTATTTATCTGCCTATCTATGTCATGTATCAATCTACCCCGTCCAACCTTCTGTTACAATCTACTCCAATTATTATCAATAAATTCCTCTAATGCACTTTAAACTCAAGGACTGGGCAACTATCTCAAAGAGCTGGTTATCATATGTGTCTAGACTTTTGCTAGTGGTCTACTCTTTAAATTCATGCAAGATATACTTTAACTTCATCTGCATCCAAGACAAGCGTACAATGTTTCCTCAATTTACATTTTTATGCTGAAACCAACATACTTTCTGAATCAGATGTAATCACAGCAATATACATACGATAAAACAAGTGTACTAAATTAAAACTGTGATGCGTGGGGTGTGGGGGTGTCCAATAAGTAAGTCACAAATGGCTGTATAAAAATAATTAAATATGATAACTTGAAACCAGTTTATTTTTATACATACATTGTCCTTTTATTTCTCAACATAATTTCCACCAACATTGACTGCACTTATCCCATCATTTTATCAGTCCTCCCAAACCGGCTGCATAGAACTGCGTGCTCTGTTTTCTAAACCACGTTTTCACTTCACATTCAATTTTGGCGTCATTCGCGAAATGTCTCCCGCCAAGGTGGGTTTTCAGGGGACCAAAAAGGTGAAAATCGCTAGGGGTCTAAGTTAGGGCTGTAAGGTGGATATTCCAGAACTTCCCACCTTAGTTGGTTGATTTTCTCCTGAGTTAATCGAGCCGTATGTGGTCTGGCATTGTCATGAAGAAGCAACACTCCTCTAGTCAGCAGTCCTGGAAATTTCAATTGATCATGCATTACGCTGTATGCTGGACCATGTGAGCACCCTATTGCAGATGCTACAGATTCTATCATTACTCACCTATCATCTCCTCCACCCGCTGCACGGATGCGTCTGCTGCAATCTCAACAGGACGACCAGATCGGATTTCATCAACAATTTTAGAGCGTCCTTGAGAAAATTTTTCTACCCAGCTATACATTGCTTTATGGGACAAACATTTGTCAGCATAAACAATTTTAGAGCGTCCTTGAGAAAATTTTTCTACCCAGCTATACATTGCTTTATGGGACAAACATTTGTCAGCATAAACGGGAAGCATTTCCTTATGAATGTCCTTCGCAGGCAGTCCTTTTGTCCACAAAAATCGCATAACAGAACACTGCTCTTTGGTTGTACACTCCTTAAGTACAGTCGCCATTTTGTTTATGTGCATGAGACACCTAGTGCCACCTGATGAACGGGAATATAAAGTTTCGATGTTGCTGTCACCTAATGACACCTGTAGAAAACACCAACTACATTTACCTGCCATCCCACAGAACTGTGTGACTTTCTTATTGACTTGCCCTCATATATTACTGGTCTTAGACAGGCTACACAAACAAGCAGCTCAGGTCTAAGCCTATAACACAAAATATACACTAATTCCAGTTATCAACAATGTGTAAATGAGTTGACACTATAGAGAGAAAAACAGAAGATGTGAACAACTGATTGCTAAACCTATTGGAGGTCTAGCAGTGCACATGTTGTCATAACCTACCCCAGGAAAATCCCTGATGGCTGCTTGCTTAGCTGAGGCAAAGAGGACTTGCAAAGCGTTACTCATTGGTTTCTGAAACGAGCCATCCCCTGATGGGGATCCCCAGATGTTTTTGCTTGGGGATGTCTGAAGAAAAGAAAACACTTCAGAATTTTTGTAAACATATATTACAAGTATTAAAATAAATATTTTAATTTGCAAACTAATTTCCAATACTCTTTGGAAACTAAATGATAACTGATAAATAGCATATTCACATCAACTCCTTGTTACCAATGTCAGACCTGGTCACTAACCAAAGTACAAGAGATGAAGATCACAGCATGTGATATAGGATGTCTGAGAAAAGCTATCAATGAAACCAGAAAGACTAAGAAATGATGACATCAGACAAATGGGTGAACAATACCATATATTAATTACATAGAAGGCAGAGAATAAAGTGGTTCAGTCATCTAATGAGCATGGAGCATGCAAAACTACCTTATGTGTATGCTTAAAAAAAGAAAGTCTTAAAAGTCTAAAGGATCAACTTTATTGCCCCAGGTTTTATCCCACATGGCTTGGTCTCTTTCTGCAGGGTGGCCTGCTGAAAGCATGAACTCCTTAGCTCACGACGGCCCCCAGGAGTCTCCGAGAAAAATACACTCATGAACCGAAAGACATGGCCCAGAATCAAACCCACAACACCTTGTGACAAGGTCTCCACCAGCAGAGGAAACAAAGCAGTTGTTGTAATGTTCCGACATTGGATAGACAAGACAAACTAATTTTCAAATGAACATTTTTATCTATTAATAAAGAACTAACCTGTTTGTGTATTTACTCTTAATATTACTTAAGTATTGTGTTAGTGAATTAGTTACAACCACAAATAAAACATTCCAGATAGTTTCAAGAACTACATGCACACACCAAGCTGTCCAAATCCAAGAAGGCAGGAGGTGAATTTGGTCCAAATAGTTCATCCAAATGAGACCTACGAACAACCTGAAATCAATTATACAAAGTAAGCTATTAGATACTTCTTCAAGAATGTTGAACAAATGATGTTAACTGTTATCTGTTGTTGCAATATTTACTTATTTCCAACTTGCACTGCAAATCACCAATAGCTACATTTCTGTATTAAAATAAAAATACCTGGCTAACATTAAGGATGTAGCAATAATAATGACAAACGGAAACAGTATATTTTAGACTAGCATACCATAGTTCAGTCATTGCAGATTATCATCATTGCACTCTGAAGGCATCCATAGGTGCTCTAATTTTCTCCATAGCAAATTCATCAGCATGCAGCTATTAATCATGCCCATTCGATGTTAACTGACGCCTCCTTGCACACTTGGTGTGCTTCTTCCTGGTCACACCAAATCTTCAGTTAAAATTCTGGATTCTCACTACTGATGCTAATTCATTCAGTTTGAAAGTCCTCGTTTCAGCCTGCCTCTCAAAGGCCATTCATGCTGGTTAATTTCATTGACTAACCCTCATGTAGAGGCAGTATTAGACTATAAGTCTGCCCTTTCATTGTCCACAACACCCCATTGTCCAGGTGTGAAGATAAACAAGATTTTACAAATTGTGGAACTAAGCAGGAAATAAATCCACTGCCTGCTTCAATGTTCTGGATCATGCTACTTAGCATACAAGCATGGTTGTAGTTTTGAGACTCCAGCCAACAAATTGGCATTGTTACTGCCAACAAACTCATTGTCATACTGCTCGTGGTTGTGCAAAAGCACTCCTGGCTTCCTTAACAATTATGTCATGTTAGCATGTTGAGAGTGCCTATATGCACTTTTAATGCTGACCAACGGACCCATCTGTATATATAACTGCATTCTCATCACAGTTGTCATTAATGAGGGCCTCAAACTTTGTGTCTACTGCTGCTGTATTCTATTCTCTGCATCTCTTGTTGAATTTTGTAGACAGAAAATGTTAAAGGTTGGGAACTGATGTCCATTCATGCTCAGGCTCAATATTCATGTCCTCAGCCCAAGCTAGCCATGATTTATCCTCTCTTTGATCTGTTCCATCTTCTTTAAGTGTCTCATGCAATGAAATTGTTCATGCTTATTTTGAGATATGCACATGTTCTTCTCTTCCTCATTTCATGCTCCATGGTAGGGAAATCGAGAAGAAATCACACAGCATTACAGGGTGTATCTCTAATGCACCCGAGGACAATGTGCATAGCCTCATTGTTGTATTCTCTCCAGTCTTGCAATTTGCATCTGGTCGGAAGTTAAGATAGCTAATGCATATTTCATGGTTGAGAGGATAAGCACCTAGTACAGCCAGTAAAGAAGAACAAGCAGATGTTGTTGGGGGTCATTACTCTCAATGTTGCAGACTTAGAAGCATGTGATCTGTGACATAAAGACTGTGGTCAAGTTTCACTCAAATATTTCATCAAGCCAGTTCTGATAATCTTATCTCTGTCCAGTCTCACAAATGGCATGTCTACGTGAACAATGTAATTAAGTGAAAACCATGCTACTGCTGCTTTTATGGAACTGACTATAGCTTTAGATATATCGCACCAGTTGGTGATAATGTCAAGAATCTTCTGCACTGCACGTGCAATCTCATTTTATTTTTCTTGTCAACACACAAAAACATTGCCAGCAACTTACAAGTCCTTCCACTCTCAACAAGCTGTATTTTGTAATTGTCAAAGAGCAGATACTGAACTCACTGAATCCGGGAAGGTTAACCCGGTCAACAAATGCCCGCAGAAGTAGGATGTGTCGGCCTAATGGCGCAAGAACGCAGCTCTGCTGTAAACAGGCACAACGCAATCACATCCGAAGAAAAAAAACTCCGGATGAACGAAGAAGAAGAAGTACTCACTGAATAGACCTTAGACTTGTAAAGAAAATATAGTGGAAATAACACTGCCATCAAAAACTGATGAAGCAGGTCAATATAAGCCAATCAAGAGAGAAGTGTGACAGGAATGTGTAATGTCTCCAGACTTTTCCCCATATAGTGAAAATATGGAACATTTAAAAGATAGAGGAATCGCCACCAGAAGACATAACTTCAACAATATACGGTAAGCAGATGGTACAGTATTGATTGCAGATAATGAACAGGATTTGCAGCATTTAATGAATGCTGTTATTGCCACTGTGCCATGAAGTTCCATTCATGCTTTAAAGTCACCCAAACATCGAATGTGAATTTTTAGAAGACAACTTAATGCAGAATTTGTCATACTTAGTTTTCTTGACCAAGTTTGTCTGATTCTTACATTCCAACATTTTTTCAACCATGACCTGGTTCAGGGTTTTTACATGCTAGGGTTGTGAATGATATCCTTCATAGCTTTTAGTCATACATTATCAGCTGATCTTTTGCTCAGCCACACTTCTTCAATGTCACTATTTCACAACCGTGGTCATGTCAAGTTTGTCTGCCTAATGCATGGGGCCATCTTACTTCTGCACCAGATTTTACTGACATTTTGCCCAGTTGTGTCACATGTAAGTCTACTTTCTCTGTTTACCTACACGCTGCATTTTTCAACCAGCATGATACATGAACAATGATCACTGCTGCAGTAACTCTCTGCACATACCACTTGCACAGTGGTAATGATCACTGCCGCAGTAACTCTCTGCAGATACCACTTGCACAGTGGTAATGATCACTGCCGCAGTAACTCTCTGCACATACCACTTGCACAGTGGTAATGATCACTGCCGCAGTAACTCTCTGCACATACCACTTGCACAGTGGTAATGATCACTGCCGCAGTAACTCTCTGCACATACCACTTGCACAGTGGTAATGATCACTGCCGCAGTAACTCTCTGCACATACCACTTGCACAGTGGTAATGATCACTGCCGCAGTAACTCTCTGCAGATACCACTTGCACAGTGGTAATGATCACTGCCGCAGTAACTCTCTGCACATACCACTTGCACAGTGGTAATGATCACTGCCGCAGTAACTCTCTGCACATACCACTTGCACAGTGGTAATGATCACTGCCGCAGTAACTCTCTGCACATACCACTTGCACAGTGGTAATGATCACTGCCGCAGTAACTCTCTGCACATACCACTTGCACAGTGGTACCTAAGTAGGAGACACCATGGTCAGATCAATGACACTTCCTGAAGCACCTAACTGCTGATACATATTAGGTCTGATTTTACCGGCGCTTTTTTTCAGTGGTTGGTAGAATCATTTCTTTAGTGTTGATGTCACCACAAAAATCAATACTACTCTCATCTTGCCCAAATAGGCTATGTTGTGCATCCACTTTCTTGTCATGTGCATATACACTGACTAACTAGCGGCACTTGCACACTGATAGCATGCACTTGAAAGTCTTGAGATACATTCGCTGAATCCACAATTCAGAATCCAGTGTTTTCTGTGGCTGTTCAGGCAACAAAATCATCCTAGCGTTGACAGTTTAAAACATGTTGATGGCAGAAAAATAGAGGGAAAGTGCCCAATAGGACTGTCTCTCAATTTTTGCTGAGGTGGTTGTCCACTTTGGCAGATAGTTGATACAGGAAATCTCATAGAAAGCGCATAAAAGACTTTTACATCTCCCTAAATACTCCACTGGGGTAAATGGAGGAAGAGAAGAAGAAGAAACTAATGACAAACTGAAAAAAAATGGCTGAGGTCATCGTAAGAACTCACCTGCTGTGTAATCAACAAAGATGGCAGAACAGACACTGAAGGTTTTTTCTGAGTTATAACCATTTAATCTTTTACAAGAGATTCCAGTCTTCTACCATTTTACTCTAAACTCATTCAAGCTGTATTTCTTGCCAATTTTTACTCATACTATTTTTCTCTTCTTCTATGCCTTTGCGTGCAGAATCACATTTTCACAATGGCTGCTGAGCTGTGTGTTGAGTTACCCAGTTTAGAGGACAACTAGGGTTACTAATTTTCCTGCCTCGCTATTGAAATACTTTCTGTTGTGCCAAGGACACACTTGAACAATTAGCATCAAAGCAATTCTTTAGTGGATACCATGCCAATGATGAGCAACAAGCAAATTGATTTGCCATATGTCACAAGCAAAAATATCCATGATGGACAAGAGGAGGAAACAATAGTCCCATGCATTATGAAGCCAGCAGAATTAACTGTTACTCTCAGATTCCATCACCACCAATGCTCTACAGAGACATGAGAACTCTACTACTCAACTAAAAGATGGGGCTGAAATGTGGAAACTTCTTAGATAGGCATCACAAAGAAAAAAAACTAACTATATTGTGTTTGGTTTCTGTTGGCCATCATAACACGCTTCTACTACTCTCTATCCCCATCTTGACTTCCGAGTCTAGAATCAGGTTAATCTGCAGTGAGTTTTGGTGTGTGACAATACTATTTATACAAATGTCATTGACTTCTCTGCTTTAACTGTATGTTCTAAGATGCTGTAAGAGTGGTAAATTGTTATTACAGACCTCAAACTTGTTGCGCCAAATGCACATTACACCTGCATCATTTATTTCACGGATGTCATTAGGGTGTTGACCCTGACTGCAACACTATAAGTTACCAGCATGGGCATAACATATCCATGTGAAATGTAGTCATTTTCAGTTATCAAGCAGCAACATGCGCATGCTTTGATAGCTAGATAGGGACTAGCACCTAAAACTATTAACAATTTAACAACCAACAGATTTCTGTACATCCTTTTCAGTTTGCATCCAACTAGATAGAAAATGCAGACAAGAAAATCTGGCTGCTGTGGAGGCTGAAGTACAAGTGTTGATTTTCGAGAATTCGCTAGATGGTGATGCTGTCATCTACACAGATGGGTCGGTCGTTCGACATGTGAGAAGCTCATGGGCCTTTACGGCTCGGACCGACTATGGAAGTCATGGCAGTAAGTAAAGCAATAACATGGCTTGAGACACAGACATTCACTAGGGCATGTTTCCTTAGCAACTCAATGAACATGATCAAGAGGATAGAGGAGGGGTCGATAGAGAATGGTTGCTGCCTCTGGAGCGGTCTCGGCTGGCAAAGATTAGTTTCATCTTCATGCCAGGGCATACAAGGAAATAGCATACAGGGAGTACAAGGAAATGAGCGGGCTGACAAGCTCGCAGGTGAGGCTACGGTGGAGGGCGGACGCGCCATGGACCAGGCTGACATTCTGAATGCTCTATGAGAAGTAAGACTTTTGCGTGAACCAAGTGATGACTGTGAATCTACAACCATGGCCAGACTGCGAGAACAGCAAATTAAAAGAGGGGTGGCCAAACAAGAACACTACGCAGGAAGCCAAAGAAGATTGATAAACCAACACAGAACTGGCGTCATTAGCCGCTACACACTGCAGGATTTGCTGAGGAGGGGATCCGAGCACTTATGGACTGAATGGTTCGATATGCAATAAGGATGATCTGTCGACTAACTAACTAATTATTAACAATTGTAAGCAAAACAGGATCACAACTGATAGAAGAAGTTTTAGACATAATTTTGTGTGGTTAAAGGTCACTTCAACTCCACGCATATATCCCTATAAGTGCTCCTGTCTCCTCCCACATATTGCAAAATGAGCATCTCAGCACAGTGCACAAACTCCACAGGCATGGCAGATTAACAAACAATTGTTAGCTCATAGAATGATGCAAAGAACACAAAAAATGCAATGCAGAAATATTAATCACTGATAGGAACTGAGCAAAGCTATTTCCTTTCTGAAGAGAAAATGTATGCATTGTTTGTACATGCAAACAGCCCTTACACAAAGTTATTGTCAATGTATTTATAACTAGAATATGTCAGCAAAATGCTAGGAACAAAAACTTATTTTTACTTACCCCTGGAATGGGTTGTCCATTAACATTAAAAGCTGAACCGTCTCCATCATCAACCATGAGACGACTAATGGACTGTTCCAACTCATCCTGTAATTATTTGTCAATTATGTTAGGTTGTTCGGACTAGTATAAGTCTCCCCTACATATACCTCCACCACACATCTAGCCTTGTGACTGTTCGTACATTTAATCAATAAAAAAAAAAAAAATAAATACTAGAAACTGAACATGACCATTATTCAGATCACAAACAAGGCAGCCAATGAGGCAGCCTGTAGCATTATTTCACACTGCTCACGCCACGTACATAGTTAATACTGTCATAATATGTCCTCACAAGAAGCTTCAGCAATCATATTCTTCCACAAAACCTGTTCTTGATAAGCTTGACTGCTGATTGTTTTCCATGTCCCTTTGCAAACTCAATTCGCTCTGTTGACCTCTGCTTCTTACACACACGATCTTTCTGGTTGTCATAAGCTTCTCCAGACCATCAAGTCTCATCATGTGAT
Source organism: Cepaea nemoralis (assembly GCA_014155875.1). Taxonomy (NCBI): domain Eukaryota; kingdom Metazoa; phylum Mollusca; class Gastropoda; order Stylommatophora; family Helicidae; genus Cepaea; species Cepaea nemoralis. Next base: position 876,011 of record JACEFZ010015571.1, read on the forward strand.
GAAAAATGAAGACTGCCTTGTCTGGGTAACTTCCTGCCTTTGTGAACTGGACTCTTTCAGTACTTGAACCTTCACACAAAGCATAGATAACTGGCTGGTATCTGTGGCTAGGGGTAGTGAACGTGTTTCATCATTCCCATAAAGGCAATGCAAATAACTTCTTACAGACATACTTTCCTGAAACCAATAAACAAATAGAAGAACAATGGAAAATAATATCCCATCTGCAAATGTGGAGCTGCATGTCAACTGTGAGAAACCATCTAGAGAAACATGCCGCATGCATTCTGGTCAACCACCAACTAGAAAACATTTGGCTGCAAACAAGGCAAAAGAAATAAGAAACCCAAAGACACATGGAGAAGACAATTAGGGACAGAGGTGGGTGATATGGAGAGCACTTGGAGTGTGCTGTAGGAGATGACCAAACAACACATGGAGAAGACAATTAGGGACAGAGGTGGGTGATATGGAGAGCACTTGGAGTGTGCTGTAGGAGATGACCAAACAACACACGGAGAAGACAATTAGGGACAGAGGTGGGTGATATGGAGAGCACTTGGAGTGTGCTGTAGGAGATGACCAAACATAGAACGAACGGCCTGGCCTGAGTTGGTTGAGGGTGTATGCTCCACTGGAGGATAGAAGTACTTGGATATTGGTCTTCTTAGCATGGTATGAAGAAACAGCGCTTGCCTGGGCTCTAATTAGTTTCTACTGTCTTTATTCAGAGCCAGGGGGCTGAGTGGTCTCGAGGTATGGTGTCCGCCTCAAGTGCTGGAGGTCCCGGGTTCAAGCCCCGGTGAGGGCCGAGATTTTTTCACATGGACTTCTAGTAACAATATTTCCTCTGGTCTCTGGGTAGTGAGATCGGACGCCCGTATTGTTGCTCACGTAAAAAATCCCTTGGCAGTTGGAAATCGAAAAAGAGCAGCCTAATGGCGCTGCCCGGGCAAACTTTCGAGTAAAAAATCTACCCAAAGTATTTCAGGATCCTCGCCGGTGCTATGGAGTTTGTGCACTTGAGCTGAGATTCACATGACTCAGGCTTGAGTTAAGAGTAGAACAGAGCACTTATGGGTTACACCTGTGTGCCATGATGTTCATCCGTCAACTCAACTCAACTCAACTAAACTACTCAGAGCCTATGATTCACACACACACACACAAATATTAACAGCTCAAAACATTTTCTGCGTTATTCTCTGCCCACGAAATTTTCATCCCTGTTCTGATAAAACCACATCTCCACAGCCTTCAGTTTCTTCATTAATGCATTACTCAATGTCCAGTGTTAACATCCACACAGAAGAATGGGCCACAAACAAATGTCCAACATATAAAGAACAGATAAAACCTTTTGACAAACACTGACACATTTTTAAATCATAACACCTGAGCTGATGTTGCAGCTACAATGTGCAGAAATGTTCTGTAACGAACTACCACCAGTATAAGAATTATTAGAAAGTACAAGGGACATGTAATGTTATACTTACATCCTGCGTGGCTGTTGAATATCCCCTGTCAAGAGTGACAAACCCAGAGTCTCTGGTTTTGTTGCTTTCAATGGGTGTATCAAAACAACTGCCCTCAATCTCTTCAGCCATGCGGGTGTGCTCATCTTCCCAATCATATCCAGCTGCAACAAAAGATGCCAGAATAAGGCCACACTGAAGAATGATGATTGCAGTATAAACAATTATAGCGAACTGGAAAAAAATACACCATCAAGAGACATTTTTATATTTGTATTCTTCTTACATCTTCATACTTTGATCTGAATAAATTTACAGAAAGCAAGAGTCAACTTGAGCTAGTTGACATCTCCAAATAATTATCTCCCAAATGTAGCAGATAAAGGCCGGAATAACTTTCTCTGTTGTGTATATGTTGGATGCTCCCAAAGCAAATGTTTAGCCATCATTTTACCAGTTTTATAATAAATAATAATCATCACTATCTCCTATCTTTAGTTTGTTAAACAAATGTATCCCAGTCTGTTGTGTCTTGTAGAGTCTGAATATTTCTGTTTAATGTTGTGTTTCTCATGTATAATTTCATCTGCAAGTATTCCATCTTCCTCATATGACTGTCCAGTATTTTTTTTAAACTTATGTTATGCCTTTTGTTGGCTGACAAAATGAAAGCTTCTTAATCCTATAGCACTGACTATAGTATGCTTATTACCTTTGAGTTATCTTGCAAGACTACCATATGCTTAATAATTGGCCCATACAAAGCTGTTTGGGAGTCTCAATAATGAGCTATGTATCACCCGAGCAAAAGTGCAGTAAGAACACAAGAAGGTAAACGAGATATGTTACAGTCAATACAGGAATGAGACAGGGATATATACTCTCTTCCTGGTTATTTAACATCTACATAGAATAACCAAGGAAGCAAGTCTTGAAAGAACTGATTCAGAAAATGTCAAGCACTTTACATTAGACGAAACAAAAGATTTTTAATTATGGACAATCAACGCCTGTTTTACAGTGACGAGGGCTGAGATCAACATGCAGGAGATACAACATAAACATAAATACAATAAAAAATACAGGTTAGCATTTTTCCTGGTCCACTAAATATACAGATAAAGAGTAAACATTTGAAGCGAGTTCAAGAATGTTAATATCTAAGAAGTATAATCACAAAGGATGGCAGTAAAGATCTAGAAATTGAAATCAGATATAAAAAACAAGTGTGCTTATATATATCAATGGACACCAATACTGAAACAATCAAGTATACCTATGTTCTCAAAACGACAGCTATAAATAGCAAATTCGAACTTCAATATTATCCAAATCACACACATACAAAATCAACACCTGCAAAATGAAATGCATAAGAAGAGCTGTAAATTTATCCATCTGAGACTGAGTAAGAAACAATGTTATCAGACAGACATTGAGATCAAAACATGTTGTGCTACATACAGTGAAAGGCAGAAGATTAAATGGTTTGGCCATCTTATAAGAATGCAAAACCATCCGTTACCATCGCTGGCATTACACAAGAGAAAATCTGATATGAAAGCATGAGGATGCCCTAGCAGAAACAGATTGATGACACCAAAGGCATTGTACAATCACACGGAATGATACTAGATAGTGCCACCCATAAGCTCTGGAACATCAACTATTCAAATATTAAATTTATAAATTTATTTAAAAAACACTACCATCTCCCAGATCACCAAATGTTTCATCATTTAGGACGTCAAAATCCTCCTCTCCTTCTGGTGCCTGTATTAGCTGATTTTCATCATCATCAAGTTTTCCTGCTCCTAGAGCCTGTATTAAGAACAAAGAAAACAGACATCTGGTAAACATTCTTAGGTCTACAATCTATGTTTACACAATGTAAGTTTATATGTTTTTATAAGTTATTTCATCCTCTGAAAAAGTACCTGTTATCAACTGAATATAACCATTCCCTTTGATAAATAAAATGCTTGCAATAATTACTTGCTACACATTTGCACCAATGGATTTACAATGGAGATGACTGAATTACCTATGGAGATACCTGGAGTGCAATGATGATAATCTGCACTGAACTGAACTGCAGGCCAGTGTTTTTGATTCAGTTAATAAATTTCTGATCGCTCTAGCTCTCTTCTATTTCTCTTGCTTTTCATTATTCATACATAAATTTCAGTGAAACTTTATTTAAAAACATTATTTCAAATTCTTCCTATTCAATATAATTATAATATGTCATGTCATGTTTTATTTTGTCTACCCACTAGCAGACTGAAGGCAAGTAGTCGTGCAGGTTATCTTCTAGTCTCAACCTGTTACATAGCATTGTGGGGAGTTGAGATTTCTTGCTTGTGTCAGGTGTGTTGCTCTGGGCAACAAGGTCCCTGACGTTTGCAGAATATCTGTATGAATCCATTTGCATCCAGGTTAAACCTGTGCTTTAAAACCACATATTTTACAGGTGTAAGCAAACAAACACAGGGGAAACAGAGAGCATGATGACATATGCTGTACATGATATTCTCCCACTGGTTCTTTTAAGATCATTGCTTTTCATTCTGTATCTTCTGAAACACCAACCACTTTTCTGTAGTATCTCATTTTACTTTACATCTTCCTATATAATGTGTTTTTGTTAGAGATTATGTTTAATACTGGTAACATGTTTGACAACTGAAAAGACTTGTGGACAGCAAGATAAGTAAAGACAGAGAGAGCAGATTCTTGGCAGTCCTGTATCACGGCATGTAAGAGTGTCAGCACAACACATTCATTCATGCTGCTGGATATCTCAAAATTTGGAGAAGCATGATTGCCAATACCAGTCAAAATATGCTGGCACCTGAGAAATAGGATGGCTCCCAAACTTTTTTTTCTGCCTCTGTTATCAGTTATCAGTTGGGGTATCTTCATTGCATTCCGGACATGTCCGTAGATGCTCAGATCCTCCCCCTGCATATGCATCAGCTAATAGTGCCAGTTCTGTGTTGGCTGACGAGGCACCTCGTTTTCCCGATGTACCTCTGAAGGAATGTATCACATAAGATGATCATTTTATCAAAAGGAGTTTTGTTTGTCTTATTCTGTTCTTTATTTCTGTGATACATCAGCCATCTTATGTTATCCAAGTACCTTGATAGCTTTTACAACAGCCAGCAGGGAGAAGATGAAACGGAGGAGAAGAGGTACGGGAGAGAGAGGAAGAAAAAGGAAAAAAGAGGGCTGGAGCCAGAAGGGGTAGGAGAAAAACGGATCATTTGGGACTAAAATATGTGCGGGTTGGGTATTGGAACTGCCGTAGTGTAAAGCAGCAAGGTCTAATACTGGAAAAATTGGTCTATGATTTTGATGTCTTGGTTTTTTAACAATAACTGAAGACAAACTTTCAAGTGCCCTGGTTATTAGTTAGTTAGTTAGTCCAACTTCATGGCAACGGGTCGTCCCCATTATGCTCCGTTCCTGTGCCAGTGAATATTATACAAATTGCTCCTCACTGTCCTATGTGAGCAATGGAATAGACAGGAGTATCGGCAAGCCAACAGCCCACACAGGTACACTGTGCATAATGCCGCCGTCAGAATGCCAACACAAAAGTCCTTCAAGAAAAATACAGTTCATCATCGATGGAATCGGCAGTCACCAGAAAGACTTCATTGACTTGGGTTTTATCCCATATGGCTCGGTCTCTTTCCGCAGGGCAACCTGCCGAAAGCGCTGCACAAAGTAAGAACTCCGTAGCTCCAGTGACGACTCCCAGGAGTCTCCTGAAAAATGCACTCGTGAACCGAAAAGGCAAACCAGTCAATCACACAACAGCCTGCCGCCATCGTTCCGAACATGCAGTTCACGCTACAAACCGCGGACAGATGTAAGAGCATTCCACGCAAAATTCACAGCTCACAGCGTCGTGCCACACACTCAGTAGCAGGGTGATGGAACCATACACTACCAGTCCAACATGAGGAAAATGCGAATGCAAACCGTAGCCACAAGCGTAAACACTCCAAAGGCCTTAACGGTTTTAATGCCTATCTGCCATGTTGGGGAATTGAAGTCCCAATAGACTGTAGACTGTAGACTAAATCTCAGCCCAAGCCTCCTTAGTCACCTCTTACGACATGCATGGAAGGCAACAGTGTTTGCCGGGGCCCATAAGGGAAGCCCTGGCTATTAATGTTACATTAACCCAACCGGGCAGAGAAGACATGGGCAGGCTCTAGTTGTCAAGGATGCTTTACAGCATTTCATACTGGATATGAATGGGTGAGGTCAGGAAAGTAGAGAGGTGCAGGAAATGCAAATTAAAATTGGAGGATACAGCTGGAGCCTAATAAATATATACGTAAGTGGGGAATCTTGCCCAAGCAGAGAGAGTTGGGACTGGTTGAAAGATTCAGTGGATACCCATGGGTTTACCAAGTATCTGATATGTGGTGACTTCAATGAGCGCACCAAAGAGTGGAACATGTCAGGAGAGAACAGACAGGGTACTGCTCTTGCTGAGGCCTTGCTTGAGACAGATGTGGTCTGTATTGATGATGGCACACCAACTAGGCTGGCAATGAGACTAGGGGACCCTGACACTGCCATCAACCTGGCACTTGTATCCCAAGAGGCGGCATCAGACATAAAATGAAGTGTCCTTGGGGACCAAGCGACCACCTCCCTCGTTCTGTGCTGATAACTAAGTCCAGCAGTCTGGGCTATAAGAGCCCGCAGGGCATTCAATTATGATTGTGACCACTCTTCGCTCTTGGGGCGCCTTAGATCACAGGGACAGTCTAAACTAACAAGAAGAATTTTCATCCAACCACCGTTGTGGACACCAGAGGTGGAGCAATCATGGAGGGAAAAGAGGGCGGCTGTTACGACCAGTTATGTCTTTGTATATCAATGAATTTAACAATTGGTGTTACTCCAACTGTTTTATAGATCTCGTTTCTAATATGGTCCTTTCTTGATTTGTTCACAGCTTTTCTCAGGCATATAATTTCACAAGTAGTGAGTTCTCTTTCTTGTTCTTTAGTAAATGCCCATGTTTGGCATTGATAGCACAATGTTAGTATAAACATTGCATTTATGTTGTTCTTAATTTCCAATTGGATAGCTGAATGTTTCAGGATGGGTTAATTTGATATGTAACGTTATTGGCTTGTTTAGTTTTCTCCATCTCTCTAACTAATTTGCCATCAGATGTAAAGATACTCCCAAGATACTTATATTTGTGTACATGTTTTAGCCTTTGGTCTATTATTTGTATAATAATTTCATAACTGTCTTTACTTACATTCATAACTTCTGTTTTTTCAATGTAGATCTTCATGTTATGTTTTGTGCAATTATTCTGAAGTAAATTTATGTGTTCCTGCAGTTGTTCACTACTGCTATGCAGTAGACACTGGTCATCAGGGAAGAGCAGTTCATCCCCTATAGATACTTGCTCATCATCTTTGATTTCTGTCTATTTTGGTGATGCAATTCATAAATATAATTAAAAGAAGTGGTGACAAAACGCATCTTTGTCCAACTCCAGTTGTTATTGGAAACCATTGTGTGAGGCTAACTGACCATATATCAACACTAGTAAATGATTTACCTAATAAATGAATGTATAATAGGAGGGATTATTTCTGTTGTCTCGTGTAATTGCTTGCTTGCGTTCGTTGGCTGTGATCTCCAGCGCAAAGTCATGTATGTCAGATGAAGACATCCTATTGTCCAACATCAATGTGATGTCATACAGGACCTGATGCTTGCGTGAAAATCCGTTGTCCCATGTCTGGCTTATTGGTGTGCATACTGGTGGTTCCTCACCGTGCAGGCAGACACTCTCCGACTTCGGAGGAATCAACGATCCTATTGACTTTAGCCAGGACCCCGAAGGGACCTTTTGCCCAGGACGCTTGGTGAGGACGCGTCAATAGGTCTTGGCCAGTATAGAACCCAGTCCTGGTGCCTTGGAAACACCTCTGTGTCCCATCTCGTGTAATGATTCACATAATATATCCCACTGTTCGTAGAACTGGCAAGACCCATGTTCAGACAGTATCACAACAGAAATGATTAATGCTTTGGAAGAATACACAATAGATCAAGTCACCAGACTCCTGAATACAATATATGATACTGGAGATATACCTCATGAATTATGCAATTCAGTATTTATTGCAATCCCAAAGAAATCAGGAGCCTTGGAATGTGATGAATATCAAACAATTAGTATAATGAGTCAAATCACGAAGATTTTGCTAAGAAGTATCATGCAATAAGTTAGGAAGAAAATACAACCTGAAATAGGAGAGGAACAATGTGGGTCTGTAGAAGGCAAGGGTACAGTAAATGCTGTGTATATGCTGCGAACAGTTATTTAACGTGCTATACAAGTAAACAATGATATACATCTTTGTTTTATTGACTACACAAAGGCTTTTGATAGAATTAGATATGTCAACATGGTGGATATGCTTGCAGATCTACAAATTGATGGGAAAGACATCATTGTATTGGAAACAACAAGCTGCCATAAGGATTGATAATGAAGTGGGACAATATCAGCCTATTAAGAGAGGTGTTAGGCAGGGATGTGTAATGTCTCCAGATCTTTTTTCCCTATACAGTGAAAATATTTTCAGAAATGTAGAAGATATAAATGGAATCAGCACTGGAGGATGAAACACCAATAACATTAGATATGCAGATGATACAGTATTAATTGCAGACAATGCACAGGATCTTCAAAAAGTGAATCGGTACAATTATTTCGGAACAGTCATAACATCTGATGGGAGATGCCTTGAAGAGATTAGAACAAGAATCGCCATGGTGAAAGTAGCCTTTAGCAAGATGACAAACATTCTGACCAATAAAAAGATATCAATTGAAATGAGAAAAAGAGTGATGAAGTGCTACATAGAACCTGTTCTTTTGTATGGATGTTAAGCGTGGACAATGAGCAGACAAGCTGAAAAACATCTGATGGCTGTGGAAATGTGGTATCTGAGGAAAATGTAAAGAACCCCATGGACAGACAGAAAAACCAATGAAGAAGTCCTACAAGAAACAAATTAAGATCGTAAACTGATTAGAGACAGACGTATACAGTCAAAATTTTGTGGGAATGCTATGAGAGGAAATTAATTGGAGAACTTGGTGACAGCTGGCAAGATTAAAGAGAAGAGACCAAGGGGAAGACCAAGAAGTAAATACCTGGATGGCTTGGCCATGTGGCATGGTCGAGACAGAAACATGGAGCTGATCCACAACTCTGGTGAGATGGCAAAACATGACCGCCCACACTTATTGGCATGGCACATGATGGATGATGGAGGTTTGTAGAATTGTACTATCTCCATGGCATTATAAACTATCTGCTCTGTACAGTAGAACTGTACCTTCTCCTTGTCTCTGTTTTATCTAATGCTTGATGTTCTGTGGAGGACTTCTGTTTACACTCTGAAGTTTTAATCTAATCTTTCCTATAACTGTAATATTATTTATAACTTTTTGCTTTTGGTATGTCACCATGCTGGATTGTCATTGTGAGCTAAAGAGAGCAATTAGATCTTTTGGTTTCATTAGCGCCAGTAGTCGGAACACTCCTCACAATGGACTAGGCAGACAAACTCAGTATGATTTTAAACAATGATATGAATTATGAATGACAGCCAGCTTGAGATACATCATACAATTATTACAATACACTATCAATTGAAACAACATATTTACAATTTAAAGTAAAGAAGCTTGATTGAAACTAAATCTGGATTTAAGAGTGTGGTTCCAACAAGGAGGAATGTATGAGGGGATGAATCTGTCATGTTTACAACAGTGTGTTATTGGAACGATCAACATCTACACCTGATCATATCTGCTGCAGAAGACTGGGCATCTATGGGTTTGTTCAGATAAGAATGTCTGAGAATGAATGCTTTGAATATTGATGTGGTCTTGTGTGGATTCTTAGAAAACTTTACACAGTCACTGACTGTGTCATTTAAGTGCTAAAATTTCCAAAATCGAAATCGTTGAGGATGGTGTGTGAATTATTATTAAATACTAAGAAGACTCTATATGTGGGTTTTATTAAATTCAGAGAACAGCTGACGTTTCTGTGAACATATTACGCAGATTTTCTTGGACAAAATTATTATCGATAACTGGGTATGGTTCATGTATGTATTACTACCAGTTTCACTTTGTGACTTCGTCTCTAAGTAGGGTCTTTTTTCAAAGACTTCAACTTTTTAATAGTATAATAAGTATCACAAAAACTAACATAGGACATGTATATGCTTTATGCTATGTTACTAATTACATTAGAGAGAGAAAAAGATTGCACTATCTACAGTTGAAAGAAGAAAATATTCACACTCACAGGAAATATCCTTTGGTTACCTCTGGCTAATGCCATGTTTACGCCATTTTGGTTGCGCGGAATTGTACTCTCGACTGCCTGGATTCACGTGGTAAACATGAACCTCAAGTCAATGGTCGCAATGCGTGGAACGAATAAAAGTTCCAACCAGGCCTAGATTGCTATCTAGTTGTGTTTTCTGGGTGTTTTTACCAAAAATTCTCTATTGTCGTAATAACTTATATTGCAAAATTAAAATTCAAACAAAAACTATATCGTATAAATGTAATAATGAAACCTACAAAATGTATACCTGACCGATATCGGCATATGTTGGTAACTATGCTTCTTAATTCTTGGAACTTAGTCGCTTATACAGAACTTATGTGAATATTATATGAACTTATAACTATGTTGGTGCTGTGAGGTGGCGAACCATGATCTGCCACGCTTATTGGCATGGCACATTATAGTGATGATGCTATTGTGGGTTGTTGATGTATCTGTTTCCACACTCCCCCTTGCTCCATTCTAGACCTGGTGGTGTGAAACGAGGGCCCATTGCGGTGTAAGCGTATTTTTGGTTTAGCATAACCTCTTGTGCTATTAAGATAATTGAGCTTGGTAAATAATTATATCCTTCCCTCTATAGGCTCTGTCAACTGAGGGTGCGAACCCCTTGACTAACAACAACAGATATACAGACGCAAGTCTCGATACGTCCTCTATGGTCGGATGAGAACCTGAACTTCACCAGCCAGACATCGTGTCGGGATCGTGCAATCCTTGCTTCCTATCGTTGTGATATCCTTTTTACAGGACAGTGCAGTCAACAATAGCATTTTTGCTGCTGTGATCTCTTGGCAAGTTTACGTTCAGTAGTTTGCCATTGCTTTCTAAACGACCGATACCAACGCAACGCGGTCTGCTGCCAGATTGTGCGCAGCAACGTTTCGAATGCGGGTGTACAGGATTACGAACCGCGTCCGTAAGCCCTTCGCTACGGAGCCCGGCGGATAGAAATTAAAGTTACTTGCATATCCTTTACAGGACGTTTGCAGTATTTTTTTTTTTGGGGGGCTGTTGATGTCTTGGCAAGTTTACGTACAGTAGTTTGCCATAGCTTTCTGAATGACTGGTACCCATACCATTTCGTTTAAAAACAAAACAAAACAGTGCAACGCGGTCTGCTGCAAAATCACGCGCAGCTGTGTTTCGAACACAGGGGATCACCAACCGCGCCCGTAACTGCTTCGCCACGGAGCGCGGCGGATAGAAATTACGCCATATAATTATAGAAGCTGATACTGTATGCTGCGCAATCGGATGTCTCGGTTATCATTGTCGCGCCAGGCAGTGAGCAACCAGACTTGTCCTATGAGTTATTAGGGCTATTAGAAGCCATCCCACCTATCCAAGAAACAGCGAAATTGAACCCTGCATGCACACAAAGTACACATTTCTTCAACAGACAAGTCACTTATATATTGCTTCATAATTAAAGGCCTTGTGGGAGCACGTGTACACCTCGGAGGAGCAAATGGATCATCATAGTCTGGTAAGAATGAGACAGCGAGGCTCGACGCTCAGAGGAAAGGCGAGACGGACATATAATTGCTACTGGAACTACTATTAGTGTTGGAACTCTTCGCTGGCTGCTGAGGATGGGAACGGAGCGCTTATGGGAATGTCCCGAATGCTGTCATGTTGGTTCCTAAATCAATCAATCAACAATCAATTAAAGGCTTGAACTTGTAGAACGCCATACGTAGACATCACTGACCTGAAGAAGGCATCACACAAAGAGACATTTTGTTTTCTGTTTCTGGGTCTCTCCATTATCTTCACTGAATCGTCTGCTTTGTTAGCTCTGGCAAACAGTGGACAGTCTCATCATCTCATCTCATCATGTTCCTCTTGTATCTTGCGGTGTCGAGGTGAAGTATATACTTCGTGAGAGTGCCCGATTATGGGCTTCATATATCGATATTCCCATGGACTTTGCTACTCCCTTCGTCCAACGTTTACGTGGTCGGCCGCTTCCTCTCTTTCCATCTGGTCTGTACATCATTGCTTATTGTGGTATGCTGTTGACTGGTAACCTACTTGCATGGCCAAACCATTTGACTTGCTGCTTTCTAATAAAATCTAGTGCTGCTTTAACCCCCACTTTAGTCCTGATTTCTTCATTTCTGATCTTAGCTCTTCTTGATACGTTGAGTATTCTTCTCAGGAACCTCATTTCTGTTGTTGTGATTTTTCTTTTCTCTTTTTCTGTCATTGTCCAGGTTTGGCATTGGTAGCATAGAGTTGGTAGGAAGATTGTGTTGTAAAGTGCTTTCTTAGTCGTTATTGATACATGTTTGTTCTTTAGTATTGGTGCCATTTGTCCAATGAGTTGATTTGCCTTATTGCACCTATTTTCGATCTCGTCTTCTGATCTGCCATTTGATGATAATATACTTCCTAGGTACTTGAAACTCTTTACTTGTTTCAAGGGATGTTCGTTTAGGTGAATTGTTGTTGTTTGTTCTTCTTTAGTTATAGTCATTACCTCTGTTTTGCTTGTGCTAATTTTCATGTTATGTTCCCTACACATTTCGTTTAGACTATTCATGTGGTCTTATAATCCAGCTTCTGATTTTGCTATTAGTGCTTGGTCGTCCGCAAACAGGAGTTCTCTAATGGTTAGATTTGCAGATGGTTCTTCTTATGTGTTCTCGTCATGTGGTATTCTTGCTGTCTCTGCTTGGCTGGTTTCTTTACATATGTTGTCTATACAGTGGACAGTATAGGGCTGAATTTGATAAGATAACTGGAGACCACATAACCACACGTCACAACGCAAATATGATTTTGCAATTTGATCTCTAGTCATTATAACACTGGAGTCAGGTCTTAGTCAGATATGACTGAGCTACCGTATGACAGTAGACGGTACTACCTGCTTTCTGTCCGCGCCGAATGTTGGGCGGCGCTTACCAAACCCGACACCCCACATTGTGCCAACGGCTTCGGGCGGAAGAGCGCAATTGGGAGGGTACTAGCCTTATCCTGGTGCGAGGAAATGCAACCCAAAGACAAAATAAGTCATGGCAGGGCAGACCAGGCCCTAAGCCTTGGTTGGCAGCTGGTCTAGGATCGAAGCTCCGACAGGCGGACAGTTAGAGCATTGCTTTGCTGATCCGGCAGCTTCTGCAGTTTGTCTTGTTCCAGATGTATAGGTGTTAACTTTCCTCTGGAGTGAACTAGGCAGGCCGAGAGAGGGATCATGCTGCATGGGCAACACATGGTTTCTTTATTTTAGCCCAGGCTTTGTGCTATGGAGAGGCAATTGTTTTCACATGCACCTACTGTGGGCAAACATTTGCAGCAAGAATTGGCCTTACCAGCCACACTCGCCACCGCCATGGATCGTAGTTATTGCCATATGACAGTTATTAAGCCTTTTTGAAGCACAATGTACCAAACTATCGTCTGTCAAGACGGAAAGGTGCCAATGTCAATATAACACACAAAGTAGGCTAGCGAAGAAAAAAATCTAGACACAAAAACGTATTTCAAAACAGCCAAACAACTATTAAAAACTGTTAAGAAACTTGGTTAACCTATGGACAACTGAGGACATTTTTGGTGGGGGTGGGTGTACAAACATGTCCAGTCCTTGCCGCAAGAACAACATAAACCAGTTGACAAGGAAGGGTCAAAACTACGATTTTCAGACTTCGAATAATCCAGATATCACGTCACGTACACTCAACGAGATCAGAGCTCCAGTAAGTTTTGTATCACCTAGCCTCTTTTTTGAAATGCTCGTTTTGGCAGCTGCGAAGACTATGGCGTAGCAGTTTTTGGACACTTTTGAAGCCATTTGTTATATTACCGTAAGTATGTCTAACCCGGCATCAGAATGCTGGTGATAGCGATCTTAGTCTGCTCTCTTGAAGATCTACCTGTTACTTCTATGATGTCGCCATGACCAATAATACATTGTTTCTGACCAAGGTCATGATAGCATAGCATGTAAGGCATTTACATTTATGCTGCGTATGCTTCGATATGCTTATTTCCTTCCGCGGGACTATGGTTTCTTGCAAAAGGGGGTTCATGTATATCCAGCACCTTTATAACTACGTTATTTTATTCTGAAGTCGAGCTATATTTAGTTGTAGAATGTTGATATTCCACTTATTTGACTTTGCTCATGGAGCCAAGAGCTGAACTTTCATTCACTAGCCTTTATTGTCAAGACGATGCCCAAGCTCGTGTTGATTATATTTTCTGACCGACATTCGAAGATAATATGGGTTTATACTGCATGCATCTTCTTTCCAAAGACGAAAATGGGACGCTTTCTCTCTGATCTCCGGGTCAATAGTTTGGTCACTCCTTAGTTTGGCCCTGGGGAGAATCACTATACATTGGGGTGCATTTCCCGATAGTTACAGGGACTTATATTGTAGGCCTCATGTCTTAGTTCTGTGGCTGTACTTTCACTGTCTCCGTGTCGCGTTTTGCTATGTTTTTCATGAGTTTCCCTGACACTTCAACTATCCATTTTCTAAGTCTTGAGTGGTTTCACCACCATCACAGAAGTTGTATGTTTGACAAAGTGAGATGATATGTGAAACTGGGCGTGGCCAAGATCCCTCTCAGGTCTGAGTCCTGAGTAGTACCATTTTCTTTGCTGTTTCGATATCGTGAGATATAGACAACGAAAAGATGGTAGTTGAGTGACATAAAGTTATAGAAAACATTTAAACCATGTGTGGGGTTTGGGTTGGTGCAGGCTAGAGCATATTCCATTCACCGGTGGGTACATCTTCAGTACTAAATACTGAATTTAAGAATCGAAATCACTGCACCCGAGTTTACCCACACATGCCCCGCCGCCCCTCTCTTCACGGACTCCTTTGCCGATTATATTCATTAGCAATTTGATTAAAAGTCCCTTGGCTTTTACTATCCATTTTGAGAATCGTGCAGATTCTCTGTTCACTTGTATCTGAGCCAATCTCTCCACATATGTATACCCGTGTTACGTGTGACCACAAACATATCAGTGTATATAATGACGTCGCCAGAGTGTGAGTTGTCTTCTATCAGCTGTTGCACCGATACCCGATGTCCTTTCTCGGTACCTTCGGTCCAATGTTTCGTTGTTAGGGGACATAATGGCCATTCTTCTGCACGCGCTATACTGCTCATTCCACGCTCACACATGTCTGATTGTGTCTTCAGCTTGTGCCTTTCAAGACCTGTCTTTCTTCTATAACATTATTCTTGTCTTTTATTGCCGATTGTGGCATTAACCCTCAACCAACTCACGTCAAGCCGGTCATCTCTAGCTACCTCATGCAGCTCCTTCCATGCTCCTCTCCCCGGATTATTCATCTCTGTTTGTAACCATGTTTCAGCGCTAATCTACTAATATTACGCTTTAATATGTCCCACCTGTAAGGGAGGGGAAAAAATATACAACTCTTCGATAGTGAAGAGTATAGTGTGAAGGATGAATAGACAAGTGATGATTTCCTCCCGTATATATAGTATTGGTCAACAGTTACACCAATGATGTTAATTTCGCTTTAAGACTAACGGTAAAAGTAAAAGAATAGTATAATATTATTTCTTAATAATGCTACGTTCGCTTTGTTCTCACCGATCACTTTACTGAAACATATTGACTGATATTTATAGTAATTTATACTTTAGATCAGTGGTCCTCAACCTTTTTTGGCCCATGCCTCCCTTTACCATATGTTTAGAACATCATTCACCCTCTGCCGTGTGTCCACCGTGACGAGGTAGAGGGGCTTGTGCGTTCCAATGACCCCAAGAGTTATGCGGACGGTAGCACAGCTACTGGTAGGGTCACCCATGTCGGACAGGTCAAGGGAGAGGTACCAGGCCAAGAGACACACAAGCCTGCTGCCTTGTAGGTAGACTGGGGACAGTCAAAGGCTAGGGAAAGCACCCCAACAATGCTTGTCGAAATCGGATGTACTGAGCCACAGGCTTGACAAAGCAGTGCAACGTGACTTAATCAATTCATGATGCCACAGATGACAGTTATTCGTTATGGTGCTAATCCCGTGAAGACCCATCAGGCGGTGATAGTGCCGGGCCCCCTGCCTCGAGGGGGTCCACCCATGACTACTGGTGGTCACCTTCCCTTGTGCTGTGGAGTCAAGACACAGAGGAGTGAGCTATTGTATTGAGTGAGCTATTAAGAGCTATTGACCAAACACCTCGGACACTCAACATACTACAGTGGAATGCCGAAGGCTCCCCCGATGTGTCTCCACCTTGCCGTGGTGGGGGAGCTTGAGTGTCCAACTGACCCCAAGCGCTGTGCCGATGGATATTAACTACATATTGAACAGCGCTTGGGATAGGGACCAGACTAAGAGAGACACAACCTGCTGCCCTGCAGGTAGACTGAGTATAGCAGTCTAAATCAGGCGAACGATGCAATAATCTCAGTCCGGACACAACCTATAGGCTCTCACCCGAGGGTATGGCTGAACGTCTGTCTCTAAGCCATAAACCCTCGGATGTGAGAGTCTGGCCGACACTTACCTACATCAAAATTGAGGTGAGGTGCTTAGCACGCAACATGCTTGGTGCAGATACTCGATCAAAGGCTCTTAGCTGGGGGATATGAGGGATCTCCGGATGAGAGGGCCTGGCCGTTTCTCGCCCACAGACGCACGAAGGTAAGGTGCTGAGCCGGCAGCACATGTAGCCTACCTCGTGAGCGAGTACTAGAAGGTGGGAAAAACACCTCGATCGCACGTTCCGATGAAAGTCTGTAACCGTACTCATGGAGTGAGTGCAGTCAAAGCTGGAAGATTGTTGCTGAGTGGAAGTCGAAATAAGAGTCTAACTTGCCTCGAAACCCGAGGAAGGCGAACCTCATTAAAAATGCCCGCCGTAGACGGAAGTGCCAGCCATCAAAATAAAAATTGGAACTACGCAATTACGTCCGAGTGAAATGTCTTTCGTGGCCGGAAAAGGCTCTAACTCAGAGGTTCCCAAACCACGGCCCACGGGCCACTTGTGGCCCTCGAGCTGTCAAAAAATGGCACGCGAGGTCTCGTTTCAGTCGAGATTTCAAGAGTTCACAATAGAGGAGGATAATGTTGCCCTCTTCATAAATCCGTTCCTATTTCCTGATGCCAAGCTCTGTCAATTACAGCAAAACCTTCAGCACGAAATAATTGACTTGAAATGCAATTCTGCACTGAGATATAAATTTCTGGAGCTGCCTGCTTCACTTTCAGCTGATCATATGATTTCATTCTGGCGACTATTGCCTGTCGAACAATTTGAACACTTGTGTTCATTCGCGAAGAGATACATTTGTAGTTTTGGATCAACTTATAGATGCGAGCAGTCATTTTCCGCAATAATCTTTATATATATATATATAAAACGTTCCAGACTCACAGACACTAACCTAGCTGCGCTTATGATTTTGGACACGGCAGATTTGTGCCCAGACATTGATAAACTGGCATCTGAACTTAAGTAAATGGTTATGAAGAACAGTTACAATTGTAAATTAATTTCATTAATAGCGATTTTCGAAATTGATTTAAGATTTATTGTTAAATGAACTTTTGATTGTAAACCAAAAAATGACTGACATTGACAACCCTTAACGTTTTAGAATTTTGGTGACGAAAGTTAAGAAAGGTAAGAATGATATTGCACGACTTTTATAATTTTATAACGTTGTGGCCCGCTTAACTACCGTATGGCCCTCGGCTTAAAAAGATTGGGAACCACTGCTCTAACTAGTCTTCCCTCGTGCTAGGAACAGCTACCTAGTTTCCGAATGCCGCTCTTGTTCGGAACAGCTCTGACTAGGTAGTTTTCCGAATGTCCGACGTGTCTGGAAGAGTTCTGATGGTCACAACGACAAGCAAATGTCCGAATCGAAACTCTCTGAGTGGATACCATCTGCAGACCAGTCTGGTCTGTGCGGGAAAGGCCCGGGGCGAACGAAATGCCCAATATATTGAAGTGAGGAATTAAAGCAGCCATGAGCAGGACGTGACGATTCCCTCGGTGAGCCCAGCACCAGGTCACTATGTGTCGGCCCTGCAATTATGGCAGCCACCCTGGATGGCGGAAAATGCCATGGACAGTCCCTGCCTTCCTTTGAGGGATGACCGTTAAGTCTTCGACCGTTCCAACTTGGCCAGCTGAGTTGTGGACGGTACCGCAAAAGTGAGAGTCTCCCGGGAATGCTACCTGGTCAAAAAAGCACGCTGAAGTCGGATGTGTTGGCCTAGGGGTTTCGACCCACTGCAATCATATCTGAAAAAACACTCCGGATGAATGGAAAGAAGAAGAAGAAGAAGAAGAAGAAGAAGAAGAAGAAGAAGAAGAGAATGCAGAAGGAGTTTATAACAAGAAAGTCTCCCTAACAAAGCGTTTTCATAAAGATAGAATAGATGTGGCATGCATTCAAGAGATACACCTCAACGCCAATGGCAAATTCTCAGTCAGAGAATATCAGGCCACACGCAACAAAGTATCTGTGATCTCTGACAACCAAACGAAAATTATAGGTGTTGATATAACGATAAAGGACATGAAAATAAGAATTTACAATCTGTATAACCCAGCAGATAAGGACCTTACACTCTCAAACATGAAAATAACTGACACAAACTGCATTATTGTCGGAGACTTTAATAGCCGCTCAGAAAGAAGGGGATACCTAGATACTGACAAAAGAGGAGATGAAGTGGGGGACTGGAAAATAGACTCAAATCTCCATCTAGATGGTTTACCACTTCTACTTCAGAATTAGCTTTCTGCACAGGAGAAATCCTCCACAAGATCGATCGCCATGTGCTTGACCAATTAGCAGGTAGTGACCACAGACTAATCAAGTTTGTAATGAATATGGAGTATGTTCCACAGGAGCAAAAGCCTTTGCCCCGCTGGAATTACAAACGAGCAAATATTTTGAAAACATAAATACACGATATGGCAACATGAAGTAAATGGTGGAAAGTCTAAACAGAGCAA
The DNA here is from genome assembly GCA_014155875.1 of Cepaea nemoralis. Classification (NCBI taxonomy): domain Eukaryota; kingdom Metazoa; phylum Mollusca; class Gastropoda; order Stylommatophora; family Helicidae; genus Cepaea; species Cepaea nemoralis. Next base: position 894,902 of record JACEFZ010015571.1, read on the forward strand.
TAATACAGGCAGCCACTGAGTCTATTCCAAGAGGAGCGAGGAAAAATTACAAACCATACTGGACTGAAGAACTACAAATTTTGGAGGACAAAGTTGAAGATGCCAGGAAGACAGCAGAGAGAGAACAAACAACTGAAGCGAACATCTCCCTCAAAGCCACCTCAGCAAAATATAAAAGAACAGTAAATCAAACAACAAGAGATTGTTGGAGGGAAACAACAGAAAACCTGAACTTTGACAGGGATGGAAACAAACTATGGAAACTAGTGAAAGCCATGACCAATGAAGGGCCCAGAAAAAAAAAATAACAATTAAACAAGGAAATGCCTTGCTTACAGGGAAAAAGGCTGCAAATGGAACACTATGCCAGTGCAAACCACATTGATATTACAATCGAACAGAAGAAAGCAATCAAAGATAAACAGACATAGTAATACAGAGACAGCAGCAGATTATATGATGGCAAATCTAACAATGGAAGAAATGGAACAGGCAATGAATACCCTAAAAAAGAAGAAATCACCAGGAAATGATGGAGTCACAAATGAAATGCTAATAGGACTAGGCACTAAGGCAAAAAAAAGGAAAAGAAACTATTAACAGTCCCAAATTACAGTTGGAAGAGAGGAATAGTCCCACAGGCATGGAAGGAAGCTATACTAATACCAGTCCCAAAAAAAGGAAAAGACCTGGAAGAACCAAATGACTATCGACCTATCAGTCTACTTAGATGTGTAGGAAAATTAATAGAACGCATAATCAATGGCAGGCTAACATGGCATCTGGAAGAAAACCAACTCTTAATACCCCACCAAGCAGGATTCAGAAAGTACAGATCCACTGAAGATCAAATAACCTATATACCTCAGGAAATAGGGGATGCCTTCCAAGAGAAAAAGCACACACTAGCGGTCTGGATAGATTTAGAAAAAGCATTTGATAAAGTATGGAAGGAAGGACTGAAAGTAAAACTGCAAAAAAATGCATGTTTGTGGGAAAATGTATAAATGGATCAGCCACTACCTTGAGAACAGAACTGCCAGAACAAAAGTACAAGAACAAACCAGCAAAATGATGCTGTTGGAGCAAGGTGTCCTCCAAGGAGGAGTTCTTTCACCAACATTATTCTTAGCATATATACATGACATCACGGAAAATTTTCCAGCCAGAGTACACACATCCTCCTTTGCAGATGACCTAGCCATATGGACATCTGAAGAATATATTAGTACAGATAACAGCAGAATACAGCAAGTCTTATTAGCGCTAGAGGACTGGTCAAAATCATGGTTAGTGAAGATAAGTGAGGAGAAAACAACATGCACAGTGTTCTCTCTCTCAAATAAAACTCAGCAACCTAAGCTGGTATTGAATAGAAAAATATTGCGCCATGAAGAAATTCCAAACTATCTAGGAGTCACCTTTAATCGTCGCCTGACATGGAAGACACAGGTTGAGAAAAATCGAATAAGAGCAAGGCAAAGAATGGCAATCATGAAAAAGCTTGCTGGTACAACGTGGGGAACAGATGAGAAAGTTCTCAAGAAGTTATTTACTGGACGGGTGAGGCCAGTACTGGAATATGGCATTGCAGCTTGGGCAACAGCAGCTAAGTCAAACTTTAACAAAATAAGTAGAGGTGTAGATGTTCATACCGGAATACGATCGGCGTTTCCAGTAGTGGGTTGTGCTCAATATTTAAAATTCAAATCCCGAAATAACCAAATTAATAAATTTGATTATTGCTCATTGGATTTAGGAGGCCTGGTGTTCCTTGCCAATGAGAAGTCCTGATCGTTTCGGGTCCACATCGATTGACGGTCGTCAGTTGCGGCGATTGGGCAATCTTGAGCATAGCCTACGATAGGTGACGTTGTGGTGTTCTGTTGTGATAATTTGGCTGTGTGTCCAACGTGGTTACACACCCGCTTCACACGCCAGTGATCCGGGGCTTGTTTCCGGATCCGGTCAGGGATATGCACTACTGACGAGCTCAAACGAGGGCGAAACTCGAGTATAGTGCTTCCATATTGACGTGGATAGGCCTTAAGTTCATACCGGAATACGATCGGCGTTGCCAGCAGTGGGTTGTGCTCAATATTTAAAATTCAAACCCCGAAATAACCAAATTAATCAAAATAAGTAGAGTCCAAAATCAAGGAATGGAAGCCTGAAGACAACGCCTATTAATGAACTAGAAAAGATCACTTGTTTACAACCAATGGAGGATAGAAGAGATAGCAGAGCCCAGCAACAAGCAGAAAACGTTAGAAGATTGACAGACCACTCTATGTATAACAGGTTTAATGGTTTTGGAAAGGGAAGACTGAAGCGTAGCAACTTTATAGAAACTGCAAAACGAAAGATTAGGGCAGATTCTATACTTAACATATCAACAGTCAATCCCATTTACAATGCACACAAGTTCCCAGCTTGGAGACAGCAGCAACTGCCTGAGATGATAGAAAACATTCCTGGTATTAAGAAAAAGAACACTCAGAATGAAACCGAAAGAAGAGAAATAACCCTAAATTACATAAAAGAACATTACCCAAGCAGCATTTGGACCCATGCATATACAGATGGATCAGCCAAAAATTCAATAGAAAATGGAGGAGGAGGAATTCCCCATAATTATAAAAATGGAGTGAAAACAAACACAGTCAGTGGCAACTGGAAAATTTTCAAGTAACTTCAAAGCAGAGGTAGAGGCTTTGAAAACTGCAGCAGAAATGCTCTTGATGGAGGAAAATAAAGAGAAGCAAATAGCTATCTTCACAGATGCAAAGTCAGCTGTCTCAGTACTGAAGAGCAAAAACAGCACAGAACTAGCTGACCTTAGAGCAGCACTCCATGGTCTATGAAAGAAATCCAAAAAAAAGTTGTAATACAGTGGATCCCATCACATTGCAGTATACCTGGAAATGAAGAGGCTGACAGACTGGCAAAAGAGGGCGGACGACTACCACAGCCTGACATAGACATAACCTATAATGAGGCAAAGACGTTTATACAAAGTACTTATAGAACCAAAAGGGAGTCAGAGCATCCAGGCCACCAGAAGGATGATGCATATTACAAACTCGACCGAAGAGAACAAGTAGCAATCTTCAGACTCCGCACAGGACATAACAGGCTGAAACACCACTTGTTCAATAAACTAAAGATATGAGAAACCGATGAAAGTAATTGTGGAACTGGTAAAATGACAGCTAAACATTTGCTGCAGGAGTGCCCAATATATGCAGAACAGAGAAAGATATTTTGGCCCACGCCTGCTTCATTTGAGGACAAGCTCTATGGAGATATCAGCAAGCTCAAGTTGACTACAGCTTACTTTAACTACATTCAGGTTGACATCTAAAGGTGCATGAAGATGTATTTAGACTGCCACACTTCATACCACAGGTATGTCGGTTACAAAAGCGTCCCAGAGGCATGAAATGGAATATTGCTTGGATAGCACATCCATTACGTGGAAAGTCCGAATCAAAAGCTCACTGTGTGGGCTTCGTAAATGGTGGAAAAAGTGTCCTAGTGACACGAAATGGAATATTGCTTGGATAGCAAATCCATTACGTGAAAAGTCCGAATCGAAAGCTCACTGTGTGGACTTCATAAAAGGTGGAAAAAGTGTCCTAGTGGCACGAAATGGAATATTGCTTGGATAGCAAATCCATTATGTGGAAAGTCTTAATCGAAAGCTCACTGTGTGGATGTCATCTGCAGACTGCATTCTTCTGGTTTCCGGAGGAACAGCCTATGGTGAACGGAAGGCCCAATATACGGAAGTGAGGCTAAGCAGCCATGTGCAGGACATGACGATTCCTTGGGTGAGCCCAGTACCAGAGCGCTGTGTGATGGCTCTGCAAGTATGGAAGCCTCCTTGGATGGCAGGGAATGCCCATGGTCTGCCCCTGCCTTCCCTTGAGGGTTGACCAGGATGTCTTTGGCTGTTCTATATGGGCCAGCTAGGATGGGGGGTAACACCACAACAGTGAGATTCAAACGTCCTAAGAAACCCCAGGGAAGGTTAACCCGGTCAACAAATGCCCGCAGAAGTCGGATGTGTCGGCCTAACGGCGCAAGAACGCAGCTCTGCTGTAAACAGGCACAACGCAGTCACATCCGGAAAAAAAAATCCGGATGAACGCAGAAGAAGAAGAAGAAGAAGAAGAAACCCCCGGGAAGGTTAACCTGGTCAAGAAATGCCCGCAGAAGTCTGATGTGTCGGCCTAACGGCGCAAGAACGCAACTCTGCTGTAAACAGGCACAACACAATCACGTCCGAAAAAAAAAACCCCGATGAACGCAGCAGAAGAAGAACATCACCCCCCTCCCCCCTTGGAATTTCCTCCCTATAAATCCCCGCCACCCTTACACAGTATACATACAAATGGAAGCTAAATTTGATAACACATACTAGAACAAGTCTAGACATCTACATAAAACGTGATTTGCAGGTCTACTTACGTTGTAAAACAAATTTCATTAGGGTGAGAAGTACAGAACTATAAAATTTAGAGGGAAAAACAATATCAAGAAACTGGTTCTTGCATTAATGCGAACTTTGGGGTGTGGGGGGGGGGGGGGGATGGATTCCCCACAGGTTGAGAACCACTGCTTTAGATTTTAAAAGAGCGCAGTAAAGAGGCCGTCCGGGCCGCCCTAGGAATTTGGTGGCCAGCATGCATGAACGTATTGCACACCTGCTAGAACCGGCACTGAATGACAGTAACGTTATGACATTATATCTCTGTAATTTACACACTTCGTTAGGTACCCTATTCTTGATAGCGTCACCAGATACCTTTCTCACGTCTGCCGGTATTACTTCCGTTTCTGCTAAATAATTTATGCAATAATTATGCTGAGCCTGCTCCGTGGCGATGGAATTGCGGACGCGATTCGTAATGCCGCTTTACCTGCTTTCGAAAGACAGCGGTGACTGATTTGGCAGCAGACAGTGTTGCGCTGGATTTAATGTGTTAGTATGGGAGCCGCTCCCCCGATGGTGTTTCCACCTTGTCGTGGTGGGGGAGCTTGAGTTTCTCAATGACCCTGAGAGCTATGCCGGCGGTAGCGTAGCTACCAGCAAGGCCTCCCAAGCCGGACAGGTCAAAGGGTAGAGAACAGACAAAGAGAAACACCCTAGTCTTCCAGGTTGGGGGTTGAAGCGTGGGGTTAACATCCCCATCTCATCATGTTCCTCTTGTACCTTGCGGTGTCGAGGTGAAGTATAAACTTCGTGAGAGTGCCCGGTTATGGGCTTCGTATATCGACATTCTCATGGATTCTGTTATTCCCTCCGTCCAACGTTTACGTGGTCGGCCTCTTCCTCTGTTTCCATCTGGTCTGTACATCATTGCTTGTTGTGGCATGCTGTTGACTGGTAGCCTACTTGCATGGCCAAACCATTTGACTTGCTGCTTTCTAATAAAATCTAGAGCAGCTTTAACCCCCACTTTAGTCCTGATTTCTTCATTTCTGATCTTATCTCTTCTTGATACGTTGAGTATTCTTCTCAGGAACCTCATTTCTGTTGTTGTGATTTTTCTTTTCTCTTTTTCTGTCATTGTCCAGGTTTGGCATTGGTAGCACAGAGTTGGTAGGAAGATTGTGTTGTAAAGTGCTTTCTTAGTAGTTATTGATACATGTTTGTTCTTTAGTATTGGTGCCATTTGTCCAATGAGTTGATTTGCCTTATTGCACCTATTTTCGATCTCGTCTTCTGATCTGCCATGTGATGATATTATACTTCCTAGGTACTTGAAGCTCTTTACTTGTTTCAAGGGATGTTCGTTTAGGTGAATTGTTGCTGTTTGTTCTTCTTTAGTTATAGTCATTACCGCTGTTTTGCTTGTGCTAATTTTCATGTTATGTTCCCTACACATTTCGTTTAGACTATTCATGTGGTCTTGTAATTCAGCTTCTGATTTTGCTATTAGTGCTTGGTCGTCCGCAAACAGGAGTTCTCTAATGGTTAGATTTGCAGATGGTTCTTTTTCTGTGTTCTCGTCATGCGGTATTCTTGCTGTCTCTGCTTGGCTGGTTTCTTTACATATGTTGTCTATATATGTTATGAACAAGAGAGGGGACAGGACACAACCTTGTCGTACTCCAGATCTTATGGTGAGGGGTTCTGAGTGTCCTCCAGTTGCTCTCACTATGCATTCACTGTTGTTGTATAAACTTCTACATAGGTTTGTTAGAAGTGTACTCACTCCATATTGTTTAAGGATTTCCCACAGCTTGTTTCTATCTACCCTATCAAATGCCTTTTCTTGGTCGACAAAGGCTAAGTAGAGTGTTTCATTGAATTCGATTGATTTTTCTATAAGTTGTCTAAGAGCAAAAATGGCGTCTGTGCATCCTTTGTTTTTCCTAAACCCAAGCTGCGTTTCGCTTAGCTGGGGTTCTAAAGTAGTTCGTAATCTTTTTTCAAGAATTTTGCAAAATATTTTCCCAGTATGACTCGACAGTGAAATGCCTCTGTATTGTGTGCAATCTCTTTTGCTGCCTTTGTTTTTCCAAATTGGGATAATTATGGCGTTTCCCCAGTCTCGTGGTGTCTGTTGTTCTACCCAAACATGGTTGAATAGTCTATGTAGCCAAGCTGTTCCTACTTCTCTTGCTGCTTTAATTAGTTCATTTGGTATTTCATCCTGTCCTGGTGATTTGTTCAATGGCTTCTATAATTTCTTCTTTTAGTATGTCTGGTTCTAGTTCTTCGGTGACATCTTTGTAGGTCTCTTGAATTCCTGTGACATCTGATGGGATGTTGAGAAGTTGTTCGAAGTACTGCTTCCATCTTATTAGGATCTGTTTTTGTTCACCGTTTATACTTCTTAGTTTTTCTACGAGCAGTATGAAGATCCCCTGCCGGCTTGCTAGACCAGTCGCAGGTTTAGGACACTAATCTGACCACAGGGAGTCCATCCCCTATGGCGAGCCATAGCCCCGTTAGCCCATGACCTCGCGGTCATGGTTGCCCGGTCTGCACCACGTGGAGGTGGGGGTTGGCTTGTGTAGTCTGCGGGTCATCGGCAGGCTACTAATTTTCGCTCTTCACCCCTCCTGGGAGAGGCTAGCCGATCCTAACCTTGCTGGCTGCAGGGTCAGGCGCATTCCACACCTTACATACCTAACATCCCCACCTTTGTAAAAACCTTTTTTGTTACGAAACAGATACATGAGCCTCGATATCGGACTGACTTATCTGGACAACGACCTTGGAACGTTAAAGGACTTTTGAGATTTGGAACATGGAATGTACGGACACTATATCGAGCTGGAGCGGCCGAAGAACTAACCCGGGAGCTGGTTGAATATCAAATGGATATAACAGCAATTCAAGAAATAAGGTGGCCAGGAGAGGGTACTTTAGAGCAAAATGGAATGATTATAATATATGGAGGAAACACCCAAAATAAACATGAATTAGGAACAGGATTTGTCATCACAAAAGAGTTATGGGGGAACGTTTTAAACTTTAAAGCTGTTAATGACAGGATTAGTAAATTACGAATAAAAGGTAAATGGAAAAATATAACAATGATTAATGTACATGCACCTACTGAAGAGAAAGAAGATGATATTAAAGAAGACTTTTATAATGATCTGGAAGATGTCATAGAAGAAACCCCCAAACAGGACATCCTGATTGTGCTGGGAGACTTCAATGCAAAAATAGATAGAGAGCAAACTAATAAAAAAGTGGCCGGTATGGAAAGCCCACATACAACTTCAAATGATAATGGATGGAGAGTCATCAACCTGGCAGAAGCCAAAGGACTGCAGATTAGCAGTACCAGACTACAAAGATAGGATATACACAAACAAACTTGGAAATCGTGTGACAAGAGAACCTATAATCAAATAGATCACATTTTAATTAACAACAGAAATGCATCAAACATACAGCAAGTTAGAAGTTATAGAGGAGCTGAGTGCCACAGTGACCACTTCCTCGTTGGAGCAAAATTTAAAATAAAACTTAAGAGAGCTTTCTATACTAAATTACAAAGATTACACCCAACATATAACAGAAAAAAACTACAAGAAATTACAGTCAAAGAGAAATTTACAGATGAAATAAAATGTAAACTTGAAACTCTGCAAAACCCTTCGGAAGAAAGCGTTGACCAAACTTGGTTGAAAATCAATAATACAATTCAATCTACCGCAGAAGAATGTCTCGGCGTGTTAACCACGCATAGAAAGAACAGATGGTTCAATCAAAAATGTGAAGAAGCAGTCATTAGGAAAAAGATTGCCAGACATTTATGGTTAAATGACATCAACAACATCCAATGTTGAATGTAAAGAGGCTACAAAAATAGTCCGACAGCAGAAGCGAGAATATATGAGTAATATAATCAAAGATATGGAAACTAATCACCAGAAAAATGAATCCAGAAATTTTTTTAAAGAACTGAAGTCAATGAAACGAGGGCACCAACAAAACACATATGGTTTAAAAGACAAAAATGGGAATATGATAAATACCAATGAGGAAATGTGCAACACATGGAAAGAATATTTTGTTGAATTACTAAATTGTGAAGCTCCAAGTTACATTTTCCCACAGGAAGAGGTTCTAACATGCGAACCACAAATTGAAGAACCTACATTTGAAGAAATCCTATATGTAATCACACGACTTAAAAACAATAAGGCAACTGGGACTGATGGAATTGCTGCTGAATTTATAAAGGCAGGTGGCCATGCATTACATCTAAAGCTATACGAACTAATAATAAAAATCTGGAGGACAGAAGAATTACCCCATGACTGGAAAGAGTCATTATTGATACCTTTCTTTAAGAAAGGAGACAAGTTCCAATGTGGAAATTATAGAGGAATAGCACTACTGTCCACAAGCTATAAGATACTATCCGCAGTATTACTAAATAGACTAACACCATATTCAGAAGACATATTAGGTGACTACCAGGCGGGTTTTAGACAAAACAGATCAACAATAGATCAGCTATTTATCTTACGACAAATAGCCGAGAAAAACTGGGAATATAAAAGAGATCTCCATAACATTTGTAAGGAGAAAGTTGTAAGGAAGGTAAAGGAGGAATGTGATATTGGAGGAACATCCAAGCTGCTTGGTTATGCAGATGATATAGATATTATAGGGCAAAGTGAACAAGAGACATTGGAAATATTGACTCACTTAAAGGAAAAAGCCCAACAGATGGGGCTGGTTATCAACCAAGATAAGACAGAATATATGGTAATTTCAAGAGACGGAATGGCTAAAAACTCTGGCCACATACAAATAGATAATATGACCATTAAAAGAACGGAAACATACAAATACCTGGGTACAATCTTCAACTGCTCCAACATCATAAGGGAAGAAATACAAACTAGAATCAACTCTGGAAATAAGATATACTATGCACTACAACATCTACTAAAATCAAAGGCGCTATCTCGTAACACCAAAATCACAATATACAAAACACTGATCAGACCAGTTGTGCTGTATGGCTCTGAAACCTGGAGTACAACGAAAGGAGACGAAGCCTTGTTACAAACCTTTGAGAACAAAATTTTAAGACGCATCTTTGGACTCATTAGGGATACACAAAGTGGAGAGTGAAAAAGAAGAAGTAACAAAGACATTTATGATCTGTTTAAGTCCCCGCTAATCACTGGTATCATGAAGGCTAATAGTAATAGACTACAATGGCTGGGGCATATAGAAAGAATGGAAGAGAATAGGGAAACAAAACTCGCTTACACTCAGGAAATAAATGACCGTAGACCCCGAGGTAGACCAAGAAGGCGGTGGAGAGATAATACATATACAGACCTACAAGCACTTGGAATCAACGACTGGCAAGAGAAGGGTCACCAGAGAGACGAATGGAGACGGATTGTATCTGCAGCAAAGAACCTCAATGGCTCGGAACGCTGAAGAAGAAGAAGAAGTATGGGAGCCGGTCGTTCAGAAAGCAATGGCAAACTACTGAACGTAAAACTTGCTAAGACATCAACAACGGCAGTAAAATTCTGGTATTGACTGCAACGTCCTGTAAAGGATATGCAACTTAAAACAATATTCTGCTGAGGGAAAACAGTCTATACACGACTGATAGTTAGAGACACAATAGTTCAATAGCTGATGAAACAGTATGTTCAAGGCTGCTAGAATTAGGAGCTATTTGTGGATCTTTGGGAGGAACGTATGAGAGTAGATATATTTGCACCCAGTGTGTCAGGGGACGATTAACATCTACACATTGAGACATCTGTTGCAGGAGACGAAACATCTATGGATGCTCCCGGGATGTTATGACGTTGATTCTCCAATCAATCAATCAATCAATCAATCAGTCCGTTTATTAAAACAGTTAATTTAAATATGCAGGACGTAGGGGATCAGGCCCTACATTGCATTATTTAATACAGCCTTAATCTTTCACGTTTCAAAACAAGAGGCCTGCGAACAAAATCAGACAGTACTTGGAATCATATCCCTCAAAATAGTTGTTTCCCCTTGAAAGTCAAGATGGCTGTGCGCCTGGTCGGTTGTTGTAAGGGACAAATATTGCACGCATTGAAAGGATCAGTGCAGTCATCAAATTGCTGTACGAAGAAGGTATTGTAATGTTTATCTTTGAGGTTTTAACAAACGTTAAAACTAAGAATACACAAGGCATTGCTAAGTATTTCATATTAATTAATGCAAAACCCTTGAACTTGAGGTCATACTCGCTCAGAAGTCAGAGTCATTGCAAAGCATGACATGAGTGATTCGAATTCGATTTCATTATTTCTCAAATTCTGGAATAAATTCACCAGTCCAGAAATTGATATTGATAAGTAAGTAACAAGCACCCATTAATGACGCCCGTGTATCACAGGGGCCAGTAGTAACAGTAACCTGTCATTAGCATGAACCATCGCGATTTTAAATATTTACTAACGGAGTGACTATACACAAAATTTTGTGAATAGTGCGAGCCGCTATACACACACATTTGTGGCTGGTCACGTGATTATTCGGCTGGTCACGTGATGTCTACTTCATTTTGACTACATTATTAATGTTTGCGGAACTATCATCATTGTGTTCTCGGTAGTGTAGTGGTTAGTATCTCCGCCTGTTGCGCGGGAGACCGGGTTTCGACTCCCCGCCAGCATTTTTTTTATAGTTTTTATTTTTTTAAAATTTTTAATCAATTAATCAGGTGCCGTCTCCACAATAAAGGTTGGCTGCAATGGATCTCCAACACTGTCTCTTGCCTTGACTGTACTGTATATTATATTCTGTCAGGCTGATGTTCGTTCATCTCTTGATGTTAATTGTTATCTTCCCACTTGTATCATTGTCTACCTCTTGCTCACTCACCCTCATCCTTGCCCTCCAGTATGGTTTTTAGAAGAGTATCATGTCTTTTAACGTGGTCGAAATATTTAAACTCTTCATTCCCAGTTTTTCTAGAACCTCTGCATTTGATTGTCATTGTTTTTGTTTCCATGAAATACGACCTATTCATCTGTATATCCACATCTCCAAGGCGTCTAAGCGACTTTCTTCTAGTTGCTTGTTATAGGAACTAAAATATATATATCACTGTATGTAGAGTGTGTCCTTGTCGACAAATATTGTCTTTGTGAGGTTTGAAGAAAAAGAATTTGCAAAAAAAGACAGACAAGAAGAGAGAATAATAGTCGTCTTCAAATGTTTGTGTATAGCGGATCGTACTATTCACAAAATTTTGTGCCGAATAATCACGTGACCTGCTACAAAATTTTGTGAATAGCGGCTCCCATTTACTAATGAGACCACCACAGTAGATAGGCTTTGAAAATCAAAAACAAATGGTACCTCAATGATGCCTGTATGTCACTTCTAAGTGAAGATATTCACAGTTTTGTGAAGGTGAGACGAGTTGCAATTTCTCATGCTCCTTACTGATATTGCCGCTCTTCAGTGTGTCCGATTATCTTCACCAGCGATCTGTGTGTGTCTGTGTATGCGAGACGGTCTCAAACGGTCATATGAAAACTGACTTCAAAAATATATTCCGTCATGTTAAATGATTAAAAAATAGTACAAGTATACAAATAAATTATTATTAATTTTTAAAATTGTATTCACTTTAACTTTAGTAGTTCAAGTTGTACTTTTGAGTGTTACAAAGTGTAGCGCAATCGATATGCGCAGCCGTCTTGACCCGTGGGATTTCCAATTCACAAAGTCACATCTTCGCAGAAAATATGTTTTTCAACCACAATTCGAGCAAGTTTAGAGATGAAACTATACTGATTCAGGGTCGATATTTTATATGGCAGTTAAAATTTACATTAAACAAGGACATCTATTGGATTCATCGATTCCGATACGTGATCATTCCACTGCCTCTGTGGGATGCGCTCCTCGGCAGTCGGCAGCTTGCACAGATCCATAGAGCACACTTTATTCACAAACTTCCAATTTCTTAGTTCTATATAATATTTTAGTTCGTAATGTTTAATAGTTTCTATTATATCACCTAATAATTTTGTGAAAAATAAAAATACCCAGCCGGGAATAGAACCCCGGTCCTCCCCCGATGTGTCTCCACCTTGCCGTGGAGGGGGAGCTCGCGTGCCCCATTGACCCCATGTGCTATGTTGATGGATGAAAAAACTACATATCGGACAGCTTATGGGATAGGGGTCAGACTAAGCGAGACACAACCTGCTGTTCTGCAGGTAGATTGAGGATAGCAGTAAAAGTTTAAATCAGGCGCACGAAGGCAGAAGTTCTTGGTCCGGACACATGCTATAAGGCTCTCTGTCGAGGATTGTGGCTGAACACCTCTAAGCCATAAAACGCTCGGATGTGAAAGCCTGGCTGATGCCCACCTACCGAAAAATTGAGGTGAGATTCTGAGCATGCTACATGCCCAGTCCAGATACTTGTCCGAAGGCTCTTAGCTGGGGGATATGAGGGGTCCCCGGATGAGAGGGCCTGGCGTTTTTTCTCGTTAACATCTGCTCGGAGGTAAGGTGCTGAGCCGGCAGCACATGTAGCCTACCTCGTGAGCGAGTACTAAAAGGTAGAAGAGGTGCCCCAGTTGAATGAAATTGGTTGCGAAAACTCTGTATCTAACTCATAGAGAGTCTAGACAAAGGTGGAAAAACGTCTCAATAACACGAAATGGAACGCACGGCTAGCGAATCCATTGCGTGGTCTGAAGTCCAAAGCGAAAGCTTACCTAGTGGATGTCGCCCGCAGACTGACCATTCCTGGTGTGTACTTGAGCGACCAGTGGCAAGCGAAATGCCCAACACATGGAAGTGAGGAATTAAAGCATCCATGAGCAGGACGTGGCAAATTCTCGGGTGAGCCCAGTCTCAGAGCAATATGTGCCGGCTCTGCAATTATGGAAGCCTCCTTGGATAGTAGGGGAATGCCCATGGTCTGCCCCTGCCTTCCCTTGAGGGTTTACCAAGATGTCGATGACCGTTCTACTTTTACCAGCTGAGATGTGGGCGACACCACAGCACTAACAGTCTAATGTTCCTCGAAACCCCGGGAAGGCTAACCCGTAAAAATGCCTGCTGAAGCCGGATGTGCTGGCCTACGGGTGCAAATAAATCAGGCACAATGCAAAAAACGTCCAAGTGAAATGTCTTTCGTGCTAGGAACAGCTCTGACTATCTAGTTCCCGAATGCCGCTCTTGTTCGGAACAGCTCTAACTAGGTAGTTTCAGAATGTCCATCGTGCCTGGAACAGCTCTGATGAGCACAATGACAAGCACATGTCCGAACTGAAAACTCGCTGAGTGGATACCGTCTGCAGACCTTTCTGGTTTGTGCGGGAACGGCCCAGGGCGAACGAAATGCCCAATATATTGGAGTGAGGAATTAAAGCAGACATGAGCAGGGCGTGATGAATCCCTCGGTGAGCCCAGCACCAGGGCGCTATGTGTCGGCCCTGCAATTATGGAAGCCACCATGGATGGCGGAAAATGCCATGGACTGTCCCTGCCTTCCTTTGAGGGATGACCGTTAAGTCTTCGACCGTTCCAACTTGGCCAGCTGGGTTGTGGATGGTACAGCAAAAGGGAGAGTCTCCCAGGAATGCTACCTGGTCAAAAAGCACGCTAAAAGTCGGATGTGTTGTCCTACGGGTTTCGGGCCAAGGGCGCATAACTTAGACACACCGCAATCACATCTGAAAAAACACTCAGGATGAACGCAAAGAAGCAGAAGAACCCCGGTCTCCCACATGACAGGCGGAATGCTTACGACTACGCTAGCGAGGACACAAGCTGGAGGACAAACAGCACACACATGTCGTGATTGTAATGGACTCAAGAGCATGCCGAGAAGGTGAGGACAGGCATTGTTTGTACGGAGTGGCATACTTCAATTAAAAAATCAAAGGTAGGGAGCATCCATGAAACCTTTTCCCCAGGCAAGTTGGTGTGTTTGGGAACGAGTATTTGGACAAATTGGCTGGATCTGCACCTATGGATGGGGTATTGGTGCACAATAAGGTGGATGTGATCAGGGCCCTTTGGGATCATGTGTATAGTGTGTAGGAACAGATATACCATCATTGCCTGGAGAGAATGGTGCGGCCACAAGTGACCAGAGAATCTGGCAGACACTCAGACGCTATGAGGAAAGGCCACATGGACACATAATCAGATTGCAACCAGTACCGTTTGTATTTGGACTCTTCACTGGTTGTTGAAGATAAGGACGGACTGCATATGGGAATGTCACAAGTGCTGTGATGTCGATGGTAACTCAACTCATGGGAATTAGGGATAATAAATGAAATTGGATAATTATTCACCCAGTTTTGTGCATTGAAGCAATATATTATTAGCGGAAGCTTTTTCCACACAATAGAATATATAAAGCAGACTACAGTATGGAAAAGCATATTGACCATGCTTATATTAACAAGAAATTTAGATCATCTCTACACGATGGGCAGAGTAAATTCAGATTACCATATACTTATAAGTAAAATTAAGTTGAAACTCAAATGATACACATCTTATAAAGATGAAATTTAGTATAATGTAGGATATCCCAGTAACCAAGAAATTAAGGAATAATTTATGGTTCATCTCAAATAAGTATCAGGTCTTGCAACAGTTAGTAGATGAGATGAGCAGGGAAACTTCCTGCAGCAGGTTAGTTAACAGCATTAGGAGTGACTCATGTATGGAAGTCCTTGGGAAAAAGGGAACAACAGTAAACATAAAGCATGGATAATGCCAGAAATGTTAAAGAAAATTAAAAAAAAAATAAAGCACGTTTAAATAATAGCAAAACCAAAACTGTTAAAGTCACGCCCAGGAATAATACACAGAAGCTAAATAAGAAGTCAAAACCTGCCAGTTGCAGTGAGAAAAGTAACTATTCAAGTCCTATATAGAGCCTATACTGTTGTATGCAAGTGAAGCACTGACAATAAGCAAACATGCTACAAACACCTTATGACAGGTGAAATGTGGTATCTGTAGATAATGCAAAGAATATCATTAAATACAGGACCCTTGTATATGCCTGGAGGTGTATTGGGTATACAGTGAAATGCCCATGTTTGTATAGATCAGTTGGCACACAACAGGTGATGTGATTAGTGTCATGTCATCCACCTCTACTTCCCAGGACATTTTCTGGGACACATTTTAGGCAGAGTCAACCTGGAAGCTCATATCAGTGTAAAAACTTCGCTTCAGTAGGGAGTCAAACACTTGGCCACTGGGCTGGCAGGCAAGCATGTACTACCATGCACTGCACTACCATGGTTCCCAAAGAATATCATGGGTGGGCAGGAAAACAAATTTTTGTCAACAAATTGACAAAAGACATTTTTCAAGCAGCAGATGAAAACTGTAAAGTGATTAGAGAAATTAGATGTAGGCAGCCAAGAATTTTGGGCATCTAAACTTGAAAACTTTGTGACAACTGGCAAACTGGATGGGAAAAGAGGAAGAATATATGCATACCTGGATGGCTTAGGCTACATGGGCAGTTAGGACAAGCATACAGACAGACCTGATCCAAGATGGTGAAATATGACTACCAATGCTCTATCGATGTGGCACATGTTGATATGAGTGTGAGACAAGTGGCAGAAACATTCTGGATACACCATGGATCGCATCATTTGACACAGCTTATTATATACAACACAATTGGACATAACCTTACGAAGATGTCAAATGGAACAAGTAATTTATGTCTATGTTATGCATGGAATTTCACACAAAATTACAGTGTTTACAGAAGTATGTGACTTTTGATACTCCATTACACAGTGATGATAGAGAAACTAGTTATTGCATCATTTATATTGCTACTGTTGCAAAAAGGTGACATTTTATAAACAGAAATGCAGCATTTTAATAATGTATTCAGCAGCATTTCACAGTAGATATCTTTGAATCTTTCTTTCATTTGCAGATTTCAAATACACGATCATTCTGTGCACAGTTGCAAGGTGGACATCATGGTAGACATACGAGAGAACGTCAGTATGTCTTTATGAACAGCACACTTCACAAACACATTTGTATCACATCGTCTGCAGCTCTAGTTAGATTCAACAGTTCTGTGGCTACAAATGAAGGCAGTGCTACTGTTGTAAGTACTCCTGAACATTTATCATCATTATCTTTCTTAGTTAAAATTCTCAACAAGCTTAATATTAACATCCTCGGATGCAGATTATTTCAAATGTCATTTAGTTAAGTTAGTTGCATATACTTTACAGGACATTGCAATCAACAGCAGCATTATTTTGCTGTTGTGATCTCTGGGAATGTCATTATGGATCATAAAATCAGTTTCAGCAGTTCAAAGAATGCAGTTGTGTTCTAACACATTGAAAAGTTAGTCACAGATGTGTAAATAATATGAATAAGAATGAAGAGCTGGGTATTATTGTTTTTAAAGAAAAAAAAAAGCTGAATTGACAAACATAATTAATATTCCATCATCATCATGTGCCAGGCTGGTAAGCATGGGCGGTTATGTTTCGCCATCTTACACGATCACCAGAGTTGTGGATCAGCTCTGTGTTCTTGTCCCGACCATACTGTGTAGTCAGGCCATCCGGATATTAACTTCTCTGCCTTCAGTCTTGCTAGTTGTCACCAAGTTCTCCAGTTTTTTCTTCTCATAACATGCCCACAAAATTTGGATTGTCTACGTCTAATTTCTCTAATCAGTTTTAATTTCCCACCTGTAGGACTTGCTCATCGGTTTTTGTCCATGGTATTCTTTACATTTTCCTCAGAAACCACATTTCCACTGCCATTAGATGTCTTTTAGCTTGTATGCTCATCGTACGTGCTTCACATCCATACAAAAGTACAGGTTCTTTGTAGCACTTAACTCCTTTTCTTGTTGCAATTGGCATCTTTTTATTAGCCAGTTTAATTTTCACAGTAGGGACATTTCTGGCCAAAGAAGTATGCAGTCTCTAGCTGCTAGTTTAGATTCCAAAGTTCACTTCAGCATTGTTGGTTCATTGATTGAGACATAAATTAACATATTGATTGGCACTCATTGAAGTAGAGGAAAGAAATAGAGATTAGAGGATACACTAGACCAGTGGTTCTCAACCTTTTTTGGCCCGTGCCCCCTTCACCATATTTTCACGTCATCCCCCCCCCCCCCCCCCCCCCCCCCCCCCTTCGTATTTCTTACCTAAAATCCCCCCTCCCACTCCTGCTCCTATGTATATGTAATAATGGAAGCACATACCAAAACAAGTTTAGACGTCCACATAAAACGTGATTTGTGGGTCTACTTACTTTATAAAATTAATTTTAGAAGGGGTGAGACGTACAGAACTGTAAAGTATGAAGGGAAAAACAGTATCAAGTAATCGGTTCTTGTATTAACGTGATCTTGAAATAATCTTCATTCCCCCCTGGGTGGGGGGAATTCCCCACCGGTTGAGAACCACTGCACTAGACAATATACAGGTTTAATGCTGCAGTGACCACACTAGAATTTGAACCTGCCACCTCCAAACAATGACAATGCCTTACTGTAGGAACAAGTGTACTTCAATTTCAGGCCATTTAAGTACCCCTTAAAAGATGTCTTCATTAGCCATGTCTATCATCCACATGAACCGACTGACAACTATGGGACATGAAAGTAATTTATATCTAACCATTGAAATGGTTGAACAAACCAGTCATTTCACTTCTTTAAAAATGTTTGTAATATACTAGAACCAGCATTATGGTCCAGTGTGTTTGTATGTTTGACCTATGCTTCTTCTGCCCTTTATTCCCTTTTGGAGAATAGTCTCTCAACTAAATCATGTCGAGTATTCCTATCTTTTGCTATCTCCTGCAGCTAACTCCATGTCCTCCCCATATTATTAATCTCAGCTTTTAATTCCAATGAGGAAAAATTGGAGGTGGTGGAAAATTTCAAATATCTTGGGTCATTAATTACCAACAATGGTGACACAATGAAAAAATATTACAAGACGAATATCTATTGCTCTTCAAAAACTAAAACAACTGAATAAATTGTGAAGGGGGACAGATAGATCTACAAAATTAGATTTTTAAGAGCATGCATCTTTCCCATTGCAACATACGCCTGTGAGACCTGGATACTTACTAAGCAAGCTGAATAGCGCTTTTGAATAAGTGCTTTGAATATAAATGTTATAGAGAGGTTCTAAGAATATCTTAGATACAGAAAAGAATAAATCCATACATATGACAAGAGCTAAATATTAAAGAAGGTTGGCTACTAACGATGATAAAACAAAGAAAATTTAAATATTTTGGTCACTTGAAACGTCATGAAAGTTTGGAGAGAACAATAATGGAGGGGTATATGCCTGGGAAGAGAGGAAGAGGAAGGCCAAAGAGAAGATGGGTGCAGGATGTGGCAGATAATCTCCAGATGGGTGTATTGGATGTGGGACATCTTGTTTATGACCAAGAAATTTTCCAGAAGGTTATGGGAGTGAGGTTCTGCAAAGGACATGCTACTGAATGAATGAATAAAACCTTTACTTCTCATCTCCATGTGTTTGTTAGATCTCCCTCTGTTTTGTTTGCTCTATGGGTTGGAGTGACTTACTAGTTATATATTAACAGATTTTCTCATTGTGTTTCCAATCCAGCAGCAGTCTTTTCATCACCTCTTGATTCACTGTGATTTGTTTATTTTGCTACATTAGCTTTGCATGAGCAATTTTGTCATACCAATTTAGTCGTTTTATTCTAACACTAATTAATGAATGCTGGTGGTTTATTATTAATTATTTTAGGCATTCTCCATATTTCTGATCCATACAGGAGTGCTGTTTTGGTGTTGAATTAAATTTTCTTAATTTGTGTCTGGGTTTCTTCTTCTTCTTCTTCGTTCATCCGGAGTTTTTTTTCGGACGTGATTGCGTTGTGCCTGTTTACAGCAGAGCTGCGTTCTTGCGCCGTTAGGCCGACACATCCGACTTCTGCGGGCATTTGTTGACCGGGTTAACCTTCCACGGGGGGGGGGGGGGGGGGGGGGGGGGGGGGGGGGGGGGGGGGGGGGGGGGGGGGGTCTGGGTTTAATTTCTTGTTACAAATTTCCTGTGAAATTGCTATGCAAAAACAGAAGTCGGATGTGTCGGCCTAACGGCACAAGAACGCAGCTCTGCTGTAAACAGGCACAACGCAATCGCGTCCGAAAAAAACTCCGGATGAACGCAGAAGAAGAAGAAGAAGTATTCTTATTTTATCTTTGTCTGCCCCTCAACTTTTTCTACATTGCTATCAAAATATGTGTATTATTCCACCCCTTGAGGTGAGGTTTCAACAAGGTAAATCAGGTTATCATTTGCTTGATTTATTCTCATTATCTTTGTTTTTCCCTTTTGAAATTTTAGACCTAATTGTTGACTTCTCATCAATTATATTTAATTTATTTTGCATCTGATTTCATGTGTCAGGCAGAGGGCATTGTCATTCCCACCGTAGTCCTGTTATTGATTTGAACATACGTTGCCTTTATTAAGTTAATGATCTTCTGTGGGATTCTATCGTGCCTTATTAGTTTCCATTCCTATGAATGCTGTCAAAAGTACACAAATCCAATATAAAATGGCAAATTCATTTCAGTGTTTTGCATGATGTGGCTATCTGTGCAGGATCTGTTTGGTCAAAAACCTGCCTGTTCAATCCATAGCTATTTGTCAGTGCCATTTCTGAATGTCTCCATAATGATTCTGCTGAATATTTTCACAGGAACTGACAACAACATTATTCCTCTATAATATTTACACTTGTGCAGGTTTCTCTTCTTTTGCATCTTCACCAGATAGCCCTCTCACCAGTCTGACAATATTTGTTCAGTCCCCCTGACTGCGGGTATTTCTTCAGTCTCCTAGACTGCTAAATAATTTGTGCAGTAATTCATACCATCTAGACCGGCAGCTTTCCGCTTTCCCATCCTTAAGAAAAATTCTATCATGTCTGATCTTCTTTGGATAGTATTTCACAGTTGATATCCAGCTCCACATCTGCGGGCTGGATATCTAGGGGATTATTTGAGCCTTGTCTATTCAGAAGTTCCACAAAGTATTCGGCCCATCTGTTAATTTGATTAATAAAGAAGTTAGAAAGCAGATAAGGATGGATACAAGACAATATTAGATGGGGCATCTGTGGTTTTGCCCTGAATATTGTGTTAATTCTGGAATAAATAAATAAATCAATCAATCAAAAGATAATATTAAGATGGCCTAGCAGGAGAAGCAGAAGTAGCAGATGCAACGGAAAACATCAGAAACATTTACAACACTAGATGGAAAATAGCAGAAACATATAACCAACAAAACGCACTTACACACAATAGTAATGGGAAAGTTCTTACCAACATTTGGCCTGATGTGTGCATGTAAAAGGGTCCTAGACTTTTTAAAATATTGTTATTATAGACTGGATATTGTTATTATAGACTGGATATTGTTATTATAGACTGGATATTGTTATTATAGACTGGCTTTTTCTGAAATCTAATCACATAGTTCTGTAGCAAGTAGGTACAGTTAAATTAAAACAGTGATATTGCAACATCAGTGTATAGATGATGCACTGTCGGGTGTACACAGGTTTGTACATAGGCCTTCGTATAAGTTATGTCAAGGCATACTTTTGTCATTCATCAACCCAGTATGTATCATTCTCTCTCAACAACTGAATGTTAATTAATTCACACACAAATTATCTTAATTTATCATTGACATTATGACTTAACAAGGATTTGTTGGATTTCATGTGTAAACCTGTCCACAGTCTTTTTTTCCCCATAATGTTATGAAGATTAGAGAATTAATTACATGCACTTCAGATACTTGATTGATTGTTTGAGTTTAGAACTGTAAAACTATACAGTATAATCTTGCATATAGTTCACACTCATTTATAATATGCATGTTCCATTTAATTCAACATGTTCTGGTAATATGGAAATTCATGTATGATACCTACTATAATTTGAAAGATTTTATTTATGAAACATTTGTTAAAACAGTATCTGACGCATAAGAAAACACACATCTTTAATTTCACACCATTTTCATTATAAGATAGTGACAAAAATCGCATGTTTTCTAGTGTAGGTTACTTTTGATACTGAAAATGACTTTTTAATACTTGCATATAATACGTACCCATGTGTTAGCTAGCAAAAATTGTGCATATTATATACCAGATTTTATGGTATTCAAATATTTGTGTCATGAAAAGCTTATGTTTGAATTTGAAAAAATATTTAGTTGTGATAAAGCTACTTCAGAAATATTTATATTGTTAGACATTTGAAGATACTTAATTTTGAAGTTGTGGCAGTGTAATGGCTTACCAGCATAGTGGCCTGCTGAATCAGTCCGTTTAGTGACCGAGTTAGATCTGTTCCTACCAGTATAATTCTAGGATGGAAGTAGTCTTGCATAAAGGGTACCAATGAATTTTTGGAGAGGAAATTGATCACCCCATCTCGTAAAGCCTAACACTTCACAGCCTAATTGCAGTAAGATACTTTTGTATTGAACATGTGCTGTTAGCAATAAGTGTTGGTTGTTTTCATAGATATATATTAACTGTTGAGCCATTTGAACCATGAACATTTTCAACATATATTTTGAGAAGAATCAAATGTTTGTAATCTTCAGGTAGTGGAACCCTCCACTTACATACCACCAGTTCCTCCCCTACCAGATGTAACAAGCACATCTGAGATTGCAGAAGCACTTAATGCCCTGGGGGAACCAACACTTCAATCATTGGGTCTCGGCAGCTTCTGGCCATCTGGGTTGGTTCAACAAGGCCTGGAGTTGCTGCATGCAGGTGTAGGTTTGCCTTGGTGGGGATCCATTATTGTAGGTAATCATCACATAATACAGTGTTCTTTTGCATGCAGACAATCATTTCCAACAGTGATTAACCCTTTACAGGGCAGACGTTTGTCTGTTTTGTAGCCCTGAACGGGCAAGAAGAATTTTGAGGTTTGGTAAAATTCGGGTTACGTTAGTAAAATCATCACATAAAAGGTGTTAGTCAACCGATTTTACTTAAATAAAAAACAAAATGAAGTAAAAAGCATGCAGAGTATTTTACTCACGTGAATGTTCCCAGTAATCCACACATGAACACAAATATTTACAAAATACAACATATTGTTTGTGATTGTCAGTCATTTATACGGCAATTTACAAACACATTTTCAGAATCAGAATCACTTTCTTTAAAGTCCGACTCACGACTGCTAACGCAAAGTAACGCTGATCACTGATATCTAGCTCTGATTCAGTCAAATTCGTGCACTTAAATGTCACTTAAATTGAACCCAGCGAAATCTCCACTATCACTTGAAGAATCGTCGAAATCCATTTTGAAATACTAAGTGTTAAAAAAAACCCAAAATTATAAAATAAATGAAGAGAGACAGGGGTCGACCAGCCATAACATGGACCTAGGATACTACAGACTTATTGGGTATTGAGGGTATAGAGATGGCAAGAGACTGAGACTTCAGTGGCCTGTAACGAGTGCGACATTCTGCATATGACCTGCTACATGATGGTAAAGGTGTCTCTAATTCTCTTCTCTGTGTGTTTAGGCCTCCCTCTATTTCTTGTGCTCTTTCCTGTATAATGCCATGACTACTTTAATACTCGCAGGAGCACAATTACTACTTTAACCTAGTTTTGGATGTCTTTAAGCTCTGTTACATTCAAACACTAGAGGACATAATAATTGCAACTAGTGATGGCTTGGAGAGAATGATGCTGCAGGCAGTGACTACAGGATCTGGCCAACACTCAAAACTTGAGGAAAGACCAGACAGACACATAATCAGATTGCTACTGATACCATTAGTATCTTCTCTGACTTTGGCAGATAAGAGCGAAGCACATACAGGAATGTCCTGTGTGCTGTGTTGTCTATTCTTGACTCAGTTCAGTTACAAGCATTTATGATCTGCACAACATTCTCTTCCTTCCTTATTCATCCTAAAAGGACTAGATGCAATATGCCCATTTACAGTGAAGCTGCAATATTTGTGCAGTTAGACCAACACATTCGATTTCAGCATGATGTTTTTCACTCAGATTGCCTTCTGCTCTTCAACACATACTACAGATATTCTATTGTGAGTAGATCTTCTAATTTTAAAATATTGCCCGAGTGATGACCTACTTGGTTTACCACGAGGGTAAGTTAATAAGTAAGTCACAAATGGCTGTAGAAAAATAACTAAATATGATAACAACTTGAAACTAGTTTATTTTTATACATACATTGTCCCTTTTTTTCTCAACATAATTTCCACCAACATTGATGCACTTATCCCATTGTTTTATCAATCCTCCCAAACCGGCTGCATAGAACGGCATGCTCTGTTTTAATTTATCTGCCATCCCACAGAACTGTGTGACTTACTTATTGACTCGCCTTCGTAACTTTTTCTATCCAGCTATGCATTGCTTTATGGGACAAATGTTGGACAGCATAAACACTGAAAACCCACCTTGGCGGGAGGCATTTTGCGAATGACGCCGAAGTTGAATGTGAAGTGAAAATGTGGTTTAGAAAACAGAGTACGCAGTTCAATGCAGCCGGTTTGGGAGGACTGATAAAACGATGGGATATGTGCATCAATGTTGGTGGAAATTATGTTGAGAAATAAAGATACAATGTATGTATAAAAAGAAACTGGTTTCAAGTTGTTATCATAGTTAGTTATTTTTCTACAGCCATTTGTGGCTTCCTTATTGACTTCCCCTGGTATTTATGATGTCTGACTGCCATAGACTGAGATCTATGGAGATCCATGAACACCTACACCAATTAGCAGGGCACGTGATGGTGATATAGGACATCTGGCATGTACTGTATGCACATGGCACCACCTGTCTGTTGTCCTTTTTAAGAGAGGGCTAGACATTCTTACCCAGAGACTGAGCAAATGGCCAATGTTTAGTAAAAGAAAGCCTGGCATATGACACCACAACCTCAAGTCTAAGAATGGAGGTGGAGGTGGTTACTGCAGCTTTCTGCTGGTTGAAGAACAAACTGTATACACATGTTGCGATTGTAAGTGATTCACAAAGCATGCTGACAAAGGTGAAGACTGGCATGCTTTGTGCTGAATGGCATGCATCAATTCAGAGGTCTCTGGTTGTGAGCATTCGTTGGATCTTTTCTCCATGACACTCTGGTATGGTTGGAAATGAACAAGCAGACAGATTGGCTGGTGCTGTATCATTGAGGGGTGATGATTTGATGCATGATAAGGCTGATGTGGTGAAGGCCCTCTGGGAGGACGTGAATAATGCTGAAGAACAGACTATCATGATCTAGACAGAATTCAGCAACAAGGGGTGGTCAGAGGATCTGATAGTCACTCAGAGGTAAAGCAAGACGGACATACAATCACATTGCAGTGGGCACCATTAGTATTTGAACTCTCTGCTGGCTGTTGAAGATGAGAACTGAGTGCTTATGGGAATGCCCTGAGTGCAATGATGCCAGTTCTTGACTCAACTCAACTCAACCTAGAGACTGAGCATGTATGATATTGTTAGCGTCCTGAAGAAATTCTACTTAAAGAAATAATCATTCTTAAGTATGATAGCAGTAAAACTGTATCACAAAAACTGTTGCTAGAAACTGATATAACACAAACAGAACTGTAGTTGCTGCTTCTTAGACTAAATCATGAAGCTTACAGTTTCTGCTTTCTTTCAGATGTTATATTATGTCGATAGTGTATGGTAACATAGTTGTGCACAATCTAAATGTCCAGTTGGATAGAGTTTTTCAGGCAATGGCAATGACATGTCCTAACATGACAGATATGCTTGGAAAATTGTGTGTAACTGAAATTTAAATGTATGTTTATGTATAATTTTGTTCAAAGGTACAGTTATCGTAAGGACATGCATGTTTCCTCTTGTGATACGATCTCAAAAACTGTCGATCAATGTAATGAACCACATGCCAACCGTACAAAAGTTGCAGAGGAAGTTCACTGAAGCAAGACAGAGAGGCAATGTCACTGAGGGTTAGTGTGTTTGTGTTTTTACTGTATTATTCTCTCTCACCTGCCTCTTTCTCTCTTTATACTCCTTCCTTTATCCTCTGTCATGTCTTATTTTCTTTTTGTCGACAGCACAAAACAAAAGTTACTTTAGTGTTTAATGGTTTAATATAGGAAGCATTTTTATGTACTAAAATAAAACAGTGGTGGGTGTGAAAAAACAATAAACAAACAAATTAACTAGAAAATAATGTGTTCATTTGTATTAGAAATGTTCACTTTTGGAATCTTTTATGTGCAAATATGATTTCCAAGAATAGTTGCACTGAAAATGGGTGTCATGAATAAGCAAGTGAAAACTAACATGTCAGAAACTAACTAAGAACTTTGAGATTGAAAGAGATTAAGCTATAAGGCAGAGCAGGGGTGTCAAACTCAATCGCTCAGCGGGCCAAAACTCAAATCACACGTAAGGTTGCGGGCCGGACAAGATAAACATTCAATAAGCCAAAAATTAAACCTTTTTTAATCATTAATATAAATTAAAACAGAAAAAATGCTTTCATAATAAAACATCAGTGGCATACACATTTTCACTGTTGTGTCAGTTTGTCAGAGCACGATATTTGGCATCTTTTATTGGCTACAAGTTCGTTTATGTTGGGAGTAATGTTTTGTGTCATAGAGATTCTCATGATGGATGCAAGTGTTCATCAGTGAGACGACTCCTGTGTGATGTTTTGTTAATCTTCATCACAGAAAACGGCTGCTTATACAGATATGTGCTACCAAACATGCTCAAGGTTCGAGCCACATGTAGACAAAGCCGGGGCATCTCTTCGGGAATGAAATGAGTGAACTGTGCAGGCTCCACAATGTTGTACTTTGCCTTTAGTGTCCCATTACACTGCAGCTCTATTAACTCCATCTGGGGGGCTGAGTGGTCTCGAGGTATGGTGTCTGCCTCGAGTGCTGGAGGTCCCGGGTTCAGGCCCCAGTGAGGACCAGGATTTATTAAAAAAATCCACATGGACTTCCAGTAATAAAATTTTCCCTGGTCTCTGGGTAGTGAGATCGGACACCCGTGTGTATTGTTGCGCACGTAAAAAATCCCTTGGCAGTTGGAAATCGAAAAAGAGTAGCCTAACGGCGCTGCCCGGGCAAAATTTCGAGTTAAAAATCTACCCAAAGTATTTCAGGATCCTCGCCGATGCTACGGAGTTCGTGCATTGAGCTGAGTTTCTCCAGACTCAGGTTTGAGTTAGGAGGAAAACGGAGCACTTATGGGTTAAACCGTGTGCCGTGATGTTGGTCCAACGACTAGACTAAACTAAACTAACTCCATCTGCAAATTTACAGGTGCAGTTTCCACATCTATGGCAAATGGATTACGAAACAGCTCGAAATTACTTTTCTGTGCTTCAAAGTCACTAAAGCGCCAAGTTGTTCAGCAAAGTCTGCATTGGGAAACACCACAGCGTTGACTTGGTTTAACATTGCCTGGCAACAAGATAAGTGAGACAAGTTGCATTGGTGCATTTGTGTCTCCCATAAGCGTAGCTTCACTTGAAATGCCTTCACTGCACCATGCATATCAGTGATAATGTGATCCCGTCCCTGGAGCTGCAGGTTCCAGTCATTGAGATGAGTGTTTATATCAGATAGATTCAGGTTGACATCTAAAGGTGCATGAAGATGTATTTAGACTGCCACACTTCATACCACAGGTATGTCGGTTGCAAAAGCGTCCCAGAGGCATGAAATGGAATATTGCTTGGATAGCAAATCCATTACGTGAAAAGTCTGAATCGAAAGCTCACTGTGTGGGCTTCATAAAAGGTGGAAAAAGTGTCCTAGTGGCACGAAATGGAATATTGCTTGGATAGCAAATCCATTATGTGGAAAGTCTGAATCGAAAGCTCACTGTGTGGATGTCATCTGCAGACTGCATTCTTCTGGTTTCCGGAGGAACAGCCTATGGTGAACGGAAGGCCCAATATACGGAAGTGAGGCTAAGCAGCCATGTGCAGGACGTGACGATTCCTTGGGTGAGCCCAGTACCAGAGCACTGTGTGATGGCTCTGCAAGTATGGAAGCCTCCTTGGATGGCGGGGAATGCCCATGGTCTGCCCCTGCCTTCCCTTGAGGGTTGACCAGGATGTCTTTGGCTGTTCTATATGGGCCAGCTAGGATGGGGGATAACACCACAACAGTGAGATTCAAACGTCCTAAGAAACCCCCAGGGAAGGTTAACCCGGTCAACAAATGCCCGCAGAAGTCGGATGTGCCGGCCTAACGGCGCAAGAACGCAGCTCTGCTGTAAACAGGCACAACGCAGTCACATCCGGAAAAAAAATCCGGATGAACGCAGAAGAAGAAGAAGAACATATCAGATAGAAACGCCAACTCATATTTCCACTTTTTATCCCGAAAAACTGGAATCTTTTCCTTTACTGTCCATGAATTGACAGATTTCCTCGATCAGCTGGAAAAATCTACTCAGAACTTTTCCCCGACTTAGCCACTGCACCTCTGTATGATAAGGCATGTCACTGAATGCCGACACTATTTCCTGAAAAAAAAGACTGAAATTGGCGGTGATTTAAACCTTTGGCTCTGATAAAGTTGACGGTTTGTGTTACAATGCCCATTGCATCTTCCATGTTGAGGACTATACCACACAGAGATCCTTAGTGTATAATGCAGTGATATGCTATCAATTCACCAGTACAGTTCTGCATCTTTAACCGCATCCTTCCAACTAGTCCACTTTTTTCACCACACATCGCCGGTGCTTCATCTGTTGTCAGTCCAACTAGTTTGTCCCAAGGCAGGTCCATGTTGGTTAAATTTTGACATAAATTGTCAAAAATGCATTTTCCTGTCGTTGTCCCATGCTTGGATTTCATGTCCAATATTTCTTCTTTAACATTCAAACTGGAGTCCACTCCACGGATGAAGATGGCGAGCTGTGCATGTGTCAGTTGTGTCATTACTTTCATCGACAGCAAGGGAGAATGCAACAAAGTCTTTGCCTTTTTCAATCAGCTGTGTTTCACATCAGTGGCCATCTCACAAACCCGATCAACAACCTTATTTCTGCCAAGGCTTACCTTTGCAAACATCTGCTTTTTGTCTGTACACAAGACGTCACACACACTTTCATCATGCAGCGCTTCAGAAACTCTCCTTCTGTAAATGGTCGACCTGATTTTGCGCTCTTCTCTGACACAATAAAACTTGCTTTGACTGCAGCATCAGTTTGTAATTTTGCTTTGGTGAAAAACATCTGCTGTGATGTTAGATGCTTCTTCAATTCGTCTACATTCTGTAGCTTCTGCTCTGCATTCAGGCTGTTTAGCTTGTCTTAATGTTTAGTCTCGTAGTGCCGTCTCAGATTATATTCTTTGATCACAGCCACAGTATCTCCACAAATTAGACACACAGGTTTACCGCCAATATTAGTAAACATATATTCAGCCTCCCAGAGGCTTTGAAAGGCTCTGTTTTCAGAATCAACTTTTCTCTTGGCCATTTTAAAAGCTAGCTTTGATTTTAAAAGATTGTGCATCTACCGACAGACGCTTGATTGATATCAGGTTAGCTGTAGCGGGAAAAGGTGATGTAATATCCAGGCATTACACTACTTACATTTTTTATGCGCCAATCCAAAACGAGCATCTGAACGTTGCTAGTGGACAAACACTAACTCACTACACAACGTTTAATTTTGCTTATTCTGATCGAAGCGAGAACACTCTCAGGTTATATCATTTGGAAGGCTGCTTATTAGGGAATTTGATTTGCACGTTATATCGTGACCATAAAAAATATATTTGCCTAAAATTCTCTCTTGGGCCGAATATATTTGTACGTCGGTTGAGACCTTTCGGGCCTGATATGATTGTATGGCGGGCCGGATGTGGCCCGCGGGCCTTGAGTTTGACACATGTGAGGTAGAGGATAAAGAAGTTCGTTTGGTTTGTGCAAAGAAATGGTTAGATGAGGGAGAAAACCAGCGCTTCGCATTAGTCTTAAGTGTTTTACATATTGATTTATTTAATTTGGTACTTGGAAGCATTTGTAAAAACAATCAGTTTTAACCAGTGTCCATAAATAAAAACAAATATGTAAATAATTAAAGAAAATCATAATTAAATTATATGGGTGACGGTAGGGAACAAATTATTGTTTTTAGGTTGATGTTTTATTGCTGTGTTTAGTTAAAGATGTTTTATTGGTGTGTCTAGTTAATTACGTTTTATTGCTGTGTTTAGTTAATGATGTTTTATTGCTGTGGTTAGTTAATGATGTTTTATTACTGTGTTAAGTTAACGATGTTTTATTGCTGTGTTTAGTTAATGATGTTTTATTGCTGTGTTTAGTTAATGATGTTTTATTGCTGTGGTTAGTTAATGATGTTTTATTACTGTGTTAAGTTAACGATGTTTTATTGCTGTGTTTAGTTAATGATGTTTTATTGCTGTGGTTAGTTAATGATGTTTTATTGCTATGTTTAGTTAATGATGTTTTATTTATTGCTGTGTTTAGTTAAGGCCAGTGTTTTATTTAACAACAAAAATCTTCTAAAGTTATAAACTGCAAATATAAAGTTCAACATATTTATTTATTCATTTGGTAAATGAAAGCATTTGTTAAAAAAACAAAAAAACAATAAATTTAACTGTTCATATATAGATGCAAATAACTAAATAAATTAAAGAAAACATAATGTAGTTATGCAGGGAAAGGTGAGGGGAAAAAAGAGTGTCTTCTGATCGATATGTTTTTTTCTGTGCTAAGTTAAGGTCAAGGTTATATTTTTTATTTTGTTTACTGTTGCGCTGTAAGCAATCTAAACAATTTACATTGTTTTCGTAATATGACACAATATTGTGTATAGTGACCATAACGATAAAAGATGGGCATCAAAGCATTAGAAAAATTAGACACGTCATGGGCAGTACTTAAGTTTATAAAGGGGCTACATGCGGCCTAGACTACATGACAAATGACAGCAAAATGTTTAATTATTGTTTACACTGCTTGTTTTTTCTATGAGCAGATCTAATGATTTTTATCTTTTTCTAGCCATCCGACATGGTAGTGAATTAGCTGATTACATGAAACGGAATAAGGTCAAGCCTTTCAGTCAATTGTTAATGCCAATATGTCAGGTAAGTTAGTTTCACCTTATATTATCAGGCATATTAGAAAAAGTTGTGTCAGGTCTTAGTCAGATATGACTGAGCTACCATATAACAGAAGGGTACTACCTGCTTTCTGTTAGCGCCGAACGTTGGGCGGCGCTTACCAAACCCGACACCCCACATTGTGCCAACAGCTTCGGGCGGAAGAGCGCAATTGGGAGGTACAAGCCTTACCCTGGTGCGAGGAAAAGCAACCTAAAGACAAGCCTTGGTTGGCGGCTGGTCTAGGATCGAAGCTCCGGCAGGCGGACAATTAGAGCATTGCTTTGCTGATCCAGCAGCTTCTGCAGCTTGTCGTGTTCCAGATGTAGAGGTGTTACCTTTCCTCTGGAGTGAACTAGGCAGGCCGAGAGAGGGATCATGCTGCATGGGCAACACATGATCTCTATATTTTAGCCCAGGCTTTGTGCTATGGAGAGGCAATAACTCCATACCTTACAAACTATCGTCTGTCAAGACGGCAAGGTGCCAATGAATGATTAGAAAAAGGTAATATAGTGATTGCCTCAAGAAATTATTATTTAAATATATAAAATATGAACCCACACCGTGCTACATGAGTGGTAACTGAAAATGAGTGTGGATGAATTCTTCTGAATCTAAAAAAAAATGAACTAAACACAGTCAGTGGCAACTGGACGGTTGCAACTGGACGGTTGCAACTGGACGGTTCTCAAGTAACTTTGGAGCAGAGATGGAAACCTTGACAACTACTGCAGAAATGTAGACAAAAAAAAATAAATAAAGAGAAACACATAGCTCTCTTTGTATATGTGAAGTCAGTTGTTTCAATACTCAACAGCAGAAACAGTGCACAACTAGCAGACCTAAAAGCAGCACTTACTAGACTATGTCAAAAATCCTATAGGGTTATAATTTAATGGATCCCCTCATGTTGCAACAATTGCAACATACCAGGGAATTAAGAGGCTGACAGACTGGTAAAGGAAGGTGGAAGACTACCATAGCCTGATGTAGACAATCTATGATGAGGCCAACAGATTTGTTTGAAGAAGTTGAAGAACCAAGTGGGAATGAGTGCATCCAGGCCACCAGAAAGATGATAGATATGACCAGCTCCACAGAAGAGAGCAAGAAACAATCTGAAGACTCCACACAAGACACAGCAGGCTGGTATGTTTAATAAAGTAAATAAAGGAGATACTGACGAATGTAACCATATAACGGTAAAATGACAGTTAAACATTTGTTGCAGCGTGTCCAGTATATGCAAAACAAAGACAACTATTTTGGTATGCATGTGTTCCATTTGAAGACAAATACTGAGGTGTCAGCAAGCTCAACTTGACTGCTGCTTTCCTTGGATATGTTCTTGTTGTCATCTGAAGGTCTTCCAAGAAGAAGGGCACTCACATCAGGCTAAGATATGAGATAATGTTGAATGAACTAGAATTTGTAAAATGTGGCATTGAGTTTACTACAATGCTGCTCAATATATGCTGAGCAGGGGGCTTTATTATTACCTGTACAAGCTCTCTTTGAAGACAGGCACAAGGAATTGTTTATAAATTCAAGATGACCGCTGTTTTCTCTTAAATATTTGCAGTTTGATGTCTGAAGGTTTCATAGAGAAGAAGAATTAGTTCGTGCATAACATTAAATTATAATCATATTTATTTATATATATTTGTAGTCAGCTTAACATATGTTGTATATAATTAGAGGAACTGCGGTAAAGCTGTGGAAATGTAAACAATATAAAATAACACCAAAGTAATGCAGTTTTACAGAACAATTACGAAACAACACAAGAACGCTGCTGTGACCTAGCCTTCATCAGCAAACAATTACATACACAAAACACAACATATAGTCACAGAGAAGACCCTCTGGTGATTACATCAAGGCATAAGGACAGGATGAGAAGAATAAAAAGATGAAAAAAAATGAGAGCAATGAAGAGAAAATGAAAATTTGAAATAAAAATGTTTCTCATATACCATACACATGTGTATGTTTACTATTGTATGAATGTTTGTTGATATGTATTAAATTGTTCACAGCCAAAATAATATAATTTAATATTAAAGTGTCCTATTTGGATACTGAATATTTGCAAATAAAGCTAGATAGGAACAGAACACATTCGGTCTGTATAAATACTACATAAATTGACACACAGGGTCTACCACCTTAGAGATCTAAGTTCAACCAACCACCTGTACAGATCCATGTTCGACCAACCACCTGTACAGATCCATGTTTGACCAACCACCTGTACAGATCCATGTTCGACCGACCACCTGTACAGATTCATACACATATAAAGGAGCACAAAAAATGAGTTTTGTTAGTATCACCATCATACTTACGTGCACACATCATTGCTCCTTAATATTCGTCCACTATGGCCAACCCATTCACTGGCACCCACTCATGCATTGTTCATAGATCCACTGGGACTCCTTAATTTTCACCCTCAGACAACCATCTAATCTCCATTGCTTCCAGTTTCCCACCTTATCTTCCTGCCCCTTCTCCATATACCACTTCCACTCATTTACCTGAAATTTTCACTGAACCGTTACCATCCCCTACCCTGGTGCCCATGATCCACAGACTCCCACGGCTACGTATAAAAGAGGATAAAGGTGACATTTGTGTTAGTATTACAGCCCAGGATTCTGAGATAAGTAGCAACATTTTTTTTCAAATTTTCATTGTCTCTTCATTGTTCTCATTTGTTCATCTTTTTATTCTCATCCCATCCTTATGCTTTAATGTAGTCAACGGAGGGTCTTCTCTGTGACTATATGTTGTGTTTTGTGTATGTATGTGTTTGCTGATGAAGGCTAGTCGCCGCAACTTCCTTGTGTTGTTTCGTAATTCTGTTCTGTAAAGCTGCATTACTTTGTGTTATTTTATATTGTTAACATATGTTGGGATGTTTTAATTGTTAAAGCTTGTCTGTTGCAAATGTTTTACTTCGAGCATCACATTGCAGGTACTGTATGATACATACTACATGTTTATAGAAGTGGAATATGTTTACCTTGATATGTGTAGTTTTTAACATACATTTGCTTCTGTTTCATAAATGTGCATTTCCTTTTTTGCAGTTACCAATATTCCTGTCTGTATTTGTTGGCCTCAGAACGATGGCTAATCTTCCAGTTGAAAGTATGAAAACAGGAGGCATGCTTTGGTTCCCAGATCTAACAATTGCAGAGCCATTTTATGGGCTACCAATGTTGACAGTTTTCACATTTTGGATGACAGTTGAGGTAATATGTCAGTAAATAAAATTAACGAATATCCACTGAATATCCTTTGTGTTGCATGAAACTTAACTATTTGTTTCTGGTGAATATCGTTTAGTTGTCTTTATTAGCTTAGAACAGGCTACCCCATCACCTAGTACAATTCAACCACAAAAATCCAACCAGCCATGAAGAAGTCACATAAAGAAAAGAGAATAACAGCCAACCAAAAGGACAGGAAGCTCTTATAGAAGACCTATGATGCATTGTGGAGAAAGCTGCAATAAGTCTGGAGCACAAATTAACTTCTTTTCACCTAGGAAAATCTCAAGGATTGGCACCTGGAATGCTAAAACTATGTATGAATTAGGAAAGACAGCATACGTGGTAGAAGAAATATAATAGCATTTTAGGAATTGTGCAAAAACACTTTTAAGCACAAGTGAATGTCAAGGGTCGGGGGACAATATTTACTATGAGGGTAAGTTTAACTCATAGGTGTTTTGATGGATCAACTGATAGAAGTCAAGGCCCTCTGAGCTGTTTAGAACTTGCATGCTCATTTATATTTGTTGTACCATGGCCCCTTCATGGTTTTATGTTGTTCCTGGGGTTCTTGGCTCATTATTATATTTCTGTCCATAGCCATACAGGTCCTCAACTTCTGTTTCTTCATTCTTAAACCACTGACTATGCATCAACTCGGAAGACTAACACTTGTTACGAGAAGTACTGCACAGAACAATAAAGTGTTGTAAATTGTGTAATTATTTCTTCCAGACATTATCTACATTTCTCACAGAATGACATATTTAATTCACAATATTTACTAATTTAAAACTCATGTATCCTTTAAGATTATTCTAAAACAATCCAACATAATTGGTGGCAAGGTGATTTGCCACCGCCAACTTCAGGCTCTTGATGCATGATGTTCCTTTCATGGCATCTCAGTTCCTAATGCCTGCCCTGAGTCTTTCTGACACTCAGCTATAGGTCTGTTACGTGTCCCACATGGGCCATGCTTTGTTCATTGTTGACACAAGCTCCTGTCATTCACTGCCAAATAAACAGAAAAAAGGTGGCACAAAAATTAAATATTAACTCAATTCATTTACTTATTTATTAAATCTTTCATACACAAATACTGTATTGAATTATATGCAAGTATTCTTTCATCCGATCTATTGCCAGGTAACAGCTGGCTTAGATCAGCCTGAAATTTACATAAACTTAAATGATAAATGTAATTTATATCGCAACATCATTTAACAAAAGATCATATAAATTTATGTTCATTTGAACTTATAAATAATTCCATTGATTATGTCTCATCTCATCATATTCCTCTTGTACCTTGCGATGCTGAGGTGAAGGATAAACAGCAGGAGAGTGCCCGTTTATGGGCTTCATGTATCGATATTCCCATGGACTCTGTTATTCCCTGCGTCCATCGTTTACATGGTCAACCTCTTCCTCTGCTTCCATCTGGTCTGTACATCATTGATTATGTATTATGTGTTATTTGATTTAACAAAAGGTCATGTAATTTTATCATTATATGGCATATAACTGTAATCACAACACTTCATTATTCTTTCCACAGTTAATGTATATTTAAATTTACACATGACTTAATCATTGCTGCATATCAATACTCTACGCGCTTTCCATTCAGCAGCATAATGAAGATTGTGATATGAAGTAAATATATATTTGTGGAACAGCTATAACCAAGCCCCTCTCAACTTCACTGTCAGATTTTGCACCCTCTGTAACTTGGGGTGAGACTCCAGTTCTACCAAGCTGTCCATATTTTGAAAGCCATCTCCAATTTCAGCCCATGTCAGGTTCATATCTCCATAGGCTACTCTTTTAGACCTCATCCACTAATAAATTGTAACATCACTTCCTCCCTGAGACTCTGAAGTGACCATTGTATTCAGTTCTCCTTTCCAATTTTTCCCACTGTTATTCTCGTATGTCCTCTTAATCTGCTTGATGGGTGATTGCTCAGCCATCTGTGGTTGTTTACCTGTAATATATTTGAAGTTGCATGCACATAATCATGACATTTATCATCACTGAATAATTTTAATATATATTGTTTATTGTTTATCTTAAAACATGAATACATTTCCAAAATATTTTAAATAATTAATACTTTTGACTAATATGTGTCTCACTAGACTCACTGACAGGTATTTTCTTACCCCAAAAGTTTGCACATTATGATTTAACTTGAAACTCATTTAGAACTCATTCATGGTTGTTAGTCTTCTCACTGGTAAACATTTTATATCATGATAAGACCATCTGGAACCTTTCCCCTGCTTATGGTTTTCATACATTATAGACATTGTACCAATCAGATAACAATTCATGTAATAAATAACATTCCCAGCATTAACATCAAAATATCACATTATTTCCAATTAATAAATCAAATTAATTGATGGTATACTTTCTTTGTTTTCTCATATAGGCATAAACCAAAATTATGTTATTGGTCTTCATGTGCTAGACCATCACTTCTTTTCAAAGTATTCACTCACTGCTCTAACCTCGGGGTTAAATATCAACTGCGCACCTGTGCCCCATGAGTTTTCCCAAACCTGGGCATCCAGACTATGCTAGTTAATGATATCCACTGTGGCTGGGTGTCCCACACTGTTGACCTTCAGCCACAACTAAAACAGTGACTCATCAGCTACAAACATTCATTAACTGGTGC
Source organism: Cepaea nemoralis (assembly GCA_014155875.1). NCBI lineage: Eukaryota > Metazoa > Mollusca > Gastropoda > Stylommatophora > Helicidae > Cepaea > Cepaea nemoralis. The sequence goes on from JACEFZ010015571.1 coordinate 931,616, forward strand.
CTGCACAGAACAGTAGGGTGAAAGTGATGTGACAGAACCATCAGTGTGGAGCTCTTGGAGAGAACCAGACACATCCCAGTGAATCAAGAGGTGAGGCAAATAACGCTGGCAGACCTGAACACACATGGAGAGGAAAATTAAAAGTTACAAATGAACTGTAGGGGAGGACATGGAGAAAGCTGCTGGAGATAGCAAACGATAGGACAGCTTGGCATGAGTTAGTTGAGGGTGAATGTCTCAGTGGAGGGGGGGGGGGGTGTAAAGGGAATAAGAGGAAGATTCTGTTAATGAAATTATTTCATATTTATGATTTGCAGGCTGGTGTGGATGGAATTAGTGCTCAGTCACAGGCGCATTTGATGAAATGGTTCCTCAGGGCTATGCCTCTTTTCATGTGGCCAGTGATTTCCAATTTTCCAGCAGTAAGTATCATTGTATACATTTGAGCTCATCTGTCGAGTGACACATCTTACAGTGTGTTGTTTTGGTTTAGTTCTGTCATTATTAGAAGTGCTACAGTGAAGAAGATGGGTTTTGAGAACAGAAAAGCTTTAATGTCCAGCAAGCAAATAACAGTTTGGAAAAAAGATCTCTTGCTGAATATAAGGATGGGAAGGGAAGAGATGATCTTACAGTATGATGGATTAGGGCAGTATATGATTATTTTTGTTTATGCACAGAGTGGCAAATAAACTGGATATTTGGTTGTTGTATGAAGTGCATCATAGGAGGAAGAGAACTGTGTACTTCTGTTATAATAGATCAGGGCATGGAATGTCCAGTATAGGATAGTTGTTGTTTGGGGATACATACCTTAACAGAAGCATAATTGCCAGTTTTGCAGGTACAACTTTGTAAAAAATAACAATCTCCCTATGGCTGTTAAGATATACTCTCTTTCTAACTTCATCAGTGATCTAACCAAACATTTGAGGGAGTCAAGTCACTGATTGCACATGATCTTGGTATTAAAACACTGAAAGATATTCAGTCCTGGTAAAAGACAAGCTCAGCAAAACACTCATCACAGTAGTAATGTTATAAGCAGTGGAAACTTAAAATAAGTGCATACAAATCTATATACGCCATCTTCTGATACAGTCATGAAGAAGCGAAATGTATAAACATGAGGCTGAATGTGGAAATACTAACAAAAAATAACTTTCCAGTCTACCTTGGAGTAAAGTGGGACATCTAGCTCAAGCTAATTGCAAAAATAACATTTAGGAAAAATGTAAGGAGCTGTGTGAATATGAAAATAAGCACTGTATTCTATTTTAATCTCAGCTTTAAGAAGTCATTGATGGATTACAACCTCCTACAACTGGCCATCATGAACACTAGCATAATCTCAATTCTGGGCTGTGCATAACCAGACTAATATACTAATCTGGGGAAGAATGAAGTTGATGCTTGTAGACACATGCAATTTGTAGATCTATGAGTAAAGATAAATGAGGAAAATAATACAAATATCTACTTCACTTGTAACTAGTTTAAACAAAAGTATCACCTGCAATTTTTCTAAAGAAGAAACTGAAAAACATCATCTTTGAAAAAGAGAAATAGTCAGAATTGATTGTCTGCCATTATCAAAGGACCACAGCTTGATGGAGGTGTAACTTCACCCAAGTTTGTCTGATGTGAGTTTCCTTTGAACATATGTGAGTAAATACTATGTGCAGTTTGGAAGCTGAGGAAATGATACATGCTCCAAGCCTGGACTAGTTAGTCATACCTGGCCATCTTGGATTATAGCAGAATAATGGAAGGTCCTCTGCACATGCTTCACTGCAATTGGAAATTGTAATTAGGAAAGCTAACCACAAAATGCCAGTCTCCATGGTCTAAAGGCTTGTGAATGCGATTCGTGAGCCGCTTACCATGCGCTACAAACACAGCGGCGACCGATTTGGCAGCAGTCCATGTCGCGCTGGGGTTTTAGCCTGTTGGTATGGGAACCGGTTGTTCAGAAAGCAATGGCAAACTACTGACCGTGGGGCTTTCCAAGACATCAACAACAGCAGTAAAATGCTGGTGTTGACAGCGATGTCCTGTAAATAGGATATGCAAACAAAGAAAAAAACCCACAAAATATTCATAGAATTAGCATCACTTATGTAGATGTGGAAGATAGGGACAGACTATTAATTTAATTAATTTCTCAGATAGCAAAATTTATAACGAAGCAGGATGTTTAAAAACGTTGTACCAGTCTTGGTGCAGAATAACCTGACATATAAGGATTTCCATTAAAAATGGTCTTTGTATTCACTAGGCAATGTTGGTATACTGGTTCACTTCCAACACATTTTCACTGTTGCAAGTGTTGTTCTTGAAGATACCAACTGTACGTCAATTCTTTAAGATACCAGAGAAAGTAATTCATCATATTGAGCCAACAGAAAAGAAGGGCTTTGTTGAAGGATTCAGAGAATGTAAGTTGTGACTTGTGAACATTTGGTCATTTTGCATGTATATTCATACAAAGCTACATTATGTGTGATATGTTAGTGCTCACTAACTTGATTTGTACCTTGTAATTGCACAACACAATGCAAATGACAATTAATTTGGCATTGCATTGGCACTTTGCTGTCTTGACAGACAATAGTTTCAAAAGGCATAATAATAACTACAACCCGTTGCAGGAGCGAATGTGACTGATCAGACCATTTCATGCTGTAAATGCTTGTCCACAGATGGTCATTTCCACCATCATGCACCATCTTAAGTCTCACACGCTCAGTGTATGCTTTATCTGCAATCATTTTCTCCTTTGTCTTTATTTCATTTCTGATATTTGCCCTCCATGCAACACGTTCGGCAGCGACTTGCTCCCAGTGTGCATTATGAATGCCTGCATCAGCCATGTCCCGCTTACATACATCTTTGTATCATTGTAGAGGCCGACCCCGAGATCTCTTACTCAACTGTAATTCACCAAATGAGATGTCCTTTGGTATTCCACCATCATCCATCCTCCTAACATGTCCTATCCATCTAAGACTGAGCATGGAACAAACTGTCACACAACCTGATCTTTCCAATACTTCAGTATTTGTGATTTTGCCATAGCACAAAGCCTCGGCTGAAATTTAGAGACCATGCTTTGCCCATGCAGCATCATCCTTCTCTTGGCCTGCCTAATTTACTCCAGAGGAAAGGTAACACCAATATATCTGGAACAAGACAAGCTGCAGAAGCTGCCGGATCAGCAAAGCAATGCTCTAACTGTCCGCCTGTTGGAGCTTCGATCCTAGACCAGCTGCCAACCTGGTCTGCCCTGCCATGACATTTTGTCTTTAGGTTGCATTTCCTCGCACCAGGATAATGCTTGTACCCTCCCAATTGTACACTTCTGCCCGACGCCAATGACACGATGGCACAATGTGAGGTGTCGGGATTGGTAAGCGCCGCCCAACATTCGGCACTAACAGAAATCAGGTAGTACCGTCTCAACTGTCACATTTGACTAAGACCTGACACTGGATATCTGACTGACAGACTTAACATACGTGGAGATGTCTAACCTGCAGACTTAACATGCAAAGTTAAAATCCATTTTAATACTTTGCTGTTCTGAAGTGACAGCCATGATAGTGATTTAACCGGCTAGTTGCTGTCAAATTCAAACATCTAGGCAGATAAACAGTCATATAACTTGAAAACAAGCTAAAATATGCAAAAGAACTGATGGCAGCCATAAAAAGGAGACATGAAGGATATTGACTGCATAAAATGTCATGACACATTAAAACTACAGTGAAAAGAAAGTCAGAGGCAGGCAAGCAAGAAGTGGGCATGAAGTGTATCATGGGATAACCTGACCAGCAATCTATGATATAGTGTGACTCACACCAGAGTGTGAGACACGAAATGTTGATGATCCATTGCAGCAACCATTTTTATGTAGAAGGTAGTTGATTCGTTGATTATTGTAGTTACTTTCTGTAAGCCATAAAAAGGAGACATGAAGGATATTGACTGCATAAAATGTCATGACACATTAAAACTACAGTGAAAAGAAAGTCAGAGGCAGGCAAGCAAGAAGTGGGCATGAAGTGTATCATGGGATAACCTGACCAGCAATCTATGATATAGTGTGACTCACACTAGAGTGTGAGACACGAAATGTTGATGATCCATTGCAGCAACCATTTTTATGTAGAAGGTAGTTGATTCGTTGATTATTGTAGTTACTTTCTGTATTTAAACAGAAAAACTAATGGATCTTCTTATTTTGTTCAGAAAGTAATGTACTTTCTCTGTAATAAATCCAAGTCTTATTTCATTGTCAGAATGTATCTTGGTAATAAAATGAGAGTTTCAAATGTACATGAAATGTGAAATGTGCATGTTTGAATAGTTTTGTAGTTGATCAGTCCTACTGACGAAATCGCCTGCAGCATTATAATAACAAATATAACATTGCAAATGTATTAAGCAAACAACAAATGTAAAAACAAATTTCAAATCAGCTTATTCAAAATAAACACTTTGCATGCATTCAGTAACAGATGAACAGCAACAAACATTATCTGAAGTAAATGTCCGCAGAGTTGTGTTAGGACCACAATAAATCACCACATGAACAGATCTCAGCAAAGTTTGCCAGACATCTTGAATGAAGGTTATTGCAAGCAGAAGTGGACAGTGTTTAATGAATATTTTGGCCTTTGTAGTCCACTTTGACTTGTGCCACAGTGGTTATTGAACATAGTCTGTGAAGACAGTGGTTTAGGTTCAATCCCCGACAGTGGTACAGTTGTTTCCCCCCAGCCAATGCAGCTCTGGGGTCAACCTACCTCATCACATTGGTTCTGGATAATTTTCACAATTTTTCTGTGAAGGATGAGGAACTGGCCACCCAGCTTGTTTATTCAGTGGCCTAGAATATGCGAAGGTCTAACATGTCACAATTAGACAGCAATATCTGTCATGTGATGGAACTACTTTCATCTGTTAGTCTAGTTAATGCAGCTCAGTAATATTTGTTGTCAGGCCACCTGTGCTCATCTTGCCATTTTTTCACATATTTAATCCCTGTTTATTCATTCTGCTTCTTTGCCCACCTTCAGACGTCAGTATGAATAAAGCACAGAAAGCAGCAGTCACCTTAAACTTTTTGGTATCCCCATAGAGTTTGTCCTCAAATGGAGCGGGTGTAGCCCAATAATTTTCTCTGTTCTACATATGTTGGATACTCCTGCAACAAATGTTTATCATGTCCAGTTCCACAGTTAATTAATCTCCTATCTTTAGTTATTACACATGTGATATTTCTGCTGTGGCCTGTCCTTAGTCTAAAGATTGTAACTTCTGTTTTATTGGTTGAGTTGGTAATATGTATTATCTTTCTAGCGACCTGGATGCTCTGATTTCCACTTGGCTCTAGCTTACAAATCTCTTGACCTCATCATAGGTTATGTCTACATTAAGCTGAGGTAGTCTTCTTCGCTTCCATGTATGTAGCAATGAGTAGGAATCCATTGTATTACAACCTTTTTAGATTTCTGGCATAGTTCTTCATGTAGAGCTGCCCGTTTATAATATTGATAGGTCTCCTTTTCTGTTCTACATCCAGTTTCCTAAATCTGATGTGCATGATGATGCATTTGCTCATTTAGTTCACCCAGAATATGGGTTATTATGACCTGACTGCACAGAGTTGTCCTCCCAAGTTTCATCACATGTTGTGTTTAGTGTGGGAAACAGCTGAAACAGTAAACAACATATTCCTTATGTTGGAAAGAAATTACTTATGAGCAACTAAAGTGCTTCATGAAAGCACACATCAGTTATTCTTCTTCTTTCTGTTGTCCTACTGATTTGCTGTGAAGCATGTGAAGATGTAATTTTCTGTATTTTGCTTGTCTTGTTGCTTGTATTAAAATCATATTTGATTTATTTAATGTCTCTTTTACTCCATCAAGTTAACTCTTCCTGGGTCGTCCTGTCACCCTGTATCCTGATGTTCTCATGTAGAAAGCTCTAGCCGCAGGTTGATCTTGCTCCGTTCTAAATGTCCTAACCATTTAATTCTTTGGTGTTCTGTAAAGTCAGAAATAGATGTTCTTAGTTTCTCATTTTTGTTTTGTTTTATTTCTTCTTGTTTTTCCAGCTGCGTTTCTTGAGCATCTCATGTCACATGATGTGATTTTACTCTTGTATTATTCTAGGACTACCCATATCTGAAATTGGTAATACAGCATTGGGACGAATAAAGTGGCTTATCAGCTTCTGTTTTGTATGCAGATTATTTCAATGTTTTAGGAAAGGTGCTGTTTGATAGTTGACCTTTACTTTCAGTAATCTAATTTCGATTAGAAAATCACAACTTATATCTTAACATAGCAAAAACAAAGATAATGCATACAGATAAAACTACTATGGAGAAAGAAATATATGTTAATGAGGAAAGATTGGAGGTGGTGGAAAATTTTGAATATCTTGGGTCATTGATTACCAACAATGGTGACCCAATGAAAGAAACTAAATGACAACTATCAATTGCTCTTCAGACTAAAACAACTGAATAAATTATGGAGTGTGACAGATAGAACTACAAAAATTAGATTTTTAAGAGCATGCATCTTTCCCAATGCAACATACGACTGCGAGACATGGACACTTACTAAACAAGCTGAACAGCGTATAAACGCCTTTGAATATAAATGTTATAGACGGGTTCTAAGAATATCTTGGGTAAAGAAAAGAACAAATGCATCCATACTTCAACAGCTGAATATTGAAAAGGGTTGGCTATTAAAGGGATAAAACAAAGAAAATTGATATATTTTGGTCACTTGAAACGTCTTGAGAGTTTGGAGAGAACAATAATGGAGGGGTATATGCCTGGGAAGAGAGGAAGAGGAAGGCCAAAGAGAAGATGGGTGCAGGATGTGGCGGATGATCTCCAGATGGGTGTATCAGATGCTTGTGATCGAGAAGTTTTCCAGAAGGTTGTTATGGTAGCGAGGTTCTACAAAGGACATGCTACTGAAAGAATGAGTCTTCCATCATTTGTGAACACATTGCCCAGATACTTGTACTCTCTAACTGGTTTTAATGACTTTCCTTTTATATTTACGTTTTATTGTATTGGTGTTCATAGATTTGTCATAAATTCTGTCTTTTTTATATTAATCTTCATATCAAAATTGTCGAGGCAATTTATATGGGGCTGGCGATCCGCATTGTTCTCTTAAAGCAAACTCTGGTTGTCTGCAAACATCAACTCATGTAAACTCTGGTTATGGATTTGCTTCTTTAGTAATCTTATCATACAGGTTATCATGTAGGTGACGAACCAACATGGTCATAAAGCACATCCTTGCCTGATGACTGATATTACTTGCAGCCAGTTTGTCATACCAATGTTTGATCTAACTGCACATTCATTGTTTTAATACATAGCCCATGTTATCCAATGGCTGCCCAGTTACTTTGTATTCTTCTAGCACTTTCCACAGCTTATTCTACATGGCTAAGTAGAAATAAACCTCTATGTGCAGGAAACATTTTCACAACAATATTAGAACAAAGAACAAGATAAAAGATAGAACCACTTCTAAGTAGTGTGCAGTTTGGCTTTAGAAAAGAAAGAGAATCCACATAGTTACAGTGTTATAATATCCTGAATGATTTTCCTTGTTTCTCCAGCCTACAGAAATATGAAAACATCTCAGCAGGTCAGTGAAAGGCAGAGATTAGACGAGGCAAACTTTCGCAGAGCTGCTGTTGGCCCCATATTGAAAACATATCAGTACAATCCAAAGGAAGTTACTAGCCCACAGAAAATTGTGGCTAAAAGCACAGAACAGAGACAGTAATCTAGTTCATAGTTGTGTTCAGTGTAAATTCTATTGATGGTTTCAATTTTCAGTCTATAACATATGTGCAAAAGTGACATTGTACCAGCATCCAGCAGTACTCTAATTCAACATGCCTATAATGTGTAAGCCAGCAGGAAGTCACATCAATGCAGGCCAGTGACTGCAGCCTGGTATTTTGAACAAGAAACAGAACTACCACCATATATACCAGCAATTAATGAATATGACATTGGAGAACCAGAAATGTCACCTCAAAATTTGGGTTCATTGTAAACATAAGATAAATAAAGAGCATAGTTATTTGATTCGTATTTAGTCATAATGCATAGTTGTATGTAGCAGATAGATACAGACTTTATTTAAGAGCAATCGGTTTACTATGTTTTAACATACATTATTTAACAGTAAGCACAAACATAAAATGTAACAAATATATAAAGCTTTTTAAAAATATGTGATTGATACATAATCTTCTTCATTCTCTGCACATTTGTTCATGGGGAATGATATCATCCCTTCCTTTTACACTGCAGTTAACAATATGTGCCTAGTTGTATGTATCTGTGGTTTCTCCACTGTGTTTTAAGTTGTTGGTCTAGAAATGGGAGCTAAGGGGTGATGGACTGTATACATAAAATGTAGGCTGCAGTCTGGGCCTCTTATATGTGCATTCTTCTATGCTGGTGCCATGCATTTCTGCACTTTTGTTGTCAATGATTGATTGTTAATACAGTTTGGAATTCATTTCTTCTTCTTCTTCTTCGTTCATCCGTTTTTTTTTTTCCGGATGTGATTGCGTTGTGCCTGTTTACAGCAGAGCTGCGTTCTTGCGCCGTTAGGCCGACACATCCGACTTCTGCGGGCATTTGTTGACCGGGTTAACCTTCCCGGGGGTTTCTTAGGACGTTAGACTCTAACTGTTGTGGTGTTATCTCCCATCCTAGCTGGCCCATATAGAACAGCCAAAGACATCCTGGTCAGCCCTCAAGGGAAGGCAGGGGCAGACCATGGGCATTCCCCGCCATCCAAGGAGGCTTCCATACTTGCAGAGCCAACACACAGCGCTCTGGTACTGGGCTCACCCAAGGAATCGTCACGTCCTGCACATGGCTGCTTAGCCTCACTTCCGTATATTGGGCCTTCCGTTCACCATAGGCTGTTCTTCCGGAAACCAGAAGAATGCAGTGTGCAGATGACATCCACACAGTGAGCTTTCGATTCGGACTTTCCGCACAATGGATTTGCTATCCGAGCAATATTCCATTTCGTGCCACTAGGACACTTTTTCCACCTTTTTTGAAAGCCCACACAGTGAGCTTTTGATTCGGACTTTCCACGTAATGGATCTCCTATCCAGCAATATTCCATTTCATGCCTCTGGGAGGCTTTTGTAACCGACATACCTGTGGTATGAAGTGTGGCAGTCTGAATACTTCTTCATACACCTTTAAATGTCAACCTGTATGTAGTTAAAGTAAGCTACGGTCAACTTGAGCTTGTTGATATCTCCATAGAGCTTGTCCTCAAATGAAGCAGGTGTGGGCCAAAATATCTTTCTCTGTTCTGCATATATTGGGCAATCCTGAAGCAAATGTTTTGCTGTCATTTTTCCAGTTCGACAATTACATTCATCGGTATCTCCTATCTTTAGTTTATTGAACAAGTGGTATTTCAGCCTGTTATGTCCTGTGCGGAGTCTGAAGATTGCTACTTGTTCTCTTCTGTCGAGTTTGTAATATGCATCATCCTTCTGGTGGCCTGGATGCTCTGATTCCCATTTGGTTCTATAGGTGCTTTTTATCAACCTCTTTGCCTCATTATAGGTTATGTCTATGTCAGGCTGTGGTAGTCGTCCGCCCTCTTTTGCCAGTCTGTCAGCCTCTTCATTTCCAGGTATACTGCAATGTGATGGGATCCACTGTATTACAACTTTTTTGGATTTCTGGCATAGACCATGGAGTGCTGCTCTTAGGTCAGCTATTTCTGTGCTGTTATTGCTCTTCAGTATTGAGACAGCTGACTTTGCATCTGTGAAGATAGCTATTTGCTTCTCTTTATTTTCCTCCATCAAGAGCATTTCTGCTGCAGTTTTCAGAGCCTCTACCTCCGCTTTGAAGTTACTTGAAAACTTTCCAGTTGCCACTGAATGTGTTTTTTTCACTCCATTTTTTAAATTTAGGAGAATTCCTCCTCCTCCATTCTCTATTGAATTTTTGGCTGATCCATCTGTATATGCATGGGTCCAATTGCTGCTTGGGTAATGTTCTTTTATGTAGTTTAGGGTTATTTCTCTTCTTTCGGTTTCATGCTGAGTGTTCTTTTTCTCAATACCAGGAATGTTTTCTATCATCTCAGGCAGTTGCTGCTGTCTCCAAGCTGGGAACTTGTCTGCATTGTAAATAGGTTTGACTGTTGATATGTTAAGTATGGGATCTGCCCTAATCTTTCGTTTTGCAGTTTCTACAAAGTTGCTACGCTTCAGTCGTCCCTTTCCAAAACCACTAAACCTTTTATACATAGGGTGGTCTGTAAATCTTCTAAATTTTTCTGCTTGTTGCTGGGCTCTGCTATCTCTTCTATCCTGCATTGGTTGTAAACAAGTGATCTTTTCAAGTTCATTAATAGGCGTTGTCTTCAGGCTTCCAGTTATGATTCGCATTCCTTGATTTTGGACTCTACTTATTTTGTTAAAGTTTGACTTAGCTGCTGTTGCCCAAGCTGCAATGCCATATTCCAGTACTGGCCTCACCCGTCCAGTATATAACTTCTTGAGAACTTTCTCATCTGCTCCCCACGTTGTACCAGCAAGCTTTTTCATGATTGCCATTCTTTGCCTTGCTCTTGTTCGATTTTTCTCAACCTGTGTTTTCCATGTCAGGCGACGATCAAAGGTGACTCCGAGATAGTTTGGATTTTCTTCATGGCGCAATATTTTTCCATTCAATACCAGCTTAGGTTGTTGAGTTTTATTTGAGAGGGAGAACACTGTGCATGTTGTTTTCTCCTCACTTATCTTCACTAGCCATGATTTTGACCAGTCCTCTAGTGCTAATAAGGCTTGCTGTATTCTGCTGTTAGCTGTACTAATATATTCTTCAGATGTCCATATGGCTAGGTCATCTGCAAAGGATGATGTGTGTACTCTGGCTGGAAAATTTTCTGTGATGTCGTTTATATATGCTAGGAATAATGTTGGTGAAAGAACTCCTCCTTGGGGGACACCTTGCTCCAACAGCATCATTTTGCTGGTTTGTCCTTGTACTTTTGTCCTGGCAGTTCTGTTCTCAAGGTAGTGGCTGATCCATTTGTACATTTTCCCACAAACATGCATTTTTTGCAGTTTTACTTTCAGTCCTTCCTTCCATACTTTATCAAATGCTTTTTCTAAATCTATCCAGACCGCTAGTGTGTGCTTTTTCTCTTGGAAGGCATCCTCTATTTCCTGAGCTATATAGGTTATTTGATCTTCAGTGGATCTGTACTTTCTGAATCCTGCTTGGTGTGGTGTTAAGAGTTTGTTTTCTTCCAGATGCCATGTTAGCCTGCCATTGATAATGCGTTCCATTAATTTTCCTACACAGCTAAGTAGACTGATAGGTCGATAGCCATTTGGTTCTTCCAGGTCTTTTCCTTTCTTTGGGATTGGTATTAGTATAGCTTCCTTCCATGCCTGTGGGACTATTCCCCTCTTCCAGCTGTAATTTAGGACTGCTAGTAGTTTCTTTTTTGCCTTAGTGCCTAGTCCTATTAGCATTTCATTTGTGATTCCATCCTTTCCTGGTGATTTCTTCTTTTTTAGGGTATTCATTGCCTGTTCCATTTCTTCCATTGTTAGATTTGCCATCATATATTCTGCTGCTGTCTCTGTATTTCTATGATGTATCTGTTTGTCTTTGATTGCTTTCTTCTGTTCGGTTGTAATATCAATGTGGTTTGCATTTGCATAGTGTTCCATTAGTGCATTTGCAGCCTTTTTTCCTGTAAGCAAGGCATTTCCTTGTTTAATTGTTATTTGTTTGTTGCTAGGTCCTTCATTGTTCATGGCTTTCACTAGTTTCCATAGTTTGTTTCCATCCCTGTCAAAATTCAGGTTTTCTGTTTTTTCCCTCCAACAATCTCTTGTTGTTTGATTTACTGTTCTTTTATATTTTGCTGAGATGGCTTTGAGAGAGATGTTCGCTTCAATTGTTTGTTCTCTCTCTGCTGTCTTCCTGGCATCTTCAACTTTGTCCTCCAAACTTTGTAGTTCTTCAGTCCAGTATGGTTTGTAATTTTTCCTCGCTCCTCTTGGAATGGACTCAGTGGCTGCCTGTATTATCGCTCTGTTTAGACTTTCCACCATTTGCTTTATGTTGCCATATCGTGTATTTATGTTTTCACAATATTTGTCTGTTAGTATGGCAAATCTGTCCCAATCTGCTCGTTTGTAATTCCAGCGGGGCAAGGGCTTTTGCTCCTGTGGAACATACTCCATATTCATTACAAGCTTGATTGGTCTGTGGTCACTACCTGCTAATTGGTCCAGCACATGGCGATCGATTTTGTGGAGGATGTCTCCTGTGCAGAAAGCTAAGTCTGGAGTAGAAGTGGTAAGCCATCTTCTGGAGTAGAAGCTCGGTGTGTCATCCGCTTTGTTGAGTAGATGGAGATTTGAGTCTATTTCCCAGTCCTCCAATTCATCTCCTCTTTTGTCAGTAAATGGGTATCCCCATCTTTCTGAACGGCTATTAAAGTCTCCGACAATAATGCAGTTTGTGTCAGTTATTTTCATGTTTGAGAGTGTAAGGTCCTTATCTGCTGGGCTATACAGATTGTAGATTCTTATTTTCACGTCCTTTATCATTATATCAACACCTATAATTTCCGTTTGGTTGTCAGAGATCACAGATACTTCGCTGCAAGGTATTGTATTTCGTGTAAGTATTAGAACTCCTCCTTTGTGTCCTTCGCGGTCGAAACGTGTGGCCTGATATCCTCTGACTGAGAATTTGTGATTGGCGTTGAGGTGTGTCTCTTGAATGCATGCCACATCTATTCTATCTTTATGAAGACGCTGTGTTAGGGAGTCTTTCTTCTTGTAAACTCCTTCGGCATTCCACTGTAGTATGTTGAGTGTCCGGGGTATTTGGTCAATAGCTCTTAACCTACTCCTCTGTGCCTTGACTCCACAGCACAGGGGAAGGTGACCACCAGTAGTCATGGGTGGACCCCCTCGAGGCAGGGGGCCCGGCACTATCGCCGCCTGATGGGACTTCACGGGATTAGCACCATAACGATTAATTTTGATTTGTGACATCATGAATTAAGTTACGTTGCACTGCTTTGTCAAGCCTGTGGCTCAGTACATCCGATTTCGACAAGCATTTATTCGGGATGCTTTCCCTAGCCTTTGACTGTCCCCAGTCTACCTACAAGGCAGCAGGTTTTACGTTGCACTGCTTTGTCAAGCCTGTGGCTCAGTACATCCGATTTCGACAAGCATTTATTCGGGATGCTTTCCCTAGCCTTTGACTGTCCCCAGTCTACCTACAAGGCAGCAGGTTTTACGTTGCACTGCTTTGTCAAGCCTGTGGCTCAGTACATCCGATTTCGACAAGCATTTATTCGGGATGCTTTCCCTAGCCTTTGACTGACCCCAGTCTACCTACAAGGCAGCAGGTTTGTGTGTCTCTTCGTCTGGTCCCTCTCCCTTGACCTGTCCGACATGGGTGGCCCTACCAGTAGCTGTGCTACTGTCGGCATAGCTCTTGGGGTCATTGGGACGCACAAGCCCCTCTACCTCGTCACGGTGGACACACAGCAGAGGGGGAATTCATTCTATATGTTGAAGTTTGCAATAAAGATCTATGCATATCCTTTTACAGGACATCGCTGTCAACAGCAGCATCTTTCAGCTGTATGTTGATTTCTTGGCAAGATTACGCTCAGTAGTTTGCCATTGCTTTTACATATAATACCTAATTAATACTAGGGACACAGCCAGAGTACCAATAGGAAAGAACAACCACAAATATTAGCAATGTCAGACTTACCGGGTTTTCCCGGTTACTTCCTGTTTCGTTTTCGTAATTTCGCGAACTTTTAGTCGCGACCAACGATTTCACTTCCGGTCTGAGCATGTCCTTCTAAAAATTAAAAAAAAAAACGAAAGAAGCGCGGTGCGATGAAAGGGGAAATTATTCTAATATTTTAAGTATTGGATCATCTGCTTCGTGGCAAAGTGATTGCGCCGAAAAAACCGTTTTCTCAAGATTTTATTTGACTATATTCACGAATATTACGGTAATTTGTCTTATAACTCTTGTAGCTTAAAGAAGGCTAAACTTTTTATTGTATTTTTGAATGCCTCGTCCAATTTTACATAAATATGAAGAGTTTCAACACAGCTGCTGTTAACTGAAATTCAGGGGGAAAAAATTAGTGACATCGCCATGGCCGTCATGTCATGTAAGATTGCGGCGCCCATAAAATAAACTATAGCGGACCTGTATTTATTTATAATTAGAACTGGTAATTTAACTACTAAGATTAAACAGAATACAAGTGTCATTTATAGCAGTAATATATCTGTGTACTTGCATATATATTTCAGCATTTGACATGTCTGAAAATAATTTTGAAAGCCAGTTTTCAGACCCGTCTGTAAACTTGTAAGAAGTGTGAGTAAGGAGTACTTTTTTGCTAAGCTGCGCAGCAATACATAATTATTTAAATTTAAATACAGTACTGTAAAATAAGTTATATGTTTTAAGTAAGTTAGTATTTAAATTATTAATTGCTCACTATTAACTATTACTAGTATTAGATACAGAACAGTGTATCAGTGTAATAATTATAGTGAATATTTAATTATTTTATATTTTTATTTTTTTAATTATTTAATATCTTAATAATTAATATCTTAATAATTAATTAACAGCTGCTTAATTTATGCAGCAGTTACAAACTTAGTTACTTACATTAATGTTTATAATATTTAATCAACAAAAGAAAGCTGTCGCAATGCAGTTAGTACATTAAGACAATATGATACATTTTCAATGAATTGTTCTTTCACTAACGACGAACATTTCACATAACATTTAATTAATATAATAAATGTGCAGCTATTTTTAACTAGCAATTAGGTCACAGCACATCATAACAAAAAGTCTTATAAGTCAAGTGCATCTTTGTCAGAGACTCTGAGACTCTTGTGCTTTGTACGATGCTTTTGCCAGGCCGCCGTGTGGAAAGAGACTGAGCAAACCTGGTGCAATGAAGTTGATCCTCTCATTCCTCTCGACATTCTATCGAAAGAGGAATGTGACCTTTACTTTCCTGTTACCAAATCATAAGTAGAAACCCCATTTTAAAATATTCTCTGTATATGCAAATACTAATAATAATCATCATCAAGTGCCGGCTGGCGTAGGCGTTCATGGCTTTCCACAGATCTCGGTCTTTGGTGTTCTGGATCCTAATACTAAATTATATTATACACCTGCGTTATACACCTGAGAGAAGTGAGGAGTCTCATTCATGCCAACGAACCAGGCAAGCTAATACAGGAAAGTACTCTTACTAATAATTTACATATATTTAAAAAATTAGTTGTGAAACATAAAAAGCAATTAACCAAAGAATGGCCATCACTTGTGACACTCTTTCTTGAACCATTTCCTGTGACATTCAAGATTCTGCCTGTCACACCTACTTTGCCACAGCCTGTGTCAATTTGATAAAACAATTCAGGTGCACACCTTCCTGTGGTGAGTTTCTATATATTTGAATAACGAAGACACAAACAATAGATTGCACGATTTATTGCCTGGCATATTTCACTGCATCTCGTCAGGTAGATACTGCAGAAATCAAATACTTACGTGAATTAACTAGATAAATCCTTCAAACTGAAATATACACATGTCTCCCGACCGATGAAGCTGGACTGTTCCGGTGTGTCGGCCTGCCTAGGCTACCATCTTCTGTGTGTAGTATCTTGTCCACCCAATTCGGAATGTGTAGCTATTAAAATTATGTACCGCCGACATTCAATTCAACTGTCTAAACAAGTCATATCGCCAAATTGACCGAGTGGCCATGGGCAGCCCACTTGGACCTATTCATCTCCTCGGAAGGTTAGCTGGATGAA
Source organism: Cepaea nemoralis (assembly GCA_014155875.1). Taxonomy (NCBI): domain Eukaryota; kingdom Metazoa; phylum Mollusca; class Gastropoda; order Stylommatophora; family Helicidae; genus Cepaea; species Cepaea nemoralis. The sequence goes on from JACEFZ010015571.1 coordinate 947,588, forward strand.
ATATTTCACTTGTCTCTTTTTTTTCTTTTTGTACTGCGACAAATCTGAAAATATAAAAAATATAAAATTACACAGAGTAATGAAGCTTACATAAAAGAATAACGAAAAACACAGGACGTTTTAACTAGTTTCATCAGCAAACAAATACCTACACAAAATACAATAAATAATCACGGAGAAGACCCTCCAGTGGCTACATTGTTAATTAGGTCACGGCACATCCTATCGAAAAATAAATAATACGTCAAGTTAGGCCTCGCCGCTCCGGACGCAATGATATATGGCACACCGTTGTCCGTTTACAAATAAACAAGCCACGGTAATAGAAGGCAAAGAATAAACAATTGGCGGCCATTTTCAATTGTTAATTAGGTCACGGCACATCCTATAAAAAAAATAAATTATACGTCAAGTTAGGCCTCGCCGCCCTGGACGCAATGATATATGGCACAACGTTGTCCGTTTACAAATAAACAAGCCACGGTAATAGAAATAGGAATTTCTCAGTTTCCAAACTTAGGGTCGTGATAAATCCTGACTTATCAGTTAATTCATCATTGCACTTCCTGGTATTAAATTACGTCACCATATAATTCATAACTCCGCTTAGAATCAACGTACAGTCTTCGTTGAGATACCGTTGGATTCGTCTTGTCAAGCTCTATCTAACTGGTATGATTTCATAAGTAAAAACCTAATTTTTAAATATTGACCAAAATTGCTACAAATATGATGCAGAAATCCAGGCAATCAAGATCACAACAGAGAAATTGCTAGTACTACGGACACTACTATCTCAACTAGGCAGCCAATGTAAGATCATCATGCAGACTATATAATCTCACTGTGGAGTACTTGGACATGAGAGAGCTCATTGACTACCTAAGGAAGGAGCAATAGAACAACAACCTGATGTGCCTGTTACATACCACTAAAAGAAAAGAGTGATCAAGTCAATCAGAAAGCCACCAACACCAGTTCAAGACGATTACCACTTTATGTACAGAACAGAAATCATTATTCTGTGCCTGAGAACAGGACACTACAGTTTACGCAACCACATGTAAACAAAATTCAAGATTGGGGACTCAGCCATGTGCACATGTGGATTCATGCTGCAGACAGCAGATAACAAGACTTGCCCAAAATATGTCATATATACGCCACTGAGCAACTTAACAGAGAAGCATAACTCATTACATTACGTATTAAAAACTGTATTAGCAAGCTGGACAAATAACATCATCATCATCATCATCAGATAGAGTTACTTCTGAAGTTGGAGTGGGTTTGCCGCTTGAGGTCAAAGCGAGCAAACGCAAAAAAAAAAAAAAGTTATTTACAGAATACCACTGCCTGCCAGAAAGACTTGTTCCCTCTCCATTTCCCCTGACATTTGCATTCTGAGTGTCTTCAATATCCTGTGTTTGCTGCCATATTCGTCAGACTTTCCTTGTTTCCAGGAACCATGCATTCCATTGTGTCCCATCTCTGCCACAGTGTCATTTAATGTGACCAACACATTTTAGTTTCTGAGACATGATTCTGTTTTTAAAGCAGCTTTGGTCTATGCTGAGATCTCGTGGAATGTCAGTAATTTAAAAACTCAGTTCAAAGGCCTCAAATTCTTCTGTACTATTTATTATACATACACACATACAAGACGTATGTATGTTGGTTTGATTCATGAGAAGACGGTATATGGAATGGGATGGTCTGTTAAAAAAGTAAGACCTTTGGCCTGGAAAAATAGTTACTCACCTTGGGGACTGAAACCCTAGTTCTCTTCAAAGTACTCTGTTTGGGACTGCACACACTTGTACCAGTTATCCTGCCATTGTTAGCAGTATAATGGAGTACACTCTAGCTGACACATTGCACACGATGTCTTCACATCAAGCTATCTTCAGCCGCACGTGTAGCTTGAGGAGCAGCCAAACATCACAAGGAGCTATGTCAGGAGAGCAGAGAGCCTGGTGAACCAGAGGCATATTGCTTTCTGCCAAGACAATCTGAATCGCATACCAATAATGGACCAAAGTACTGCCATGATGTTAAGTTATGCTGATACAGTTGACCTGGTTAAGTTGGTAGGACAGAAAATCTAGAGCCCGTTGCCTTGAATTGAATCTGCCCAGCGGAAGTAAACTGAACACAAATGCATACCGACACTCTCCTCTGAGGTGCACAACTACGCACTCCCATTGGAAGAGGAGCGAAAAAGAATTATTTCCCCTGTAACAGAGAAGAGAACTTGTAGGCATTTGTTAAACGCATTTCAGGCGCGACTAAAAAGGTCAGGCTACCAAACCACTCTTGAGTTAAACCATTGCATGATTTAACCATGCGAATGCCATGGTCACGTGTCCACCATCTTAGTTCCTATTGTAAACTTAAATATTGAGCACAACCCACTACTGGCAACGCCAATCGCATTCTGGTATGAACCTAAGGCCTATCCACGTCAATATAGAAGCACTATACTCGAGTTTCGCCCTCATTTGAGCTCGTCAGTAGTGCATATCCCTGACCGGATCCGGATAGGCCTTAGGTTCATACCAGAATGCGATTGGCGTTGCCAGTAGTGGGTTGTGCTCAATATTTAAATTTCAAATCCCGGAAACAACCACATAGCCTATTGTAAACGTCAGGTTAAGAAGAGCTTAATAGACATGGTGCTTGTGTCGACTGCATTCATACTGGTTTTAACTGTTTCTTTCCTGGAAATAATGATCACCGGAAGACTTAATCTACAAAAGAAGAAAATCAAAGATTGGGGAGGGGGGGGGGGGGGGGGGGGTGAGAGAGGAAGGAGATGCAATATTGTTTTGAATATGGTTTAACACTAGCCAACTTCATACTAGTATGAGTGAGAAGATTTGAGCCAAGCAAATCATAGTTCCTTGACCTAACTTGGGTGAGGCCTTAACTCCGCAACTACCATAGACATAATGGAATGTGTACTTAGACGTCAGCCCGCTCTGTGGGAGGGGGTTATGAACGTGATTTGCTTTCCTGCGTCCTGCATTCGAAACAGCCGTGGGCTATTTGGAAGCATACCGCATTGCGCTGGTTTTCATGCCATGGTTTGAGTGCCAGTCATCTGATAGCAGTGGCACACTAAAAATAGTTGCGTATCCTTTTCAGGACGTCGCAGTCACCACAAACATTTTTTGCTGTTGTGATCTCTTGGCAAGTTTACATTCCTTAGCTTGCCATTGCTTTCTGAACGACCGGCACCCATACCATTTCGTTAAAAAAAACGCAATGTAGTCTGCTGCCAGATCGCCTGCAAGATGTGTTTCGAACGTGAGTATTCGAGATTACGAACTGCTTCCGTAACCCCATCGCCACAGAGCGGGCTATTGGCAAACTACTAAAAGTAAATTTGCAAAGAAATCGCCAACAGCCCAAAATGTTGGGGTTGACTGTGACGTCATGTAAAGAATATGTATACGACAGATTTTCGACGGCCGGGTCAAGCGCATATTATTGCAACAGAAAAAAACCACTGCCAAAATTGTTGCAGCAGTACAGATGAACCGTTGTCGAAGCATATGTTCGCTAGCGAAAGAATTTGATGTGTCAATTGGGACGATTTAAAAGGTCGTTCGTAAGAAACTGCAATATCGGAAGATGTGTTCACAGTGGCTACCACGGATGTTGACCGACCACCAAAAAGAGGAACGCGTGGGATGGTGTTTGAACCACTTGCTGCGTTACAGAGTGGAAGGTGATGCATTTCTCTTCCGTATAGTGGCAGGCAATGAATCATGGTGTCACCACTTTGAGCCGAACAGCGAAAGAGAGAGCATGCAATGGAAGAATGCTGGATCACCAAAAGGAAAAAAAAATTAAGTTACAGGTTTCCGCTGGTAAGGTTATGCTGAGCGCATTTTTTGACCATGAAGGGCTATTGTTGGCCGACTTTAAAGAACCTGGTTTCAACATCAACTCTACCCACTACTTGCAAACACTAGACAAGCTGCAAAAAGCCATCAGAATAAACGACCCGGCATGCTTTCTCGCGGTGTGATTTTGTTGCACAATAATGCTCGGCCGCACGTCGCAAAGATTGTGCAGGAAGCATTAGCAAGGAAGAAGTGGGAAATTCTGCAACACCCAGCCTATAGTCCTGATTTGTCACAATGTGATTGTCATTTGTTCGGACCTCTAAAAAAAGCTCTTAAGGGGCAACAATTTCACACAGATGCAGACGTAATAAAGGCGGTAAACACTTGGTTCAGTGAGCAACCACAATCCTTTTTTACGGACGGCATTAGCCGCCTACTTAAGCAATGGGATGCTTGCCTGAATGCCTACGGCGACTTCTTCTGACCAACCCATGGTGCATAATTCATTCAAAATGAATGCTTTGTTTAATTCTACCACACCTATTAATGTTTCTTTCATGCTTTTGTAATAAAGCCATTGGAACGGGTTTCAAATGAACCCCTACCAGGGTTTATTTTCGGGGGATGTCGTATGCTTTACAGATTAAAATAATCTTAATTTATTCATTTACAAAATTCTACATTTATTCAAATACAATCATATCATCTTCCTCTGGAACATCGTCATAACTCTCCATCTCTCGAATTCCGGCCTGCTATGTCTTGCTCCAAATTCTGTAGAACCATTGGCCCCAGTCTCATGTTCAGCATTAAAGTTTTTCATAAATGGGCATCTCTTGTCCATGTAGCCAGCTCGTGGTGCTTGGTAGCACAGCTTTTATCCCATGAATTCTTCACTTAAAGTCACGACCTCCTGCAAACTCTAGGCTTCCCAAAGTTTCCACGCTGATTTCTCTCCATTCTATTTTCAATGTAGTCGTTGATTTCTATGCGCCATTCTTTCATTGAATGGCTTGTTTATTAAAATATCAAGAGTCTGGAGATAAGAAATCATTCCTGCGGGAATCATTATTTGATATATTCTTCTCTCTGCAAGGAAGTCTTTTATGTCTTTAGCACGGTGAGCTCTGGCTGAATCCCAGACTAGCAAACCTCGTTGACCACCTCGCAAAACAAAAGGCCGCATTAAATCGGCTCACTTCCGTATAACTACTTGTGTGCACCAAGCTTTTTCGGTGTCAAGAACACAAATGCCTGAAACACACTCAATCTTATCTTTCTTGTCCTTAGTGATGATTAGAGGTTGGGCTTTCCTTCCATCAAGATAAACTGCCAAAATACAGGTCACATGTGCATTTCGTAACCAGTGGGCGAAATGTAGATTGACGAGGCACCCATCTGATCAGTTGTCGTTTGAGATCCTAGGCCCATAAACACTGCAGTTTCATCCATGGCAATCATGTTCGAGAGTTGGTATTTAGAAAAGTCGATGCCATCAACAAAGTACTTAAATGCAAGTGCACGTTAACTTCAATATCTTCCAGCTTGAACAGAGTTGTCGATCTTAGAGACAGTTTATATCGCTGAAGGAAGCCATTCAGCCAGTGTTGTGATACTTTGAATTCTTTTGGGGGATATTTCTAAATGCGGTGTCATTGCAAGGGCAAATGCTTGAATATCAGCCCTGCGCACAACCAAAGTCTTTGCTCTCCTGTCAGCAATCCATTCACAGATGATGTCTTCTAGTTCAGAAAATATTGGTTGCCGACCTGGTCCACACTTGCGCTTCTTAGCATTTCCTTCTCCCACCTGTTGACTGAGATTATCGTAATCTGCTCGCCTTTTCGGACCACTCGGAGATCAAGCTTCTTCTCTTTGCAGAAAACCGTAAGATTCTTGCCCCAGGAGTCTTCAACGATTCCTTTCTTGTAATCGATGGAATAACTCTTTCTTTTTGCACACATCTTGCCTGTTGAAAATATATATTATTTAAGTCCACCATTAAATCAAGTGGTAAATGAAGACTTACAAGATACGCGTGGCAACAAAAACTATGAGAGTGACGAACGATGGCACACACAAAAGCGACGTGACATTGCTGGCGCCAAAATTCTGCTTCTTTATTTCACACGAGTGACGTATTGAATTATGAACCACGTCATTAATAAGTGTTCACCAGTAGCGTCTGTACTCCGACTGACCATCCGGCAACAAGTCTGTCCTTCTAGTTGAAGATCTTAACTAGGGCTTACTTTAGGGGTAGGTCTTGTATTGAAAGCATCCCGAAAAATCGTGCTAGGGCTTATTTTAGGTGTAGGTCTTAATTTCTGGGAAAAACGGTATTAACGTGGCAGGTGAGTCGGTAGAAGATCTCAGCCAGGAAGAACCCCTCAGTGCTGAGAATTTTCAAGTTGATCGATTTGGATCAAGTTGATCGATTCAAGCTGATCAAGTTCCCGCCTGCTTTGCGAAAAAATGCGTGGGGAAGACTAGAGAATATCCCGTCCCGCGTATTAGACGAAGAACTGAAAGATACATCTCAAAATGAGAAAATAGAGAGGCAAAGCCAGACAAAGTGCCCTCTACCGAGCAGAATGATTCTGCAAGAACAGACAAAGAACGCGGAAAGCACGTGAAGGATTTTTCCGCGAACCATTCCAACTCACGAGCAACTTGTTCGAACAGCCCCGATCAAGCAACCTCAGTATCAGGGAAGAAGAACTGGAGGAGCATATGTTACACACTTACTCAGATGCCTAGCGCGACGTTCCACCCGGAAAATTAGAGGTACTGGTATCGCCAGAAGAACCTAAGGTAGGTTTCATTATCAAGCCTCCGACGTGGGACGAGGCCGTGGCTGTTGGGAAGAAGGCACGATGTAAGTCGGCACCAGATCCCAACGGTGTCTCGTACACAGTGTACAAGCGATGCCTGAATGTCCTTAAAAAACTACCGGGTACCAAGATCCGCGTGTCTTGATCTTCTCAGTCATGGCCGGCTGAATCCCGACATAGTTAATGGCGAACAGGTATGTCTACAAAGCGGTTCAAAAAGGGGTCACACCAGCAGTCCCCGGATGTGTGGAACCATGCCACCATGATTTAAAAAAAAAAAATTCGCATATCCTTTTACAGGACATCGCTGTCAGGGCAACATCTTTCATCTGTCTGTTGATTTCTTGGCAAGATTACGCTCAGTAGTTTGCCATTGCTTTCTGAGCGGCCGGCTCAGTTATCCCGCAAGTCACCAGCGGGGGATGAACCGCTCCCAGTTCTCGCCCGCTACGAGACTCTGCGTGATAAACGGGATTACGGAGAAAGTGGTGTAACCCCTCGGCCAGAGAGACCGTCGCCACCATGATATGGGAAGCTATCAGAGAGCGCAGACGGAAAAAGGCGATCCTCCACGTGGTATAATTGAACCTGGACAACGCCTACGGGTCAGTGCCAGATGCTATCAAATGCTGTGGCAGGCCCTCAGGATGTATCACATGCCCGAGGAGATCACGTCGATGCTTACGCAGCATTCTCCGGGTTCAATCTCTGCCTCCCTACCTCGACGTTCATAACCAGAGAGATTGACCTCCATGTGGGCAGAACAATGGGGTATACGTTTTCTCCGTTACTATTAGTCATGGCTACGCAGGTCGTTCTGGATGCGGTATCCGGCACTGCAAAAGGACCGAGACTTAGTGAGGAATGTAGAATGTCGCCTCTCAAGGCTTTCGTGGACGACACGACAATCCTGATACCAGATGAGAATCATGCACACCGCATGCTCAAGAGGCTGGATCAACTGATAAGATGGTGCAGGATGAGCTCCAAGCCCAAGAAATCGAGAAGCCCGTCGACCGTGAAGGGCAGGGTGGCGGCAATTACATTCAATGTGGCAAACTAGGGTGAAGAACCCGTCAAAGGTCTCGACAGAGTATACGATTCCTCACTGACGGACAAGAAAGCAATACAACACGTACACGAGAAAACAGAAAACGGCCTGCGAGCCATCGATAAGAGCAGACTCAATGGAAAATCCAAGATCTGGTGTCTCCAGTTCATATTGATCCCAAAGCGTCTATGGCCTGTACTCGTCTATGTCGTGAGCACGAGCACGGTAGAGGCGACAGAAAGAAAAATCAGCAAAGCCACAAGAAAAGCAGCACCAAGGGAGTACCATCAGGTCTATCGAACGTAGAGTTGTACTCAAATAAACCAAAACTCGTGCTGCCGTTCAAGTCTGTTGTTGAGGAAAAACCCGGCTCGCGATGATGTTGAGTGAGTCCCCAGACGAAACAGTTGGCAACCCCCAGTCGGTGGTCAGGACGGGAAGGAAGTAGAAGGTTGACAGGGCAGTCGAGTCGGTGCAGGATTCGCCCAAACTAAAGGAAGTGATGGGACACACCCAGTCCAATAGACAAGGCTTTGGCTACCAAAACGACACATAATTATGGTCAAAGGCGTTGCCCATGCAGTAACATGGTGGTCCAGGAAATTCGCGAAGGAGAGGACAACAATCGAGTGCAGAAGACTGTGCAGCAGCCGCACCAAGGTTAATGGGTGTCATGGGTGGGGACTCTTAAAGGTCCCTCTCGTGGAAATACATATGTCGCATGTCGCAAATACGAATAAACGTCGTTGTTAGATGTCACTGTACGATGTCCTGCCATCGGCTGCTAAGCTGGTAAGATGGGGTATATCTGGCGACCCAATATGTCCCCTCTGTAGCAATACGCTGACCAAAAGGACCCAGACATTAGAACACGTACTGTCTGCATGCAGAGTGGCCCCTGGGCAAGGCCGATTCACATGGCGCCATAACAAGGTTCTTACCGAGCTGGCTGCCATATTAAATGTAGCGAGACTCCAGTCAAACAAGGGGTCCGACCGTTGCCTAGGCCGGATGAATACGTTTCTCACAAGCTGGACAAAAGCGAAAAACAGATCCACTTCCATCACAACCTGCTACCCATCCTTGGGAGCAGCGAGGACTGGGAACTGACAGTAGACCTACAGGGCCGTGGCAAATATCCATTGGAAATTCGGAAGTTTCAATTGAGACCAGACATTGTGGTGTGCTCTCCGTCGACTCAACAGTTTTGCTTTCCTAATCGATCTAACTGTTCCGTTGTAATCTAGGGTCGAGGAGCAGCACACATACAAGATGGAAAAGTACAGCTATATGGTCACAAGCCTGAGACAAGAAGGATATATAGTCAGGCTATTCGCCGCAGAGATAGGTGTAAGAGGCCTGATGCCAATTCCGCTTACGACGTGCAGAAACAACTAGACGTGAAAGGACAAGTAGGAACGAGGGCACTTAAAAGACTGGAGGAGACAGTGTAGAAGGCCTCGTGCTAGCTATGGATCACGCTTAATGCTGGGTGGGACATGGATACGAAGTAAATGGTTCAAACTTTGCCTACAGTGTGAGCCAACATATCTCAAGAAAAAATAAATCAACCTTAGACCGAAGACTCTCAATAAGACCAATATAGCAACTTCACTATGAAACCGAGTTAACAGCTAAGGTCTCGTGTCCACCCGGAGGCACCCAAACCGACGCGCTACAGAGGGGTGGCTATACCACAATGTAGCGATCACTCGGGGCGAAATGTCCAAAGACGAATCTCTGCTGCCAAGCCTCCGTTTGTTGTGGAATAGTACGTCTTCCAAGGACCATACTCCGCAGCGAGAGCCGTGGTGGGAGTGGGGGAGGGGAGGGAAGGGGCAAGCTTTCATATAAGTAACCCAGTGAAAGATCATTCTCCCGCTGGGAGCGCGCATAAGGGCGTTCTGCAAGCTCTGAACTGGGTGCGAAGAAGGCAACACGACAGCAACGACGTCTACTGACTGGGTCATAGCTAACCGCCAAGGCAGAGGTGAAGACTGAGGCCGATTGTCGGAAGAAGAAGCTGGCTTTCCCGCGGTCAGTGACAGTGCAATATCAACACTGGTAGATGCACCGGGTGACCAATGGTCGACCTCCGAGAGGGATGGATTTAGGGCAGACACACTTAGCGATATCGATAAGGGACATTTACGATCATAACAGTCTCGAAGGTGTATACGTACTACAGGAGGAAAACGCTGGGAGTCATGAACCCATGGTCTCTCCCCCCTCCCCACCCGAGAATGTCAAGGTAAAGAGGGTGTAACATTCGGCGAAGGGGTGGGGGGGGGGGGGAGGGGAGGAGGACACCTCTTATTATGATCAGATGCCTCCTGTCGTGAATGCTCCGCGGCGGAGTTTTTACCACCGATTGTAGATTTACTCAGACCAAAAATCCCTTAGTTTTAGTCGACGGATCAACATCACGGCACACGGGTGTAACTCATAAGTGCTCCGTTCTATTCATAACTCAAGCCTGAGTCCGGAGAATCTCAGCTCAGTGCACGTACTCCGTAGCACCGGCGAGGATCCTGAAATACTTTGGGTAGATTTTTAAGTCGAAAGTTTGTCTGGGCAGCGTCATTAGGCTACTCCCCCCCCCCCCCCCCCATTTCCAATTGCTAAGGGTATTTTTACGTGCGCCACAATACACACGGGCGCCCAATCTCACTACCCAGAGACCAGGGGAAATTTTATTACTAGAAGTCCACGTTAAAAAATCCCGCTCCTCACCGCGGCTTGAACCTGCACTCGAGGCGGACACCATACCTCGAGACCACTCAGCTTCCCGAACAAAAAATCCCTAGCCTGACCGAGTCTCACGTGATACCGAACATCACAGACCGTGCACCGACTGATCGAAAAGATATGGATCTAGTACCACGTGCCCAATACACCTTATACGTGTAAATGCATCCTTAGCCAGCCAGCCAGCCAGTCAGTCAGGTAGTGAGTGAGTTAGTTAGTTAGTGAGTGAGTTAGTGAGTGAGTGAGTTAGTTAGTTAGTCGACAGATCATCCTCATTGCAAATCAAACCATCCAGTCCATAAGTGCTCGGATCCCCTCCTCAGCAAATCCTGCAGCGTGTAGCGGCTCACAACACCAGTTCTGTGTTGGTTTATTACCTTTCTTTGGCTTCCTGCGTAGAGTTCTTGCTTGATCACACCTCTTTTAACTTGCTGTTCTCGCAGCCTGACCATGGTTGTAGGTTCCCAGTCATCGCTTGGTTCTCGTAAACGACTTACTTCTCGTTGGGCATTTAGAACGTCTGCCTAGTCGATGGTTCGTCCGCCTTCCACACTAGCTCTACCTGCAAGCCTGTAAGCCTGCTCATTCCCTTGTACACCCGCATGCCATGGCACGAAGATGAAACTCATCTTTGCCAGCCGAGACCGCTCCAGAGACAGCAGCCACTCTCTTCGGACCCACTCCTTCTCTATCCTCTTGAGCATACTCATTGAGTCACTAAGGACACAAGCCCAATTGAATGTCTGTGTCTCAAGCCATGTTATTGCTTTACTTACTGCCATGACTTCAATAGTCAGGCTGCTTGTGGTCAAAGCAAAAGCGCCAGACTCTTCCTTCACAGTATTCCCTCCAGAGAGATTGTAGGATCACGATGCACGAGTCCCGTATCTTAAACTCATCGTCAACCCGTTCTAGTTTATTATATGCTGTCAGCATTTATTTGGCAGAGAACACACAGATTCCATTGTTTGTCTCTAATGTCGCATTCTACCTTTCTCTCTTTCCACTGTTGGTAATCGATGGGAAGTCAATGAGAAATCAGGTAATCCGTCGGATAGAAATAAAAATCGAGGAATCTATAAAGTATAAATGAAAATCTGGTTTCTTGCAAATTAATGAGAACACGTCTATGGATGGACGTCACTGGAGGAAATGTAGCAGCAAACCCACGCGCAAGTGCTTTCAGATTTCCCATCAAGTGTCCTCTACAGCCAGGGCTTCTCACGTGACCCAGGCTGATGACGTATGCGGCTGCTGTCAGGTTATTTTCTTGTGGCAGGCTCCAGGATGGCATTAGCTTGCCAAACACGAACATAGATTCTGCCACCTACCAGCTGTTGATTGGTAACGATAGACTGGAGACAGCATGGGATGTTCTTAACGGTTCCATTGTTCGTCTTATTCTTCTTCTTATTGTTTTTTTCTCATCTTCATCATCTTCTTTCTTTCTTTCTTTCTTTCTTTCTTTCTTTCTTTCTTTCTTTCTTTCTTTCTTTCTTTCTTTCTTTTTCTGCCTCTTCTTTATCAGACACTAGCAATGAGAAGGGAGCCGCTGGCTTCAATTAATTATTTGCTGTTATTTTTACTGTCCCAAGGGTTCACAGAAGTCACAATTTTGATTGCATTGATTTTGCACAGCAGACCAAGTGACATTAGACGCTGGCTTTCTCCTCCCATTCCTTGTCCGAGACTTGCAACCGACGTAAATCTGTCATCTTTCACCGGTAGGTCGTTGGCTGGAGCTCACTCCTGCATGTTTTCTGTACATAAATTTCCTCCGTATTCTATGGTGCACACTCTCATCACACTATCACGTGCACTCACACATATGCACCACGTCAAATCTAATGTAGGTTTACACACAAATGATGCACAATCGGTGCCCCCTCTCTCCCTCCCTCCCCCTCTCTCTCTCACCAATTTCTCCCCCCCCCCCCCCCAACATACACACAGACATGCAGACAAACAAAAAATATACAAACCGATTCTGTGCCCAATTCTTACAAACGCACGACAACATGCACACACGATCGCGCATACGCACGAGCACACTCAGGTACGCATACATACACACTCGCACATGCACATATACACATGATTGCGCACACATAGGCACGCAAATACACGCACGCAAGCACACGCATATGCACCCGCATACCAACATTCACCCACACACCACGCATACACGCATTCAAACACACGCACATAACAAGCATACACACACACGCACACATGCGCGCAAAGATGCATACACACACGAGCAGATGCACAAACACACACATACACAAACAAGAACACAAACAAACAAATAAACATGCAAATAAACATAAAAACACAAACAAATAAATATACACATAAACATACAAACAAATAAACTAATTAACAAAGATTCAAACTTACATACATAGAAATAGAAAGACAAGCAAACAAGCAAACACACACACGCACGCACACAAACACACACATACACACATGCACAGACGCACGCATGATCATGCATTCGCACACATAAGCTTGCACACACACGCACACATAGGCAAGCGAACACACACACACACACACACACACACACACACACAAGCGCACACGCATACAATTATACACGCACGCACACGCATAGCAGAAATAAACACACATACACACAAAAATACAAAGATGCAAACAAACATACAAACATGCAACCCCCCCCCCCCCCTTCCCCCCCCCCCCCCCAAAAAAAAAACAACAAAAAAACAAAACAAAAACAAGCATACAAACAAATAAACTTAAAAGTTATTTAGTTAGTCACGGTTCCAACTTCACAGCAACCGGTCGCCTCCATTATGCTCCGTTACTGTGCTAGTGAATATCACACAAAATGCCCCTCAATGCCCCATGTGAAAAGTGGAACAGACAGGAGTCCCGACAAACCAACAGCCCGCACAGGTACACTGTGCATAATGCCGCCGCCAGAATGCTAACACAAAAATCCTCCACGAAAAATACAGTTCATCGTTGATTGAAGCGGCAGTCACTAGAAAACCAGCAGCCACATATTTTTGCATATGGCAAAATAGTCAGTTCTGCGACTAAAGCCGGCCGTCATTATTCCGAACATGTAGTTCACGCTACAAACAACCGCGGACAGATGTAAAAGCATGTCACACGAAATTCACATCTCACAGTGTCGCATCACGCACTCAACTCAGTAGCAGGGCGACGGAACCATAAGTTGCGTTGAGTTGAGTTAAGAACCGACATCACAGCACTCAGGACATTCCCATACGTGCTCCGTCCCTCGTGTAACAGCCAGCGAAGAGTCATACTACTAATCGTTCCTACCGCTATCTGATTAAAAGTTCTCCTGGTCTTCCTTCTCAGTATTAAGGTTCTTCCAGAACCCCTGCTGACCCCCCGCAATCTCATTCTTTCCACATATGGGTTCTCAATCTGTTTCTCCGCCTTCTCCACCTGGCCCCACAAGCACACGACCACCTTCCCCTTGTCCATAGGCAAACTACCGCCAAGAGGTGCATTCCCTGCTAGCCTATCAGCCTGTTCATTCCCCCGTACTCCCTCATGGCCAGGGCAAAATATCCATACAATTCTCACAATCTGTGACCTCTGAAGCGACGAGAGCCATTGCACACGAAACATTTCTTTCACCACCTTACTAAGCATACTCTTTGAATCCGTAACGTATACAACGTGTGTTGCAGTGGTCTCCTCTAGCCACCGGAATGCCGCTGTTACTGCCTCCACCTCCATTCTCATGCTGGAGGTCGTAGTCGCATATGCCAGACTCTCCCTTTTCAAGACTCGCCCATTAGCCATCGCAATAAAGCCCCAGCCACTACGTCTGTTTCTCACCACTGACCCATCGGTGTAGATGACTATGTCACCTTGATGTGTGTTGCTCTGGATCAGCTGTTGCACTTCAAATTCAGTGCGGCCCGCTACCCATTCTCTGTACTCACGACCTAGTGTTATTATTACATTGTGCCAGTCCGTGATGTCTTCCGGACCTTCAACCCATTCTCTTTCACGATTGATGGTCACTAGAAACTAGATCACACACCTGAAGTATAGAAAGTTCCGCCTGTGCCATCCAGGAACAGCCTCGTTTTAGTCTATGACCTTTGACCATATCCATTGCTACATGCAGAGGGTGATTCCTATCTGCGGCAACTCTCAGGTACCATTTGGCCTGAAGGACTATATGCCTATCCATCATTGTTGGTAGCGCCAGGATATGCCTCATGCATATAATTGGTGTGTCCTTTGTGCACCCCAGGATTAACCGCATGGCAGCATTCTGTATGCGCTCCAAACTTTCAAGCTGGCTCTTTGATACTGTCAGCAGCCCCAAACCATACTCAATGACAGAAATTATTAACTGCTGAAAGGCCCTGTACAGCATACTCTGATCTACCCCGGTGCATTAAGTCCCCTACCAGCCTTCACCACCAAGGCCTCCACATGATCCTTAAAATACAAACACCTGTCAAAGGTGATACCCAAGTACTTCAATTTACTCTCTCTACTAAGAGGACATCCATTCAACATAATATCTGGGACATCTGCCTTCACGATCCGGTTATCCAGGGAGTACCACACAACCGATGCCTTGTCTGGGTGTATAATGGCCCCTGCGTCCCTGTACCACTCCGCTACCCTGTTTACTGCCAACTGTAAGTCTTTCGCCAAACTGGCCCTGTCTCTGCCCTGTTTGTACACCAGCACATTATCTGCAAATGTCAAGATTCTACCCACACCTGGTGTCTCAATAACTGCGATTTTGTTGGTGTAGACATTAAAGAGCACTGGAGACAAGGCAGATCCCTGCGGCAACCCAGGTGTAATATTACAGGGCTCAGAAGTCCAGGGACCCATGCGCAGTGCTGCAACCTTACGCTCATAAAGGACTGCCGCAACCCATCTAACAAGGCAAGGGCAGACTTCCATGTCCAGCAGTGTGTGTATTAACCGATCATAAATGACCCTGTTATACGTATCCTCCAGGTCAAGAGCTACCGCCACTGTCTCCTGTTTATCCTGGAAGCCCTCGTAGACATCAAATGAAAAAGTTGCCGTATTGGCCCAGGTCCCCTTCCCAGGCCGGTAACTCCTGAGTCCTTGGGGAAGCAGATTACGACTTTCCAAATGTCGCTGGAGCCTGCGTGCTACTATCTTTTCGAGGACTTTGCCATACGTGTTTTGCAGGGTTATGATTCGGTATCCATTAAGTCTGGAGTGATCCTTACCTGGCTTTGGGAGTGGAACCAGATAGTCACGCAGCCAATCGTGGGGTATATCCGCCGTATTGATGCTTAGGTTGAAACAAAGAGCCATCTCCTCCAAGTCCCCATCATTTATGTTCCTCATATGGGAGTACCTCAAACCATCCGGACATGGCGGAACCATAAATATACAAACAAACATACAAATAAACATACAAACATAAACAAATAAACATACAAACACACAAACAAATAAACACGCAAACAAATAAACAAACATACAGACACACAAACAAATAAATATACAAACAAACATACAAATAAACATGCAAACATATAAACAAATAAACATACAAATAAATACACAAATAACATACAAGCAAACATACAAACGAATAAACGTATACGCATACAAACAAATAAACAGACAAACAAATAAACGAATATAAAAATATACAAAAATACAAACATAAAAACATATAAACAAATAAACATATAAATATACAGACATACAAACAAATAAACATACAAACAAATAAACATACAAACAAATAAACATACAAACAAATAAACATACAAACAAATAAACATACAAACAAATAAAAAACTTACAAACATACAAAAAAAACACACACAAAAAATAAACACACATACAAACAAACATGCAATCATTTGAATATGCAAACAAAGAAACATGCAAAAACAAACAAACACATGAACATATTAAAAAAACAACTTAGAAACATACATGCTTACCAACAAGCATACAAACTAACAAACAAACATAGCTACAAGCAAACATACCGACAAAGAAAATACTTACAAACAAATATGCATACAAACAGCCAAACGCACACATGCACTCACAAAAGCACACATGCACTGACGAACGAAAAAATAAAAAAATAAAAAAAATAACATACAAACAAACAAGCATACTAGCAAACAATCATATAAACAAACATACAAACAAATATACAAACATGCAAATAAGCAAACAAGCATATATGCATGCGCACAAGAAAGCGGATTCACACTTGCAAGCAAACATACGGACACACACGAAGGCACACACACACACACGCACACGCACATTTATACTTGGGGTATCACACACACACACACACACACACACACACACACACTCACACACACACACATACACACACAGGAACACAAGCGCACACTCACGCACTCGAACATGGACGCACTCAAAACAAGCAAAAAAAGAAACAAACAAATATACGAACAAACAACATACATAAAACCTAACATGCAAACAAATAAACAAACAAATATAAAACAATCATTCAAATAAACAACATACAATCAAACCAAACAAACATAAAAACACATGCAAACAAGGAAGGAAAAAAAACAAAATGCAAACAGTCAAGCATAAAAAAAAATACAAACATAAAACTTATAAACATTCAAGCAAACAAACAAATATATAAACATATATATATATATATATATATATATATATATATATATATATATATATATATATATATATATATATATATATATATATATATATATATATATATATATATATATATATATATAAAAACAAACATACACACAAGCATACAAACAAGCAAAGAAACATAAAACAAACATACAAATTAACATACAAAGAAAGATACAAGAAAACATACATACCAACAAATAAACTAACAAACATACAATTATATATACGTTTAGACAGACAGACTAACAAACAAACATGTAAACACATGTACGTGCGCACTCAAACACACACATACACGCAAGCAAACATGCAATGACGCACGCAGACATGCATGCGCACACATAAGCGGATTCACACATGCACGCACACATACGGGGACACACACACAGACGCGAGCACACACACACACTTACACACACATCTCCAATCGTGCGATCGCACACTGTGGTATGATGAAATATAAATGGGAGACAGATATCCCCAATTCGTAGTTGCCGACTACTATTAGGAGCGTTCATTTGAAATCCGTTCGTGCTGCACAGCGCTTAATTGCGTACTGATAAGTACTGACCAATGAATAAAAGAGCACGTGCTTATCTGACCGTTGAGAGAATGGCCGGGCCGATCAAAAATCCGCCCAAAGAAGCTCAAAGAGATGTGATTCAGTTTCTTTCATTTGAAGGATGTCTACCAATGGACATTCATCGAAGAATGCAGGCAGCGTACGGTAACAAATGTGTGTTGAAGACAACAGTGACAGATTGGGCACGAATGTTTCGGAAAGGACGTCAGTTCACGACAAATCTTCGACGGCCGGGCCAAGCGCATATTGTTGTAACAGAAAAAACCATCGCCAAAATTGACGCAGCAGTACAGATGAACCGTTGTCGAAGCATACGTTCGCTAGCGAAAGAATTTGATGTGTCAATTGGGACAATTCAAAAGGTCGTTCGTAAGAAACTGCAATATCGGAAGGTGTGTTCACAGTGGGTACCACGGATGCTGACCGACCACCTAAAAGAGGAACGCATGGGATGGTGTTTGAACCACTTGCTGCGTTACAGAGTGGAGGGTGATGCATTTCTCTTCCGCATAGTGGCAGGCGATGAATTATGGTGTCACCACTTTGAGCCGAGCAGCAAAAGAGAGAGCATACAATGGAAGCATACAGATCATCAAAAGCCCAAACATTCAAGTTACAGGTTTCCGCTGGTAAGGTTATGCTGAGCGCATGTTGTGACCATGAAGGGCTATTTTTGGCCGAATGTAAAGAACCTGGTGTCAACATCAACTCTACCCACTTCTTGTAAACACTAGACAAGCTGCAAAAGCAATCAAGAATAAATGACCCGGCATGCTTTCTCGCGGTGTGATTTTGTTGCACGATAATGCTCGTCCGCATGTTGCAAATATTGTACAGGAAACATTAATTGGGGGACTATTGTGTTGACATTCTGGCGGCGGCATTATGCACAGTGTATCCGTGCGGGCTGTTGTTTGTCGAGACTCTTGTCTTTTCCACTTTTCACATTGGGCAGTGGGGAGCGTTTTATGTGATATTCACTGGCACAGGAACGGAGCATAATGGGGACGACCCGTTGCTGTGAAGTTGGAACCGCGACTAATTAACTAATTAATTAATTAAATTAACATTAGCTTGGAAGAAGTGGGAAATTCTGCAACATCCAGCCTATAGTCCTGGTTTGTCACATGTGATTTTCATTTGTTCGTACCTTTAAAAAAAAAAGCTCTCAAGGGGCAACGATTTCACACAGATGCAGATGTAATGAACGCGGTAAACATTTGGTTCACTTAGTAACCACAATACTTTTTTTTGCGGACGGCATTCGCCGCCTACCTAAGCAATGGGAGGCATGCCTGAATGCCTACGGCGACTTCTTCTGACCAAACCATGGTGCATAATTAATTCTAAATGAATGCTTTGTTTAATTCTACCACACCTGTTAATGTTTCTTTCCTGCTTTTGTAATAAAGCCACTGGAACGGGTTTCAAATGAAAGACCTTTATAATTGAAAACCAGAAATGGCTCGTAAGACTAACTACTTTTGGAACAGACACTTATGGTAAGTTTCCACTAAGGTATTAAGTCAGGTTTTCCAGTAGAAGGACAAGAGAGCGCAGGGAACTTTCTGCCCTTAGAAGAGGAGAATGCTCACTCTAGTTAGAACTCTGGTTATTCTGAAAGCGAGTTTTATCCCTGCCACCTGCTCTCTGGATTTTGTGATCAAATGAAGTATCACTCTCAGACATTTCAGCAAAATCTTAAATGCAACTTCCTTCTTCGATGATGAAACCATCAACTGCCTTCCTCAAGTTCCCACCAACGAGACACTTGATGACCTGCCAACCATAGTGGAAGTAAACAAAGCCATCCAGCAACTCTCCAGCGGCAAGGCATCCTGGTCCTGACTCCATCCCAGCAGAGATATACAAGGCAGGTGGGCCGGTCCTAACAGAGCAGCTTCACCAAGTCTTCACAAACATATGGATGAACGAGACCATGCCACAAGATTTCAAGGACGCGTCAATAGTCCACCTTTACAAACGTAAAGGAAACCGCCAATCCTGTGACAACCACCGAGGCATCTCCTTGCTTTCAATTGCAGGGAAGATACTCGCCAGAATTCTTCTCAATCGCCTCACAGCCCATCTCGATCAAGGTCTTCTTCCTGAGAGTCAATGTGGCTTCAGAAAAGAACGTGGAACTGTTGACATGATTTTCGCTGCAAGGCAGCTGCAAGAGAAATGTCAGGAACAGAACTGCGAAATGTTCTCCACTTTCATTGACCTTACCAAGCTTTTGATACAGTCAGCAGAGAAGGACTGTGGAAGATTATGGCAAAATATGGCTGTCCACGAAAGTTTGTCCAAATAGTGCGGCTATTTCATGATGGCATGCAGACAAGAGTACAGGAAAATGGTGAACTGTCTGAACCCTTTCCTGTCACCAATGGAGTGAAGCAAGGATGTGTCCTGGCACCAACACTGTTCAGCCTCATGTTTTCAGCCATGTTGATGAATGCCTTCGAGAACGACGACATTGGAATAGACATCAACTACCGTATGGATGGAAAGTTATTCAATCTCAGAAGGCTGAAAGCTAAAACCAAAATTAACAGCGACACCGTCAGAGAGCTCCTGTTTGCTGATGATTGCGCTCTATACGCCAACTCAGAGGCGGACATGCAACATAATGTTTCAGCTTTCTCACATGCCTGTGCCAACTTTGGGCTCAATATCAACTTGGAGAAGACTGTAGTTATGTACCAGCCAGCTCCAGGAAGTAATCACACTGTGCCGAATATCAAAGTGAATGATCATAGACTAAGTGTTGTGGACAAATTCACTTATCTTGGCAGCACCGTGTCACAAGCTGCCACAATTGATGACGAAGTGAATGCAAGAATCTCCAAGGCCAGTGCGGCCTTTGGCAGACTGTACAAGAATGTATGGGACAGAACTGGAATAAGCCTGCAAACAAAGCTAAAAGTCTACAAAGCAGTTGTATTATCCACACTGCTATATGCTTGTGAAACCTGGACTGTTTATCAGCGACACGCTAGGAAATTAAACCACTTCCACACAGTCTGCCTAAGGAAGCTACTGAAGATTAAATGGCAAGACAAGATTCCAGACACTGAAGTCCTAGAAAGGGCATCCATGCCCAGTATCCACACTATACTGATGAAGAATCAGATTCGTTGGGCTGGTCACTTGACTCGCATGCCAGATCACAGGCTCCCTAAACGAATTTTTTACAGCGAACTGCGTTGTGGCAAACGCTCCCAAGGTGGCCAGAGGAAACGTTTTAAAGACACTCTGAAAATTTCACTGAATGCTTTTGGAATTCATCATGACACCTGGGAGGCTGCAGCCAGAGACCGAAATTCGTGGCGTGCATTATTACGCAAAGGTGCAGTCATATGTGAGGCAACCAGGACTGCAAGAGCTGTGAAGAAAAGGCAGGACAGAAAAACCACTGCAGGAAATCTTCCTCCAGTGACGTCAAGCATTCTTTGCCCACATTGTCAAAGAACATTTCGAGCCAAAATAGGCCTTATCAGCCATCTACCCACGGCTCCATACTTTCAACCCCACTGGATGAAATGAATGGTCATCATCATTCTTGATGGACAAACAACAACAACATCACTCTCACACAATTTTCAGCCACAGTACATACACTTCTCTGATTAATAACTGAATAACACAGGGTAATACGATTAAAATTTTCTAATAATTAAGTGGGGGGAAAAGAATGCACCATGTGTGACGTAATAGACAGTCTCCCACTTTATTTTTGCTTAAATTACAGTGCAGATCATATTTTTCATTATATATCTAGGAAAACGATATTTTCCCTAATTTCCCATGTTTGTAGATATCCATAAATAGGCCTGTATTATTGGCGAGAATTTAATCTATTTAATCTCCTGTAAACCTAGTGAATATTCTAGTGTTTTTAAAATATATATTATACAGTATATTATAGAACTATTAGTTATGCATGCCTTCTGTAAACCTAGTGAATATTCTAGTGTTTTTAAAATATATATTATACAGTATATTATAGAACTATTAGTTATGCATGCCTTCTGCCCCAGCGCAAGTTTGGCTGAAATACATATTCAGTTTTAGCCTGCGACCCGGGTGGCAACACGAGAATCTGCCTGGCCAGTTGTCGTCAGCCGGCAGATCGTCCATTTGGTCGACTGACCCGAAGCGGTGTGGACACAGGCGCCGATACTAGCTGTAAAAAGACATATTGCAACAAAATAATCCAGGCTCTAGTTAGCCGATATTTGGGAATAGCCAATTGCGAGCCAAATTGATACCAAAAAGTAATATTTACACTGCTAGTGGCACTGTTCCCCCGTGGAGAGGTTTAATCACCACATTTGGAAGGTACGTTGATTTAATTAATTAGTACGAATTTACATGTATATATTTACCGGCATTTGTAATGTAGATTCAGGGTGAACTACGCGATAACTAATGTTAGAGAACAGGGATCGTAAACTACAGCCGGAATAAATATATAATTAATGGAGACGCTGATTATACTAAGACCAAAATAGAGGAATGAAGAATGAAGAGAACGGTGACTCAAAATGGCGAAATCTAACAGGCGGGAACTGGACTATCGAAGAATGGTCAGACAATGAAGCTTGATGTTTAACTAGGGATTAATATAATATATACTAGAATAATATATCGCCAGTGAAGAATATAATTATAGAATGAGAGGGGTAATTCGGAGGAATAAACGGTGATAGGAATACTGATAGTTAATTGTGAAATAATAATTCTTTCACATAGTCTACTGGAGACCACACTTGTCAGAGGTCATCTCATGACAGCGTGGGATAGGCCTTTCATTCACATCAGTATCCTTGCTTCAACGCAGTCCTTCACTGCCTACCCTCTACACCTATGTTAATACTTCAACCTCCTGTAGAATTTAATTTGTGTGTTTCGGGAGTGAATCAGAATTATAATTTACAATACTGCTTCATGTGCTGAGATAGAATCTGAGTGATTCATAATATATGTTCGTAATTCGTCAAGTGAATGTAATTTGTGTGCTTCATAATCTATGGTGTTCCTTCGTCGATGGAATTTACTCTGTATGATTCGTAATCTGTGGTGTACTTCGAATGAAGGGAATCTGTCATTCATAATCTATGTTCATACCTCGTCACGTGAATGTAATCTGTGATTCATAATCTATGGTGATGCATTGTCGAGTAAATATAATCTGTGTGATTTATAATCAATGTTCGTGCTTCATAGTTAAATGTATCTGTGGGATTCATACTCATTGTGTACACTTCATTGTGTTAAATGTAATTGGTGTGATTTATAATATATGTGAATGCATCACAGTAAGAATGTTGTAGAGTGTGATCAGACCCAGAAATATACATTGATGTGTCAGTGTCTGTAGACTGGAATACATGGGCATCTGAGTCTGATGAGATTGATAATATGTGGCTAAGGAAGATAGTAGTTGTCCACGTTAGCCATTTGTCATTGTGTTGTCATAGCGCTAGTGATGTGTCTGTGACAGAGGTGATAGTCTTGTGATGCTAGTCGTGTCTGAATAAGAGACTGAGAGCAAGGTGTGCAATGAGAGTATCCTGGACATAGGACAAGCATTCACCGGTTCTGTTTTTCTGATTAACTTCCAGTTCTGCACCTTCTTTGGTGGTACCATGAGCCAGCAACTTGCAGCAACGCATACTTACCGGTCGTGAGCACCATGTCTATTGCCGGAGAGTGAATCCGCAACCTGAACTGGAACGTCACCCGAGTTGACAAGCCGGACCCAAGTCTTGAGCTGAGTGGCCAAACCTCCTCGGCTGACACCTTTAGCCTGCCAACTTAGTCTAGGATTTGATTGCCTACACACTAGGGCAACAGACTTTTACATGCCACAGTTTTCCTTCAATTAATAGTTATATGTGATACCAGAAACATACTTAGTCTGTTGCTGATATACTCTTAATTTAATATTAGGATACTGAGAGAGAGAGAGAAGGAATGCAAGTTGTAACTTTATATTTGTACTCTTCCTCCATGTTGTGAGAATGGATCAGTTAAAAGGGGGCTCTTTAAATTTTGCAGGCATTCGTCGCCAGATTCAGTAAGCCTACTGTCTAGAATTATTCCTAGTATGGTTGTTCGCTTGACCTATCTGTGCCTGAACACTGTCTGAAGACCTGGTCATTCCTGGGACAGTTCCGAATCGTACTTCCTAGTTCGAGCCATTTCGGCCTCTTCTTCAACAGTGATTAGTCTTTTGGAATCGTGAAAGTCTATTGGTTGCTATTTCTGATCCTTGTCTATCAAAATAGTCAACATTACGCGACACCATGGGCAATCACAAGATTACATAACAAAATTGTACACAAGATAGCTTTATTCCTAACTATCTACAATGTGAATTCACTGTAAACTCCGGAACACCGGCAAAGTTATAGCACAATAAACTAAGGGTGAGTGTACTTGTGTCCTTGGCTAAGTTAATTATGGATAATAACTGTTCATTTCCTGGGTATATATTGTAACAACTGGTTAATCTTGGTACTGCTGATTCCCATTTTCTAAACTAGTGTTCATTTTCTTGTGCAGAAGGGTAACTGTATATAGTAGTTGATTCTAACTGTTGGCCCCTGATCGTAAAAGAGAATACTTGGGTTGCGCATGGCACTTATCTGCATTCTTGAGTGGCACTCGGCAGCCATGAGTAGCAATTATTGATGAAAGGTCCTCTACACTTCATGGCAACACAGAGGCGAAGACTCATCCTCCACGGATGAATTCGACACTCAGTGTCGTGGACCTACTTTAAGTTAACTACATAGAGACAGGTACAATGACAAGGTAAAGCTATTCTTTCGTGCAATCAGTCAACTCGGTCGTAGGCGAGCTAGTAGCCTGTTCCACCTGGGAACGTTTATTACATGGCTATCGAACGTCACCGACACAGTAGTGATCGTTCGCTGCACAAAATATACTGCCGACTTAATACACACCAGTCGGAACTGGTAACTCAACATATGATAGTTATATACACATCTTTAACGATGTACACACGCTCGCTCTTGTACGCAATCTCGCCATAGCTCTCAAATAGCATACATCGTCTCGCTCAATCTGAGCACACTCTCACAGTTATACCGCTAGTATTCTATCAACTATACAGCTTAGCAGTCCGAATAACTTTCAACCGTCTCTCAAGTCTAATGCAGGCAGTCTACTTGCAAACACGTCCGTTTCAATCGCTAGTCTCATCCCGTCTGCCCGTACTCGGTCCGGTCTCTGCTAGCACGTGGTCAGTAGCCCCGTGTCCTTGGTCCGTCTGTCTCAAGTCTGTACTGCGTTACAGGCTCATCTCTCCCTGACCCCTTGGTGTCTGTCAGCCGACGTGGCCTGTCCCAGTACATTTACCTACATGTCTCGTACTGCAGTCCCTATTACCTGACTGTCTCTATTCTAAACTGTCCTTTAGGTATTGTCTCTAACGTCTAACATAGTTTAGGTCTCAGACACCCTCCCCTAGATCAGGGGTGGGCAAATTACGGCCCGCGGTCCGCATGCGGCCCGCCAACTGATTTTATGCGGCCTGCGAGGGCATTTAGAAATAAAATTTTTTACTTCGTTTTTAAGTTTTTTTGTTGAGTTTTTTGTTGAGTTGTTTTCGCTCATGAGGAGTAATTTCTTGCGTAGATGATGGTGTGGAGGATTTTATCGTATGTCTGGAGGATAACTCAGGCGTATGTGTTTTGACAACCATAGCATTGCACGAGAATCAACAGGCGTTTACATTAACCCACATTCTTATATCATCCTGAAAATGTGAAGGCGGCTAATTCTCAAGTTTGCAAGTTGCAGGTTAGGTACCAAAATGTCACACACACACACACACACACACACACACACACACACACACTGGAACACAAGCGCACCCATACGCACTCGCGCACACACACACACACACACACACACACACACTGGAACACAAGCGCACCCATACGCACTCGCACACACACACACACACACACTGGAACACAAGCGCACCCATACGCACTCGCACACACACACACACACACACACTGGAACACAAGCGCACCCATACGCACTCGCACACGGACACCCACAAACAAACAAATACACACACAAACAACAAACATGAAAACAAATATACAAACAAACATGCAAACAGACATACAAACATACAACAAATACACAAACAAACAAATATGCATATATACAAACAACCCAACATAAATACAAACAAACATACAAACAAACAAATAAACAAATATAAAAACAGGAAACATATAAACATTAAAAGATAAACATACATACAAACATAGAAACAAACATACGGACACACAAACATACAAAGAAATAAAAATACAAGCCATCAAACATTAAAAAGTACATACAAACAAGTACACCTACAAGCAAACAACCATAAAAACAAACATATAAAGATATAAACATACAAACAAACAATTATACGAACATACAAAGATACAAATACAAAACATACACAGAAACATACTAAGACATACACACAAACAAACAACCAATCATGCCTACAAACAAACTTACAAAAACAGACATACATAGAAAAACATACAAAGAAACATATAAACATACAGACAAAACCATACTAACAAACTATCAACAATTGATACAAACATAGAAATAATAAAACACACACACACACAGACAAACAAACATAGATACAAGCAAATAAAGATACAAACAAATAAACACATAAACAAATAAATATACAACAAAACATACAAACAAATATACAAACAGATAAAAAACAACAACAAACATACATACAAACAAACAAGCATACAAACAAACAATTATGCAAGCAAATAAATAAACGTACACAGAAACAAACAAACATACATACAAATAAACAAACTTAACGGCAAAACAAACAAACATAGTGAGAAACAAACAAACAACAAAACAAACCTTTGGGTCCGTGTGTGTACCCAGACGGAGAACCACTCTACGAGAATACAAGACAGCGCAATCCAATTCACCAACCAAGAACAGACTATCTTTTCAATTTGAGCGTACATTAAAATATCTTATTTGACTCTGTTGTACGCGACCTCGTGATCGAGTGCTGCCACAGCCGTCTTCTGCCTGTTTTGGAACCCTTCATAAACATGATAGGCAAAAGTGGCTGGATTTGACCAAGTATCTCAGTGGCCGGTAACTTTCCAAACCTTTCAGGTAGAGCTTTTCCCTTTCTAAATATTCCTGAAGCGTAATAACAACTATCGTCTCCAGCACATTGCCCAAAATATTCTGTAGAGTTATAATCCTACACCAATTTCATCATCATCAAGTGCCTTGTCGACAGGTGTAGGCGTTCATGACTCTCAACAGATCTCCGTCTTTGCTTTTCTGGATCAACTCCGCCGTTGATATTCTTCCATGCCACCGTCGAAATCCACCAAGCATCATTTCACTTGGTCTGCCTCTGCCTCTCTTCCCCTCGATCTTTCCAGTTGTCACGATGTTCTATAATGCCTCTCTTCTCATCACATGACCAAAAAAAAGTTGTTTGCTTCTTTCTTATTATTGTATATAATGTTCTGGTTTCATTAGCCTCTTTCAGGCATTCGTTGTTAGTTACTTTGGCAGTCCAATGAATTCGCAACATTCGTCTAAGGAACCACACCTCTGTTGCTTCCAATCTCTTTCTAATTTGTTCATTTACATTCCAAGATTCACATCCATATAGCAAAACAGGTTCTATATAGCACCTCAGCATTTTCCTTCTCGTACATTCAATGATAGTGACTTATTGCATAAGATATTCTTCATTTTCTGAAATGCAGTCTTTGCTTGCCATATTCTGCTCTTAATCTCTGTTGTGCATCTTCCATCTGATGTTACAATGCTCCTAAATATTTAAAACTATACACTTGGTGAAGAATTTCCCCTTCTATCTCTATTTCACATTTAGGTGTCACCTTTTTCTTTGATTTCACCATTGTTACTGTTTTCTTGATATTCAATGAGAGGCCTTTCTTTGCACGCTCTGTTACTACAATGTCCAACAGTTATTGTAGATCTTTTACATTATCCGCCATCAATACTGTGTAATCTGCATAGCGTATTTTATTTATATTATAACATCCGAATATTATTCCTGGCTTTTCTTTGATATCTCTCATTATTACTTCGCTATAGAGGGAGAAGAGATCAGGCGACAAAACACATCACTGTCTTACTCCCAGCTTTAAGTGTTCATAATTTCCTTTTGTATTTCCCATTTTAATTGCTGCTATTTGGTTCCAGTAAATTATCTTGACATCTTTCCCATCAATTTTAACATATTCCAACATTTTAATCGTTTCATAATGTTTTACTTTATCAAATGCCTTGGTATAATCTATGAAGCACAAATATATGTCTTTCCTTGTCTCGGTTGATCTTTCTAATAGTGCCGTAATGTATTATATATATTGCATTGTTTGTACCTGTTCCTTCCACAAATCCATACTGTTCTTCACCAATTTCCATTGTTATTTTCTTTCTAGCTCTTCTCATTGTAATTCTGAATAGAAGCTTAGTGACATGATTCGTGAGGTTAATCGTACGAAAATCTTCGCATTCAATTGCTCCTGGTCTTTTTGGTATAGCTATAAATACAGATTTCAACATGTCGTTTGGTATATATCCACTGCTGTAAATATCATTCAACAGTTTGGTTAATATATCTACGCCAAATTCTTCCTTTACGTCTAATTCTTCAGTTGTGATTCCAAGGCCAGCATGGCCTTTGGCAGACCGTACAAGAATGCGTGGGACAGAAATGGAGTGAGCCTGCAAACAAAACTCAAAGTCTACAAAGCAGTTGTATTATCCATACTGCTATTTGCTTGTGAAACCTGGACTGTTTACCAGCGACGCTAGCAAATTAAACCACTTCCACACAGTCTGCCCTAGGAAGCTATTGAAGATTAAATGGCAAGACAAGATCCCAGACACTGAAGTCCTAGAAAGAGTGTCCATGCCAAGTATCAACACTCTACTAATGAAGAATCAGATTCGCTGGGCTGGTCATTTGACTCGCATGCAAGATCACAGGCCCCCTAAACGAATTTTTTATGGCGAGCTGCATTGTGGTAAACGCTCCCAAGGCGACCAGAGGAAACGTTTTAAAGATACTCTGAAGATCTCACTAAAAGCTATTGGAATTCATCACAATACTTAGGAGACTACTGCCAAAGACCGAAATTTGTGGCGTACATCATTACACAAGGGTGCAGTCACGTGTGAAGCAAACAGAACTGCAAGAGCTGTGGAAAAAAAGTATGGACAGAAAAAATCCACTGCAGGAGAATCTCCTCCTGGAACGTCAAGTATTCTTTGCCCACGTTGTCAAAGAAGATTTCGAGCCAAAATAGGCCTTACCAGCCATCTTAGAACTCTCGGCTCCGGCTCCATACTTTCACCTCACTGGATGAAGTGAATTGTCATCATCATTCTTGATGGACAAACAACACAGAACAACATTGTGATTCCATCTGGTCCAGCTGCTTTTCCTGTCTTCATATGCTTGATATAAACCCATTTAGCTTTGAATAATCCTTCCTAGTTTAGGAAATGGTGTTAAATAGCAGTGCATCCTGGGGTAATAATGACGTCCTAACCCTCAGATTAAAGCAAGCAGCCATCTCCATACGTTATCCATCACCGTACCTAACCCCATCAGGCCCTGGTGCGGTGTCTTTTGCTTTTTTTCAATACATATTTTGTATCTTCCGGCTTTATGATATCTTCACTGTAGGCATCTCTAATGGTCCCTGATAGATCTTCTCTCCCGCCCGTTTTTCTCCTGTCGTGAATGGACACCTTCAAGACATTTCTTTCTTTCTGTCTTAGTCCCTGATGTCCCCATCATTCTGATCTGTCTGTGCTATAAATCTCTTCAGGAAAGCTTCCTTTTACTCTTTGTTTGTTTTCAAAGGCGAGCCGCTATCTCTGTATATTGTATAAGCCTACTGTGGAAGGTCGATCTTTCCTTTGCATCTTTCTATGCAATGACCAGAACTTTCCCAATGTCTTATCTCCTCCAATCTCATTCTTAAAGTGTTCACATTTCGCTCTTTCGGCTTCTGCTGTGAAGCGTTTGAATTCCTCCACCAAATCTTTCTTTTCTTTCGAAACTTTCTCCATTTCCTCTTGTGAGCTTTCGGATGCCCGCCGCACTTTCTGTAACTGTTTGACTGCCGCCATAGAGGTTTCACATATATAGGTTTGCTAGTTATACACACGCAAACAAACAATCAAACAAACAAACATACAAACAAATAAACATGCAAACGACCATACAAACACATAATTTAAAGCAAACATACAAACAAAAACATACACAAACATACAAACAAAAAACACACAAACATAAACATGCAAAGAAACAAAAATACAAACAAACATAAAAATAAATATATAAACAAACATACAGACACACAAGCATAGAAAATAAGAAACAAATGTACTAACAAACATACAAACAAAGAACGAACCAAACGAATGTACACACAAACAAACAAACATAAAAACAAACAAAAGTACAAACATACACACATACTTGCTGTACACATACATAGAAACAAACATAAAAAGAAAAATGGATACAAATATACAAACAAACAGAGATACAAACAAATATACAAACAGATATAAACATACAGACATACAAACACAAAAGCAAACATATAAAGATAAAAAACACACAAATAAACACACATACAAACAAAATACAAACAAACATAAAAACAAACAAGCATACAAATAAACATACATACAAATATACATACAAACAAACACACAAACAAACATAAATTCTAACAAACAAACAAGCAATCAAACAAACACACACACACGGACAAAATACAAGCAAACATACAAACAAACATACAAATAAATATACATACAGACAAATAAACATACAAGCAGACATATTATAAACAAGCAGACACATTTATAAACAAATATACCATCAAAGAAACATACAACCAAACGTACTTACAAACAAACACATAAACACGCAAACAAACATACAAACAAAAACACAAACAGACAAAAATAAAGCAAACATACAGGTAAACAAATATACAAACAAAATTCAAACACACAAACATAAAACACAGAAACACACTAACAATTTAAAAACATGCAAACAAACAAACATACAAATATTTAAACAAACAATTAGACATACAAATAAATCTACAAACAAACATACATAAAAAAAGAAACACACACGCAAACAATGAAAACATGCAAAAAACAACAACATAAAAACATACAAGCAAACAAGCACACAACCAAACAAGTATACAAACAAATATAAAACGTACATACAAACATACAAATAAACAAGTAAATAAACAAACACACACAACTGCAAATATTCAAAAATAGAGAGAAACAAACAAACATACAAACAAACAACCAAACAAACCTAGAGGTATATGTACCCGGCCGTACAACCTCTCTAGGAGAATACACGACAGTCGCAGTACAGTTCACCAACCAAGGACAAACTATCTTCTCCATAACAGCACATTAAAATATCATATGACTCTGTTGTCCGCGTCCTCGAGACCGAGTGCTGCCACAGCCGTCTGTTTTGGAACCCTTCATAAACATCATAGGCACAAGTGGCTGCATTTGACCGAGTACCTCAGTGGCTGGTAACTTCCCAAACCCTTCGGTAGAAGCTTTTCTGTTTCTAAATATTCCTGAAGCTTAACAGCAACTATCTTCTCCAACACCTTGCCAAAAGTATTCTGTAGGGTGATAATCAGAAACCCATTTAGCTTTGAATAATCTTTGCCTGTTTTAGGAAGTGGTGTTAAATAGCTGTGCACGTTATCCTGGGGTACTAATGACGTCCTGGTGCTCAAGTGTAAGCAAGCAGCCATCTCAATAAGTTCTTCATCACCCATATCCCTCACGTGGGAGTACGTAGCCCCACAGGGCTCTGGTGCGGTGTCTGTTGGTTTTTTTTTTTCCAATACATTTTGGATAGAATCCGGTTGTAGGATATATTCATAGTAGGTATCTTTAATGGTACCTAGCACATCTTCTCTAACCGAGTCTCTGATGTCTCCATCATTCTGATCTGTCTGAACTATAAATCTCTTCAGGAAAGCTTCCCTTACTCTTTGTCTGTTGTCAAAGGCGAACCGCTATTTCTGTATAGTGTACCAAGACGATCTTTCCTTTGCATCTGTCTGAGCAACGTCCAGAACTTTCCCAGTGTCGTATCCCCTCCAATCTCTTTCTTAAAGTGTTCTCATTTCGCTCTTTTGACTTCTGCTGCACAGCTATTGAATTCCTCAACCTTACCTTTCTTTTCTTTCGAAACTTTCTCCATTTCCTCTTGTAAGCTTTCAGGTGTCCGCCGAACTGTAACTGTTTGACTCCCGCTCTCTTTGATTTCCACGCCCGTTCTACCTCGGAGGTCTACCATGGGGGATGCACATAAATAGGTTTGCTAGTTACATTGCATGCAAAATAGGTTTGCTAGTCACAGACATAAAACAGACAAACAAACAAACAAACAAACAAACAAACAAACAAACAAACAAACAAACACGCAAACGAACTGTCTATGTCTAATTTATCTAATCAGTTTGCGGTTTTCATTTGCCTCTTATAGGACTTGCTAATTGGTTTACCTGTCTGTCCATGGTATTCTTTGCATTTTCCTCAGAAACCACATCTCTACTGCCATTAGATGTTTTTCAGCGTGTCTGCACAAGCGTCAGCTTGAGCACATCAATACAAAAGTACAGGTTCTATGTAGCACTTCAACGCTCTTTTTCTTCTTGCAATTGACATCCTTTTATTAGTCAATTTGTTTTCCATTTTGCAAAATGCTGCCTTTGCCGTAGCGATTCTTGTTCTAATCTCTCCTGGGCACCTCTCGTCAGATGTTATGACTGTTCCGAGATAGTTGTACCGGTTCATTTGTTTAATAATAATTAAAATAATAAAAATAATAATAATAAATAAAACAATAATTCCCATTTA
Organism: Cepaea nemoralis; assembly: GCA_014155875.1. NCBI lineage: Eukaryota > Metazoa > Mollusca > Gastropoda > Stylommatophora > Helicidae > Cepaea > Cepaea nemoralis. The sequence continues at coordinate 980,393 of JACEFZ010015571.1, forward strand.
TCCTTATATTGCTTTGTGGTATTTCTTTCTTCTTTCTTGTTGTTGTTGTCCTGCAATCAATTCTGTGCAAAGAAAGGACTCTCTTTGAAAATCAAGAAAACAGTAACAATGGTGATATCAAAGAAACATAGATAGAAGGGAACATTTTTCGCCAAGTGGATAATTTTAAATATCTAGGGACATTTATAACATCAGATGGAAGATGCACAACAGAGATCAAAAGCAGAATAGGGCAAGCAAAGGCTGTTTCAGAAAATGAAGAATATCTTATGCAATAAGTCTCTATAATTGAATGTAAGAAAGAGAGTGCTGATTAGCTATATAGAACCTGTTTTGCTGTATGACTGTGAATCTTGGAATATAAATGAACAAATTAGGAAGAGATTGGAAACAACAGAGATGTGATTCCATAGACGAATGCTGCGAATTCCTTGGACTGCCAAAGTAACTGACAACGAATGCCTTAAAGAGGCTAATGAAACTAGAACATTATATACAACAATAAGAAAGAGGCAAACAACTTTTTTGGTCATGTGATGAGAAGAGAGGCATTGGAGAACATTGTGACAACTAGAAAGATCGAGGGGAAGAGAGGCAGAGGCAGACCACGAAAAATGATGCTGGATGGATTGCGACGGTGGCATGGAGAAATATCAACGGCAGAGGTGATCCAGAAAACCAAAGACCGAGATCTGTGGAGAATCATGAACGCCTAAGAGAGTCGGTACGGCACTTGATGAGGACGATGAATCAATTCTGTAGCAACCGCTTATCTAATGTTATGTCCCTCAATGATGATTCCTCTCAATTCTAAATTTCTAAAAATATTTTCACTGTGTAGGGAAAAAATATTTGGAGACAATACAAATCCCAGTCGCACACCTCTGTTAACAGGCTGATATTGACTTACTTCATTATCAATCTTTATGGAAGCTTATTGTTTCCAATATATATATTTTTACAAGTCTAAGGTCTTTCTTTACCTTCAATGTGTAGATCTGTAAGCATCTACATCATGTTGACATGTCTTACTTTATCAAAAGCCTCTGTGTAGCCAATGAAGCAAAGATGTAGGTCTTTGTTTACCTCTATCGAACGCTCTTTTAATGTTCTCAGCAAGTACACAGCATTTACTGTGCCCTTGCCTTCTACAAACCCACATTGTTCTTCCAATATTTCAGATTGTATTTTCTTCCAAACTCTTTGCATGAGGATTCTTTCCACAATCTACGTGATGTGGCTCATTATGATAATTGTTAGATGTTGATCATATTCCAAGCCTCCTGATTTCTTTGGGCTTTCTACAAATATAGATTTGCATAATTCAGGAGGTATATCTCCACTATCATATATTGTGATCATCAGTCTGGTGACTTGGTCTACTCCATATTCTTATATGACATTGACCATTTCTGTTGTGATTTTGTCTTGACCCGGGGTTTTGCCAGTTTTCAGATGGTTAAGAGCATTCTAAACTAGTTAGTTAGTCGCGGTTCTAACTTCACGGTAACGGGTCGTCCCCATTATGCCCCGTTCCTGTGCCAGTGAATATCACACGAAATGCTACTCACTGCCCTTTGTGAAAATTGGAATAGACAGGAGTCTCGACATGCCAACAGCCCGCACAAGTGCACTGTGCATAATGCCGCCGTCAGAATGCCAACTCAAAAGTCCTCCACGGAAAATACAGTTCATCGTCGATGGAAACGACAGTCACTAGAAAACCAGCAGCCACACATTACTGCATTAAAAGCCGAGAGGATCGACTTTCATTGCCCCGGGATTTATCCCATATTGCTCGGTCCCCTTCGGCAGGGCCGCCCACTGAAAGCATCGCACAAAGCACGAACACCGTAGATCCAGCGACTACCACCAGGAGTCTCCAAGAAAAATGCACTTGTGAATCGAAAAGGCAATCCAGACAATTCCAAGCGACAGGCCGACCACCATTGTTCCGAACACGCAGTTCACGCTAAAACAACCGCGGACAGATGTAAAAACATTCCAAATGAAATTCACACCTCACAGTGTCACGCCATGCACTCAACTCAGTAGCAGGGCGACGGAACCACTACCAGTCCAACATGAGGAACATGCTACTGCAAATCGTAGCCAGAAGCATAAACATCCCAGAGGCTTAATGGTTGAATTGCTTATCCGCCATTTTGGGAACCGGAAGTCCAGAGAGAGATATCATTAAGTTTATCACAGAGCATTCTGAACACGCATCCTAAAAATTGATGGTCCTACACTATTATTCAGATAAATTATACTGGTCTTTCCTTGTATCATTATAAAGGTCTTTCACATTAGCTGACCATGAATTTAAAATCTGATCTTTTTCTTTTATGATTTTACCATCTTTGGTTTTTATGCAATGTGTGTTTTCTTTTCTTAGCTGTGTCATTAATTCTTTTGTGCATTAATTTGGTATTCCGAGTGCAGTGTTGGTTTTCAATTTACCTGCAATTTCTCTCAGTCCAGTGCTCCTTTTGCCGGACGATAGAATAGTGAATATTTTACGAAACGTTACATTTCGAGAATGTCGCATTTAACAGAGAAAACGAAAAAGTGAATCATGATTATTTCAGTAATGTTAACAATGATGCTTATTCTCTCCCACCACCACCTTTCTCCAGTTCCAAGCCTTTTGTCATTTTCCTTAATCCTTAATCATCTCCTTCAAGGTAAGAGAAGGACGATCTGAAACTACTTGCTAAGGGCCGACGCTTAGGATTCGATCAATATGTGATGATAACGGGTGTTTTTCCGACATTGACAAGGCTGCCGTTATTGTCTTTCGTCCAAGTTGTTGTGCTTTTTGTCTCCCTTGTTTCAGCTGTGCCGCTGCCATCTGAGCCTCGCAGTGTCTGTTGTGATGATACTGATTGATCACGATGCGAATGGAATACGGATAGAAGCAACATTGATAACGAAACGAAGCGTTAGAGAAAAGTATAAATAAGAGGATTACAAATAAATAATATTAAAACATCTTGGAAGGGAATCGTAGGTCTACAAACACTACAACGCCACGCATTTCAACCTTGGTAGATTTAACAAAGAGCCGGCTCAGTGGCCATGAGGTTACGGACGCAGTTCGTAGTCTCGCATACTGCGTTCTAAACACAGCTGTGGGCGATTTGGCAACAGACCGCCTTACTTTTATTTTTAATGAAATGGTATGGGTGCTGGTCGTTCAGAAAGCAATGGCAACCTACTGAACGTAAACGTGCCAAGAAATCACTAACAGCCAACAAATGCTGGGGTTGACTGCTACGTCTTGAAAAGGATACACATCTAACTTTTAACTTATTAACAAAGAAGTGCTTTGATTGTTAAGTGTAACTATCCCAATTTACGCACTAAGTGGTATTCCTTTATATAAGTGGTTCTCAATGTTTTTGGCCCATGTCATATGTTCGGCATGTCATCCCCCCACCCCTTCGCATTTCCTCCCTATAAATTTTCCCCTCCCCCGCCCCTACACAGTATACGTAAAAAAGGAAGCTAAATTTAAGAACACATACTAGAACAAATCTAGACGTCTATATAAAACGTGATTTGCGGGTCTACTTACGTTATAAAACGAATTTCAGAAAGGCGAGAAGTACATAACAGTAAAATATGGAGGGAAAAACAATATCAAGTAATCGGTTCTTCTATTAAAGCGATCTTGCAATAATCTTAATTTCCACCCCCCCCCCCCCCCCCCCCCCCCAAAAAAAAAAAAGAAAAAAAACCCCGTAAAATTTCCCACCGGTTGGTTGAGAACCACTGCTTTAGATGGACTGAAAAACCCACACTAGACCAATACTTAAAGCGTTATCCAAGCCATGCCTTATGTCCTCTTCCTCTCCCTTCCCACCCCCACATAGCCTTTCTAGGACATCGCTGTCAACACCAGCATTTTACGCTTACTTCAAGAAAATAGAAGTAGCAATGACATTAAATATCGATTGGCTAGACTTTCTGGAGAATGTGCTGTCTGCTGACACAAACCACTTTTGTCAAAATGCTTTAGTATGCTTCATATTAATAACTAATAGCCAGCGTGAATTCACAAAGGGAGATCAAAGGCAACTCTGGACTAAAGAAGTGCACAAATGTAGCATATAGTAATCAACAGCGCGCTGCCTCGGCCATCGCCGTCGCAGATAATTCGTCACAAGATCCCAGCCAGGGAAAAACCTACCAGAACTGAAAAAAAATTTCTAACTGATCGTCCCGGCCATGCACGTGGGTACCTTTATGACAGTCCAAGGATGAACATCAAGTTTCCACCAGCCTGTGAGAAAATAAATATTTAATTGTAAATATAAGACTTACTTTTGAATTTCAATAATTTGTTGTTATTTTCCCCGCTAATGTAATACACATTCTTTTTTTGATAGCACCAAGTCAGATGGAACTTCGTAATTGTAGAAAGAAAAAAATTAGAGAGATACCGAGACACGACTACGTCACGTGGACATAGAACTCCTGTCATTTCCTTCATCTCATCTATAGATCAACTTCATAAAACATGTCACCAAACTCCCAATGGAAATTATAATCATGAAAACAAAAAGGAACATAAAGATGGAAATTAGTCAAGAACAGTATGGATTTGTGGAAGGGAAAAGAACAATAATATAATAAAAACGTCCCGAACACTAATGTCGAGATTAACTAAGCCACAGAAAGACGAACATTTGTTATTTATATAATACACACTAGCTGACCCGGCACGGCTTCGCCCAGGCCCTGGAGGGGATCTATCTATCTATCAGTCTGTCTGTCTGCTTGTGTTTGTCTGTCTGTCTGGCTGACCCGGCCCGGCTTCACCCAGTCCCTGGTGGGGAGCATCTCATTTAATTCATATAAGTAGTCATATAAGCTCTCCCGTTCCCGACTATCTGTCTGTCTGTCTATCTGTCTGTCTGTCTGTCTGTCTGACCCGGCCCGGCTTCACCCAGTTCCTGGTGGGGAGCATCTCATTTAATTCATATACGTAGTCATATAAGCTCTCCCGTTCCCGACTATCTGTTTGTCTGTCTATCTGTCTGTCTGTCTGTCCCGGCCCGGCTTCACCCAGTCCCTGGTGGGGAGCATCTCATTTAATTCATATACGTAGTCATATAAGCTCTCCCGTTCCCGACTGTCTGTCTGTCTATCTGTCTGTCTGTCTGACCCGGCCCGGCTTCACCCAGTCCCTGGTGGGGAGCATGTCATTTAATTCATATAAGTAGTCAAATAAGCTTCCGTTCCCGACTATCTGTCTGTCTGTCTATCTATCTGACCCGGCGTGGTTTCGCCCAGCTCCTGGCGCACAGTAACTTAAAAGAATGTCCTTCCACACACCATTCATTATTTTAATGAAAACTGTTTTTAATCACCGACATGACAGTTGATAAGTTCTTTAAGCAGAAAAAGATGGGTTACAATGTTATGCATTATGCATTATTTTTATGAAAACTTTGAAAATGCCTTAAAGATTATATCATTATTTATTATAACTCATATGCCTGAAAATAACTATAGACAAAGAGTTTAACAATAGTGCAAGTAAGTCCAACAATATGACTATAAAGTATATAGAAATGTTATTAAAAGTTATGCCGCTTGAAATAACTTTTCTAGAGTGAAGTCCCCCTGCTATATAGAAATTATATAATGAAAAATGAAAAAGTAAATGTTATTAAATAAGTAGAAGATTTTACACTAAGAAACTATTATAGTCGGTTGCACAGGAATGAAAGGAAGACGTATAGAAAATTTCATCTCAATCGGATGTACCGTTATCGAACGCATCCAATACAAAGCTACCCACAAACACACAAAACCACATACACTCTGTTTTATAGATATAGATGTGGCTCACGATTGTCCCTATCGGATGAGACGAGGATGTCCTAAAACAGCCATTAACGTGGTTCACTGATAGTGACTACTCATGAAATCTTGGGAAGATAATGTAGTTGTTACCATTTGACTTCCACATCCACACGAAGGGGATGGCGAAAGGGGGGGGGGGGGGGGTGTAGAAGGACGGGTCTTTTACCTCTACCTTTGACAGCTATTTCCGGCTGCCAGGATACGTGAGTGCCTTGCTCTGCTTAGCTGCAGAGTTGTCCACTTATCCCGGTGGATGGTCTTTTCCCCATCCTCAACCACTGGGAGGTGCAGTTGGGATTTTCTCCTCCTAAACTTATGGTCTATGATGACCAAAACTCTCCAGTACTTTTGTGGTAAATATATTAACCAAAATATTGAATGATATTTACAGCAGTGGATATTTACCAAGTGATATGCTGAAATCTGTATTTATAGCTATACCAAAAAAGACAAGAAGCAATTATATGGGAAGGCTTTTGTACACTTAACCTCATACTTCTCATAAGTCTTTAGCCTGACCATGAAGGAGATTTTATTATTTTTTTTCATCGCTGTCAACATCAGCATATTTCAGCTGATTGTTGATTTCTTGGCAAGATTACGCTCAGTAGTTTGTCATTGCTTTCTGAGCGACCGGCTCACATACCCCGTAAGTTCCTCACGCGGAGAGAATCGTTACCAATTCTCGCGCACGTCACGTTACTCACGAGAGTATACGGGTTACGGAGAAAGTCGTGTAACTCCTAGACCAGGGAGACGGCCATGAAGGAGTAGGCGGAGAAAATTAAAATTTGGCACATGTATAGCTCATTCAATTTGTAATGGACATATGCATTATGAATTTTCCTGCTCAACTGGTTTTCCCGAAATGGTGCATGGCACAACACACCCAATTGATCAGATCTGCATATGCAAAGGTTTGTCAGAACAATGGAGAAATCAGACGCCAGAACTGTGATAAAATTGTTGATGTTACAGGGAAAAACACCTACAGAAATACACAGGGAGATGGAGCCAGTGTTTGAGGAAGTCTGTCCTTCGTATGCTTCTCTAAAAAAAAATTGTTGTTTGCAGTTTAAGTGTGGCCGTTCCCAAGTTGCTAATCTGCCAAGATCAGGACGACCGTCCTCAGAGTTCAATGATGAAAATGCTGCAAAAGTGAAGAAATTCATAGACCAGGATAGGAAAATGACAATTGCAGAGATATCGGGTTCAGCAAAACTGAGTAAGAGTACAGTGTTTAGAATTTTACACAACAGACTGAACATGAGAAAAGTGTGTGCCCACTGGGTCCCGCGCCTGCTGACATGTGAACAGAAAAAACACGGGTTGATTGCTGTGGCAAGTTGCTCCACATGTGGCGGTCGTAAAACATGTTGACGACCATGGTGACGGTAGATGAGACCGAGACCATTATGACCCAGAATCCAAAATTGCCAGCATGCAGTGGAAAACCTCGGGCTCGCCAACACATGTCAAGCCAAGAGCACAAAAATCTGCAAGAAAAGTGATGCTGACTGTCTTCTGGGACGTCAAACGTGTCATATTGAAAGATTACATGCTTCGTGGCAACACGGTTAATGGGCAGTACTATGCAGATCTCCTTATCAAACTAAGAAAGGCTGTAACCAGAAAACGAGGGATAGCGCGTAAGCAAATTCTGCCTTTGCTTCAAGACAACACACCCTCCCATAAAGCACGGTGTGTGCTGCAAACTGCCAACGATTTGAATATTGAAATTCTTCCACACCCACCATATTCTCCAGATTTGGCTCAATCAGACTTTTTTCTTTTCCCAAATCTTAAAAAACAACTGAAAGAAAATCGTTTTGACAGTGACGAAGATGTCATGCAGGCTTGTGATAACTGGTTTAGTTATAAAAATTGGTTGTTTTATTCTTAAAGTCTTTTCAAGGTCACGCAGAGATGGCAGAAATGCATAAATTCAGGTGGTGGCTACATTGAGAAGGAATAAGCACTGTGCCAAATTTCAATTGTCTCCGCCTACTCCTTGATGGTCAGGCTAAAGACTTATGAGAAGCCATGTCACTAAGCTTCTACTCAAAATTATTAATGAGAAAAACTAGAAAGATAATAAAAATGGAAATTGGTGAAGAACAGTATGGATTTGTGGAAGGAAAGGGTACAAATAATACAATATATACATTACGGACACTATTAGAAAGATCAATAGAGACACAGGAAGACATATATTTGTGCGTCATAGATTATACCAAGGCATTTGATAAAGTAAAACATGATGAACTAATTAAAATGTTGGAAGATATCAACATTGACGAGAAAGATCTCAGAAACATTAAAAAAAAAATATCTACTGCAACCAAGTAGAAGCAATTAAAATGGGAAATAAAGAGGCCAATTATGAAGAAATAAAGCTAGGAGTACGACAGAGATGTGTTTTGCCACTGGATCTCTTCTCACTCTATAGCGAAGTAATAAAGAGAGAGATCAAAGAGACGTCAGGAATACTAATCGGAGGTTATAATATAAACAACACACGCTATGAAGATGACACATTATTGGTGGCGGATAATGCAAAAGATCTACAACAATTATTGGACATTGTAGTAACAGAGAGTGCAAAGAAAGGCCTCGTCTTGAATATCAAGAAAACATAATTCAAAGAAACGTGTGACACCAAAATATGAAATGGAAATACGAGGGTAAGTTAATAAGTAAGTCACACATGGCTGTAGAAAAATAACTAACTATGATAACAACTTGAAACCAGTTTATTTGTATACATACACTGTCCCTTTATTTCTCAACATAATTTCCACCAACATTGATGCACTTATCCCATAGTTTTATCCGTTCTCCCAAACCGGCTGCATAGAACTGCGTGCCATGTTTTCTAAACCACGTTTTCACTTCACATTCAACTTCGGCGTCATTCGCGAAATGTCTCCCGCCAAGGTTGGTTTTCAGTGGACTTAGCCCCTAGCAATTTCAAGTAAAGCAGTGCATAGTTGGATAGAAAAAGTTACGAGGGCGAGTCAATAAGTAAATCACACAGTAGTGTGGGATGGCAGGTAAATACAAACAGGGCACACAGATGTATGCAGTCGGTTTGGGAGAACTGATTAAACTGTGGGATAAGTGCATCAATGTTGGTGGAGATTATGTTGAGAAATAAAGGGACAGTGTATGTATACAAATAAACTTATTTCAAGTTGTTATCATATATAGTTATTTTTCTACAACCATTTGTGACTTACTTATTAACTAACCCTCGTAGAAGAGACGATTCTTTACCAAGTGGATAATTTTACATACCTTGGGGCATTTATAGCATCAGACAGGAGGTGCACAACTGAGATTAAAAGCAGAATAGGGCAAGTAAAAGCTGCATTTCAGAAAATGAAAGGTATCTTATGCAATGAATCACTATCATTGAATGTAAGAAAGAGAGTGAAGTGCTATATAGAACCTGTTTTGCTGTATGGCTGTGAATCTTGGAATGTAAATGAACAATTTAGGAAGAACTTGGAAGCAACAGAGATGTTGTTCCTAAGACGAATGTTGCGAATTTCCTGGACTGCCAGAGTAACTAACAACATTGCTTGAAAGAGGCGAATAAAACTAGAACATTATATACAACAATAAGAAAGCGACAAAATGTTTTCTTTGGTCATGTGATGAGAAGAGGGGCATTGAAGAACATCATGACGACGGGGAAGATCGAGGGGAAAAGAGGCAGAGGCAGAGAAAAAAAATTGCTGGATGAATTTAGACGGTGGCATTGAGGAATATCAGCAGCAAAGTTGATCCAGAGCACCAAAGACCGAGGTATGTGGAGAGACATGAACGCCTACGCCAGCTTGCATGGCACTTGATAATGATAAAACACCAACGCATTTGATAAGTGAAACATGATTAAATTATCAAAATGTTGGAGGATATTGTCTTGTGACAATTGTCACAATTGAGGATATTGTCGTATGACTTTTAGTTCACACACTATAGGCGTGAGCGTCTTTTTAATTTGTCCTTGAAAACACTACATCAAGCTTTTTGGATGTTATTTCCCTTCGAAATACGTTTGTAAAATTATTTCCCCTGAGGAATATAAACCATAATCGACATTTGTAATTTTCGGATTTGGTTTTTATTTGCGTCAACTCATAAATAATTTGCGTCGCGCGTTAAGCTGTCTAAGTAGAAATGTATTCTATTTTGATTACGTCAAAGAATGTTTATAAGTAGTTTCACGAGTAGGGATTGCGACAAAAAAATTACGAAAGTTACCGTTATGCACACAAGAAGAACTAAAGATGTCGGAAAGGGTGCAAAAGAGGGGTGAGGAGTTTAAACTCCGTGCAAGCAGAGGCTATAAAACCTAAATGTTATAACTTCACTGAGGGAGCTAAGAGGTGATCAGAGTTTGGGTAGATTCTGGGAACTACCCAGACAAACGAGGTGAAAAGACCAGCCTACCACAATGCCAACAGTTATAGCGATAAGGGCATGCCCATGACAACGGACAAGGAGAAGGAGAGGTTTATAACACAGACAGATCACAACGACGGATACCGCATTGAGGCTGTTAGAAAGTAACTAGCAGTTTTCAACATTGAGGATGTCGTGCAAGTAGCAGAAATAAAGTATGTAAAGAAAACAGCAAAGGACACTGCGCCAGGACCTGACAGAGTCAGGAACTGCCATACGAAAGGTAAGTGACAACGTGTAATTAACACAAACAATGCTTGTTATAATTATCTGGGAAGGTTTTGAACTATTCATTACTTTTCCATATTTTATACGAGGTTGTCTAATTGGTGACTTCGCCTTAACAAGTGCATTTGATATGGGGATATCTATGCATTATATCTTGGTTCACTGACAGTTCTGTTTTCTGTCTGATGTCTTATTTGTTACTTGATTATCTCTTTTACTTATTCTGCACTTAATGATATAATATTCTATTAAGAAGTATTATTCGTTATATCATTATCTCCTTTGTTGATTACACGTACTTAATGAGAAAATATTCTACTAAGATGTATTATTCGTTACTTTATCACCTCTTTTGTTTATTACACGTACTGAATGATATAATATTCTACTTAAAAATGTGCATTTCTGGTTAGATATGAGATGTTGACTACATCTCTCTCTCTCTCTCTCTCTCTCTCTCTCTCTCTCTCTCTCTCTCTCTCTCTCTCTCTGTGTGTGTGTGTGTGTGTGTGTGTGTGAATATTCATCGCATCATCTTATTGGGCTGGAACAGGTGATGTAAAGAAATGACCTTAGGGACAGAATAAGGTTAAAGGGAAGATGATGTAAGGACGTATTGTGCGAATACTGCACCCTTGACCGACCGCAAGCAGCATATAAGGATCTGGCGAACCTGGCCATGGAATATAATAGGTACACAATTTCCTGATGATGGCGGGTACATATTTGTTGTTCTTGTCCTTCAATCAGGTGGTGGTATGTGTACATATGTTTGGTCTACATTAAAGTCACCAACTGCTTGTTGCAGACGACTAGAGTTTACTATATATGAACAATACGAAGAGATTGAGACACACATGAGAACTATGAATAAGTGTAGGAATAACACCGATTACTGAACACGAGAGGACGACCCAGGATGAGATAGCTAGATGGAGGAAAATCGACATTGAAGAAATCAAATATGCCACTAACTCAAGCAACAACACACACGAAGAACAGAAAATAAATTATATGTTGGTCGGCATGGATAAGAACGCATGTTCTTAAACATCGGGTGTGATGATACCGAAGCAAGGGGTTCATCCCTATACCAGACTAAAATGTTGACCTATTGTCCTTGACTTATGGACGTAAATTACAAGTACCCCTGAAGTCGGAGTGGATTCGCCTGGTGGCGAAGGACACTGTTAATAGGGAAAGCTAAACCACATGCAACAATTCAGTCCAGCACTATTAGAAGTAGAGTGTATGAATTAAGCTCGAGTTCAAAGCGAGCGCAATAAAAATTATAACTACCTCCACTCTGCGACGCTTCACGCAGAAAGATGTAAGCCAAGAAGAAGGAGAAGAACCAGAAGAGAATTATCAATACATTGAAGAAAATGTTAAAAAAAAAAAATTTAAATGATGATGATGATGATGATTGTCAGCGTCTCAATAAGTCATAGCTCGCTGTCGCAGGCGTGACAGTAATGTAATACATATGCGAAATATCACAAGTATCGTTATTTATTTACAACGTAATCATTTAACATCAGTCATAATCACGCTCCGACAAAGCTAGCAAATCACGTAAACATTAGCTAGCAAAGCACCCATGCGTTTCTCGCATCACAATTCATTTAGCATATTAGCGCACAGGCTATCTAGTATCAACACTCTCACAACAATAGTAAATCTCTCTAGCATGAGGCAATCAGCAAACTCTCTCAGGTAACCCAAAACACTCCTCTCTCAACCACAGTCAGGTCCAGTCTGATCGTCCTTCCCTCGGTCTGTGGTCACGCGGTGTTTGACCAA
>JACEFZ010015571.1:997770-1005270 GCA_014155875.1 Cepaea nemoralis
CACAGCACGTTACGGTCAGAACAAGTACGTCTCACCCGTTGCCGGAACCATCTTGCCGGATAATGCTTTGCCTCTGTAGACCTCTGGTAATCCAATTTCATGAACATCCGAAATCGACACCGGTGGTATTAAGAGTTAATCAGGGACCGGTTGCACTCTACACAATGTCCGTTCCTAATGTTCCTGAACAAACTGCACAAGTCCTTTGTAGTGTGTACACAGTCATTAATGTTATTAGTCGACAGATCATCCTCGTTGCACATCGAACCACTCAGTTCATAAGGGCTACTTACTAATGTTAATGGTTACTGTACTGGATTGATCCTCACTCGTGTCTATCCAGCCTCACATATAATGTCATGGGTTCTATTACACGAGATTATATAACTCTAGGTAACTATTAGACTGTTCTCATTTAGTTACTACTGTCTGATGCTGTGTGGTGCATCAGTAATCATCACTATCTTTGGTGAATCAACTTCCTCCTAGCTTAAGTTACGTTTCTGTATGCAACTTTATTGACTCTTGAACTGGTGCTCTTCAGAATGGGTTTTTTAATTCTTCCCCAAAACTTGTAGAGTTTCCTTGGATCTGGTAGGGAACCTAGGATAGAAACAACACATCTGGTGATAGTACTAGTCACTGATCCTTCGGCTGAGTGTAAGCCTATCACCTTGCTTAATGATCTTTAGCTACCTAGACTTAGTCATAGAGCAGATTAGCTACCCACCTAGAGTCGAATCAGGCTATGACAAAGAAAAAAAATATCAACAAACAGAATGCGGAACCCCGCCCACCAGGGACACCTACGGAAGATCCCAATTATCACTCATTACTCAATTCTCAACTAGTAAAGCTTATCAACACTTCACTAATCTATGCTAGCTAGTTTCCACTAACAGTGCTAATCATCACACTATAGTTTAACCAGGCCACAGTCTATAGTAATTATAACGAATATATTATAATAAGTTATACCTTAAATGGCACTACTGCAGTCCTATAAATCATATCTACATCTGCCATATAGGCACGTGTAAAATTAAGTCACTAATTAACACACGGTAGATATTATTTCCCACTGGCACTGCAGTGCCCTGCACTCTGTCTAGAGCATTATTCAAGTCCACCCTAGTTGATCTCAACTCGAGTTTATATGGCAAACTACCAAAGTTGTCCACGTGACGTTATCCTTTACTCCCCCACACAGGTGGCACAGTGGCAAATCATCCCCTGTCAAGAACTATTTTCCTGGCTTAAATCCTGTCAAAGTTGTCAGTAATTGTTTAGATTCTCAAAACAAGCCAGCAAGTTTATGTCCACTTCCAACAAAGAGTTGCAAATAACCCCGTCAACTTCTCGATGTGCCGGAAACCAAGAATTGACAGATGCACTGTTTTCCTGTCTCTCGCTGCCAATTCCGGTTTGTCTCTGACTGTTGACAACTGTCAATCTTCTGTTCAGTGGTGACAATCCAGCAGCCATTTCCGTCTGATGTCCGGCAGTATAAGTGACAGACCGGGCTGTTCCATCTACTGCGCCGGGCAAGGCTATGTAATTCTAAATGTTTACAAACTGCCAACGCGGTGTATCCATTCCTTTTCACTCACCACCAAATGTGTATATGGGCTGACCTGATGTAACCTGTGCAGCTGTGTTTACTCTGTTAGTACGACTGTTGTGGGCCCAGAAAATATACGCCCAGCAAACGTCGGTAAATTTATCTGTTTAACTCATGCAATCTCGCGACATAGGCCCCCTCTTAAGAGAGTAGTCCATCTCACTCTCCTCCACCATGAGTTAAATCCAGATAATTCATTCCTCTTCTTCAGGAGCTGGGTGTCTTGACAAGAAATCCGCTCCAACATTTTCCTTCCCAGGAATGTATTCTACTGTGAAATTATACGGTTGAAGTAACAACGACCACCGCATCAAACGTGCGTTGAGCTTCTGAGAAGTCGCCAGGAACATCAGGGGCTGATGATCCGACTGAACCCGAAACTTAACTCCATACAAATATGGCTGAAATTTTTGCACTGCCCATACGAGGGACAAGCATTCTCTCTCGACGGTTGAATAATTCCTCTCCGCCTGTAGAAGTTTCTTACTTGCGTATGCCACAGGTTTCAAACCGAAGCATCGTCTTTTCCTTCCTGTAACAAAGCGGCTCCAATTCCAATCCCACTCGCATCCGTTCTCAACACAAATGGTTTGGAAAGGTCAGGGAGCTGTAATACAGGTTTGCTGACCAAGGCCTCCTTTAACTGACTATAGGCATTCTCACATTCTGGTGTCCAAATGATTTGATCCGGTAATCCCTTTTTCAAGGTTTCCGTCAACGGTGCTCCCAGTTCAGTGAAATGTGGGATAAATTTGTGGTAGAACCCACACAACGAGAGAAAAGATCGCACATCCTTCTTCGTTTTTGGCCTTGGTGCATTTCTGATTTTCTCCAGTTCTTCTCTTCTGGAACAATGTGTCCTGGAGTGATGGTGTGGCCTAGAAATTCCAGAGTCTGGTAACCAATCATGCACTTGGTTGGACGAGCAGTAAGCCCTGCTTCCTTGAGTCTATTAAACACTCTCTCCAAGGATTGTAAGTGGTCATCCAAGCTGTCACTGGAAATCAGAATATCGTCCATGAATGAGATGATGGACGGATCCTGTAACGGATCTAGTAAAGTCCTCATCATGCGCGTAAACACACTAGGTGCATTGCTGAGTCCAAAGGGCATGACCTTGAATTCGTAGTGTCCACTGGGTGTACTGAAAGCTAACAGTGGTCGAATCTCCGGTTTGACTGGTATCTGATAGTACCCCGACTCAGATCCACCTTTGAAAAGTACCGAGCCTTATGAAGCCTAGCGAATAACTGAGTTGGATTCGGCAAAGGTTCCACCTGAAAACTGTGTATGACTGTTCAGGAGTCGGTAATCTATACACAACCTGTGTTCTCCACTTGGTTTGCGTAACAAAACTACCCCCGCATTGTATGGGGATGTGGATGGTGCAATCCACGTCATCCTCCAACAGTTTTTGTATTTCCTCTCCCAGGGCCTTTTCTTTAGAGAATGGCACTGGGTAAACCTTTTGGCGAACAGGCTCCTGTGTGGTCAAAGTCATCTCGAACTCCACCAACCTCGTTCGTCCTGGTTTATCAGTCAGTATCTCCTTATGAGACTTGAGAACCTGGGTTATCCTTTCCCTCTCCTGGGAGGTCAGATCAGGGTTCACTTGCACATCCCTATAGGTTTCCTGGTGTTCCAAGGGATATTCCCTGCCCTCGCTGGTTCCCACTTCTGTCTCCACTGCAACTGCCATTGCCATGAGGTGAGCTGCCTTGTCTCCGGGTCTCTCTTCGTATTTCCGCAAGAGATTGATATGGAAAATCTTTCGACTTTCCCCGGATCCGGATCTGATAGTTGGTTCTGGATATCACCCTTTCCACGGGAAATGGTCCTTGCCAACCTATCTCCAGTTTGTTGTTTCCCGTTGGGGAGTAACAACAAGACTTTATCTCCCACCTCTAGAGATCTTTCTTTAGACCTACGGTTGTAGTAAGCCGCATGTCTTTTCCTGGCCTTTTTCAAGTTTTGATTTGCCAGAGTCCATCCCTTGTGGAGTTTTTCTTTCAGTTCCTCCACGTATTGATAGGATGAGATCACTTCTTCTGACGTCCCCTCTTCAGTCCAACTCCTCAACATGGCTTCCAACGGTCCTTTGATTGGACGACCAAACAGCAACGTAGCGGGTGGTAGTCCTGTTGAGCCATGAGGAACTTCCCGATAGGCAAAGAGTGCTGCTGGGATATATTCATCCCACCTATCAGGTTTTTCCTGCGCTAGTTTCCTGAGCATTGTCATCAACGTGCCGTTGAAACGCTCTACTTGTCCATTGGCTTGAGGGTGGTAAGGGCTGGTATGTATGTGGTTAGAGTGAAACACCCTAAATACCTCCTCCATGAGCTTTCCACAAAACTGAGATCCATTGTCCGTCAGAATTTGATCCGGAAAAGCCTAATCTGGTAAAGGCCTCCATCAGTGCGTCCGCCACTCTTTTCGAGTCAATCGTGGTCAACGGTATAGCTTCACCCCACATTGTACAGCAATCCACCATTGTGAGTATATACATGTTCCTCTTCCTAGTCCTGGGAAGTGGACCCACGATATCGATGGCTACCCTCTCGAAAGGAGAGTTCATGATGGGCATCTCACCCAAACATCACCGGTGCTGTCCAGTGTTTCGGTGCCACCCTCTGGCACTCAGGGCATGACTTCACATACCGACGCACATCATCTGTCATTCCCGGCCAATAGTAGTGGCAGGAAAATCCGCTGCATGGTGGCGGCAATACCCATGTGTCCACTAAAGGAGATGGTATGCCCCATATGAAGAATCTGGGACCGATGAGCTTTCGGGACGACCAACTGACCGTATAGGTTGTCTCCCCTTCCTGCTCTCCTGTAGAGTATCCTATTCTTCATGTAGTACTGCCCCCGTCCTGGTGGATCAGCACTTTTCTGCAGCTTTTTTGTAGCAAGGACGTAAAGTATCATCCTCACTCTGGGCAGTTCGTAGCTCCCCCCGGCATTGGGTTAGTCCACAATTGCGTCTGCCTCTTCCGTTTTCGTCTGAGAGCGAGTCTGCATTGCTCCCATATGGATTGGCTCCCTGGGCATTCCCAGAAAGACATACCGGAAACCTAGGATGACTGGAAAAATGGGATCGGTCAATACAGCGGCCTTGATGGTGCCGGTGACGTACCTTGACCGAATCTCCACCTTAGCAATGGGCAACTTCATGGTTACAGCACTCTTCTGTGCAGGCTGTATATCCAATGTTTCACCTGTGAATTGTTCTGGATGTACCAGATCCGCAGAAATCACGGCCTCCCCGTCCAGTCCTGTGTCGTATAAACACTCCACTTGACGACCGTTAACCTCTACCAATTCCACTACAGGTGGTTTTTCCTGGTCTGGAGTCTCTTCCTCGGCCTCGACCTGTTCGGTGGGCTCCACCTTAGGTTTCCCTGAGCACACGACGAATTGAGTGTCTCCTGACTTTCCCCTGCAGTCAATAGCATTGTGCGTGTTTGACTTGCATTGGTTGCACCATTTCCCTGTCCTAGATTTTCTATTGTCGGACTTGAATGAGCTCTCCTGGTGGCGAGCTTCCTTGTTGACCTTGGCATTTTCCGTGACAACCTCCTTGGAAGTCACTTGACATGCTGCAAAGTGAGGGTTCTTAGCCTTCGATTTGCAGTCCCTCGTATTGTGAGAGGGTGACTTACAAATTGAACACCACTTCTCCGACCACGGTCGTTTAGGTGTAGAGCTTGAAGTGCTCTTGCTTCCCTCCTTCTTCTTCTCTGAACTATCCTCTGATTTTTGCCCATAAGGTTCCCACTTTTTGGTTCCTGAGTTTTTGGCTTTCTTCTTGTCATGTTTCTCTTGACTTTTGGTGTTGGTGGAAAGGTTTTCCCCTGCCTCCCCATGTACCTCGACGAACCGTTCTGCTAATTTATTCACGAGGTCAATACGTTCCGCTCCTTGTTCTCCCAGGAATGTCCTGAGAGGTTTAGACATTTGCTTCTTCAGCTGGTCGACCACCATGAGCTCTTCCAGACTCTCATAGTCATGTGCGAACCCAGCCAAATCCATCCACTTATGGAGATAAGATTTAAGACGCAAACTGTAGGCGGCAAACAACTCCCCCGGTTCTCGTTTCGCTGCTCGAAATTTTTTCCGGTAGGTATGTGACGTAACCTCAAATCGTTTCAGCAGAAGCCGTCTTTAACTCATCATAATTGTTCTCATGTCCTGGTGGCAGGCGAGTATAAACCTCGTATCCCGTCCCGCGTAATCCCTGGGATAGCTTAAGATTCCATTTGTTACGCTCCAGACCCATAGCAACTGACATAGCCTCGAAGCGTTGAAGGTATTGGTCAATCTTCTCTTTGTCCTCCTCGTAGACCGCTAAAGGAAACTTCATAGCATGGTACCCATGTCCACCCTACTGGTGTTGATCCTGGGATGGAGGAACCTCCCACTGCTCCCTCAGTTTCTCCATTAGATTGACTCTTCAACTCGAGTTCCCTCATCCGGTACTCGTGCTCCCTTTTCTGTGCTTCCTGTTCAGCTTCTAATTTCCTAGCTGCTTGCTCAGCTTCAAATTTCCTAGCTGCTTGCTCAGCTTCCAATTTCCTAGCTGCTTGCTCAGCTTCCAATTTCCTCGTTTCTTGTTCCAACTCCATCCTTCTCAATTCCAACTCGGCCTTTCGATCTTCCCTTTCTGATTGACGATACTCTCTCTCCACTTCCTGTATGTAATCCGTTAGAGCAGACCCAGCCAATCCCATTTCTTCCCCCCTTGCCTTTAATTCTGCGGTGCTTAGTTTACGGGTGGCCATTATACAGAGAGGTAAGCTAGCAGGTCTAGTACAATATAACTGCAAATTACTATACAGATATATGAACAAGTACTATAAATCTAGATATTACCACACACAGTACATTCACTCAGTGACAAGAGTAGAATCAGGACCACAGACCTATGCAGACGTGTGAAGTGTGAACAGGTAAGATATTAGTCCTAACCCCTATCCACATTCACTCTAGCTGGATTCTCCAAAATGATATCTCCCTCTTATAACTAAGGATCCCGTGTCAAAAGACCCCGTTGTCAGAAGATCCCCCTGTCAAACGTTCCTGCTTGCAGGAGATCTCGCTGTCCAAGGATTCCGTTTACGGGAGATCCCGCTGTCCAAAGATCCCGTTTACGAGAGATCCCGCTGTCCAAAGATCACGTTTACGAGAGATCCCGCTGTCCAAAGATCCCGGACGAGCCCCCAATAATGTCGTGTCCTCCTTTAAAGTGTCGTCCCTGGAGTGAGGAGATCCGACACCCACATTATCATATTATTTTTTTTCCCCTCAATATTCTGGAGAATCCACCAGCTTCCGTCCAACACACTCCATCAGCCTATGGACACCTTTTCCTATCATTCTCACACTGTCGTACTATGCCCCCTTCTCATACTTCCCCAACGCAACATACTCAACAACTCTTGCTTCTAGAAATTAATAAAGAGTAATTTATTAAAATAAAAGTGTAACGTATATGAGACGTGTATGTGAAGAAAATGTGTGACGTGTTCTATAAAGTGTGTAGACTCTGACTCTCAGACATCAACTCAGTCAGCTGATCACAGCAAAGATAGACCACAGCACGTTACGTCAGAACAAGTACGTCTCACCCGTTGCCGGAACCATCTTGCCGGATAATGCTTTGCCTCTGTAGACCTCTGGTAATCCAATTTCATGAACATCCGAAATCGACACCGGTGGTATTAAGAGTTAATCAGGGACCGGTTGCACTCTACACAATGTCCGTTCCTAATGTTCCTGAACAAACTGCACAAGTCCTTTGTAGTGTGTACACAGTCATTAATGTTAATTAGTCGACAGATCATCCTCGTTGCACATCGAACCACTCAGTTCAT
>JACEFZ010015571.1:1010270-1068073 GCA_014155875.1 Cepaea nemoralis
GTCGATAGTGGACAACTTTCTTAGAAACAACAGATCTGATAATTACAATGACATTGTAGAAAATCTCCGTCTGAAGTGAAAGAGTCTTGGTCGCTAGATGTCTTTGAAAATGCATTCTCTGGATTATCAACAGGATTTCTTTAAGTTAAACTGTGGAGCTGTCAGTGATGAACATGGTGAATGATTTCACCAGGACATTGCTGCTATGGAGACAAGGTATCAAGGCAATTGAAACCCTTCAATGCTTGCTGATTACTCTTGGACTGTGACAAGAGACACCTCATCGATACAAGAAGCAAGCAAAGAGAGCTCGAACAGCGACAGAATAATTTAGGAATGGGTTCAAATATGCTTTTGTAAACAATATATGTTAACTTTAAATAATGTGTTTATTTTTTCTATCATGTTATCTTGAAATATCAATTAATTGAGTATGTAACCACAATTTGTATAATCCTAAAGTAGAAAGACTAACAGTTCACCCCAGAGAATTATACAAGCATACATTATTTGTATTACTATATTAAAATTCACTATTAAAAAAATAAATCAGAGCCAGCTGGTGAATTTCATTATGCTATTTGAAATCAGCATGTCAAAATCAATACGAAATGGTGTATTTAAATTCTGATACAAATAACTAGTGAAAATTAAGAAATGAATATCAAATAACCGCTTTCAAATCTCTTTTTCTTTGTAAGCTTTATTATTAAAATAAAAATAATATAAAGAAATATTGTAAAACAACATTAAGTGTGACAGATTAAGAAACACAATAAAAATATAACAAGTACAGTTAATAAAAGGAAGCATCCCGCAGAAGTCGGATGTGTCGGCCTAACGGCGCAAGAACGCAGCTCTGCTGTAAACAGGCACAACGCAATCACATCCGGAAAAAAAACTTCGGATGAACGAAGAAGAAGAAGAAGAAGAAAAGGAAGCATAATTAAACAATATAAAACCGATGTACTAATATATGGCTCAGTAATGCACCCATGGCTACTAAAGACAATAAAACAAAGAACATTGAAATATTTTGGTCACGTGAAACGTCATGCCAGTTGGAGAGAACAATAATGGAAGTGTATATGCCCGCGAAGAGAGGAAGAGGAAGGCCAAAGAGAAGGTGGGTGCAGGACGTGGCAGATGGTCTCCAGATGGGTGTATTGGACGCTGAACATCTTGCTTATGACCGAGAAGTTTTCCTGAAGGTAGTTATGGGAGCGAGGTTCTGCAAAGGGCATCCTACAGAATGAATGAATGAATGACAATGAATGAATGAATGAATGAATGAATGAACCATATATTATTGCGAAGCGTGAACTACATTACGTTATCAGAAACTATCGACAGCTGGAGGTTTTTTTTGGCGCTCGCTCACTTTAAACTCAAGCGTAGTCTACACACATTATTTATAATAGTGATGGACTGAATTGTGCGTGTGGGTTAGCTTTCCCTATTAACAGTGTCCTTCGCCATCAGGCGAACCTACTCCGACTTCAGAGGTACTTGTAATTAACATCCCCAGGTCAATGACGACAGGTCAACATTTTAGTCCAGCTATCCGATATAAGGGTGAACCCCTTACCTCGGCATCAGCACACCGAATGTTTAAAAACATGCGTTCTTATCCATTCGGCCATGCTGACCTGCGCTGGAGGTATAGAAAGAACAGATTTAAATAAAGATTATACAAATATGTATTGGCAGTGATGACAGCGACACTGACAAAAGACTTGCTACATGTTGACGTTGATTGACTGATTGATTTGATTGATTGATTTAGGAACCGACATCACAACATTCGGGGCATTCCCATAAGCGCCCGGTCCCCATACTCAGCAGCCAGCGAAGAGTTCCAACACCAATAGTACCAGCAGCAATCTGATTATATGTCCGTCTCGCCTTTCCTCTAAGCGTCGAGCGTCGGCCAGATCCCCTCGTCACTCCTCGCTGTCTCATTCTTGCCAGACCATGATGTTCCATTTGCTCCTCCGAGGTGTACACGTGCTCCCACAAGGCCGCAACAACGTCTGCCTTGTCATGTATCAATACTCCACCAAGTTTTGCCGAGCCAGCCAATCTGTCCGCCAGTTCATTCCCCAGCACACCGGCATGCCCCGGAGAAAAGATCCAGTGTTGACGACGTTGATTGACAGCAGACAGCATCTACATGTATTGACAATACGGTGTTCCATCATCAGCAGCAACATTCAGTGGCATGTCATGTGCAGAACTTTCCTCGCATAACGTTCTGCCGAAATGTCTCTTTGTCACATGCCATGTGTCCTGCCTCAGTTGCTGTCATGTGTAAATGTCTCTGTCACAAGCCAGGTGTATTGCCTCAGTTGCTGTCATGTGTAAATGTCTCTGTCACAAGCCAGATGTCCTGCCTCAGTTACTGTCATGTGTAAATGTCTCTGTCACAAGCCAGGTGTCCTGCCTCAGTTGCTGTCATGTGTAAATGTCTCTCTTTCACAGGCCAGGTATCCTGCCTCTTTTGCTGTCATGTGTAAATGTCTCTCTGTCACAAGCCAGGTGTCCTGCCTCTTTTGCTGTCATGTGTAAATGTCTCTCTGTCACAAGCCATGTGTCCTGCCTCTTTTGCTGTCATGTGTAAATGTCTCTCTGTCACAAGCCAGGTGTCCTGCCTTTTTTGCTGTCATGTGTAAATGTCTCTCTGTCACAGGCCAGGTGTCCTGTCTCAGTTGCTGTCATGTGTAAACGTCTCTGTCACAAGTCACGTGTCCTATCTCTATTGCTGTCATGTGTAAATGTCTCTCTGTCACAAGCCAGGCGTCCTGCTTCTTTTGCTGCCATGTGTAAATGTCTCTGTCACAGACCAGGTGTCCTGCCTCAGTTGCTGTCATGTGTAAATGTCTCTCTGTCACAGGCCAGGTGTCCTGCCTCAGTTGCTGTCATGTGTAAATGTCTCTCTGTCACAGGCCAGGTGTCCTGCCTCAGTTGCTGTCATGTGTAAATGTCTCTGTCACAGACTAGGTGTCCTGCCTCAGTTGCTGTCATTTGTAAATGTCTCTGTCACAAGCCAGGTGTCCTGCCCCTTTTACTGCCATGTGTAAATGTCTCTGTCACAAGCCATATGTCCTGTCTGAGTTTCTGTGGTGTGTAAATGTCTCTTTGTCACAAGCCAGGTGTCCTGCTTCTGTTGCTGTGATGTGTAAATGTCTCTTTGTCACAAGCGAGGTGGTTCCAAATGTTGCTGTATGTAGCCGGGGCGCAGTGTTGGGGTGAGCACCCAACATTGCTTAAATACCCCAATGGCTCGTGAATACATAACCTATGCAGCAAAAGTCCAACTCCTGGCCTTCACGTGGCGGAACTGTTTCTACTAACAGGAGAAGGGGCGACGGCGAGTTTCTGGCGCCGGAAAATAATCAGTGTGCTCTAGATGTGTATACACATACATGCATGTGCAGACACGTGTGTGCGTGTGTACACATCTAAACTTGAGTGAGACCACAGTCTGCTCTAGCAAAGGAAAGGTGCTGAAGACGGAGGCAACCAGCCAGGAGGCGCACCACAGAAATCAGGATGCCACGCAATTACGCAAAATGGAATATGTCGACTACTGCTAAATGTTATGGTGTTCGCCCTGCTTTGGACCCCCAGGCAGGTGCAGTGCCGGCCCTATGTCTCGAAAGGGTCCAACCCCAACTACTGGAGGTCCTTCTCAGATGTCCTGTGGAGCCAGGGGACATGAGAATAGAACGGCTGGCCATACTAAACAAAGACTTAAAATAATGCACTGGAATGCGGAGGGAGTCAGCAACAAAAAATAGAATTAGAAAACATCCTGGACCAAGAAAAAGTAAGCATATGTTGCTTGCAAGAAACTCACCTCAACGAAAATATAGCCTTCAAAATCAGAGGCTACCAGTGTTACCGATCTGACCGAAAGGACAGGCGAAAAGGTGGATACTTACCCTTGTAAAAAATAACATCACTGCTTCCCAAATCGAAGTCTACATGGAAGGGGCTGAGTATCAGACACTTAAACTTAAGACAGGCTATACAGACCTACATCTGATCAATTACTACTGTCCAAGTGACCGCCCACAGGCACTGGACACACTACCATTAACAGAAAAAATGATTGTGTGTGGCGATTTCAACAGCCACTCGCAGAGTTGGGGCTATGATCACATGGACCAGAGAGGAGAGAGACTGGAAGACTGGCAGGATGAGAATAGATTCATCTTGGTTAACAAGCCGTCCGACCCACATACTTTCTACTCGAGATCATGGCACACTACAACTACACCTGACCTGGCTTTTCATTCACCAGACCTGGAGTGGAACATTACACGAATTGTTGGGAAACAACTTGGTGGCAGTGACCATCGGCCAGTCTTTCTAACTGTAGAAAATGAGCTTGTAAGTGAAAGCAGCACCCTCTCGAGGTGGAACTACAAGAAAGCAGACTGGGCAATGTACAAGAATCGCACCAGCATACTGGTTAGAAACCTGAACACTGAGAAAGATATAAATAAAGTAGTTGAAGAGTTTGGGAAATGCATACTTACAGGCAGCGCGAGAAACAGTACCAAGAGGAGCCCGTAAACAATATAAACCCTACTGGAGTAGTGAACTGGAACAGTTGCATAATGATGTGGAAGTGTGTAGAAAGCAAGCAGAGGCCACACCCAGCCAAGAGCACCACAATAAATTCCAGCACGCAAAAGCCAAATTTCAAAGGGCAAGCTGCAGGCTAGACGGAAAAGCTGGCAGGAAAAACAGAGTCTCTGAACTTTGAAAGAGACACAAGGAAATTGTGGAAGCTAATAAAACAACTTAACGATGAGGGCACAGGGAGAAACTCAAAAATTGCACTACATAAAGATGGAAACATCTTAACAAGAAAGCAAGCAGCTGACCATTTTGCGGACTCATTCGCACAAGATAACAATATCAAAATTAGTCCAGAGAAACAACAAGAGATTCGAGAGAAACGGCAACATACAGGACAGAAGGAAATAGTACATGAGGTTCTGGAGGCACCCATCACAATCAGCGAACTGGAGCTAGCCATATCAAAACTGAAAATGAGAAAGTCACCAGGAGCTGATGGTATCTCCAATGAAATGATCAGGAACCTAGGAACAGAGGCCAAAGCAAAGCTGTTGCAGATCTTCAATAACAGTTGGACCTTAGGCAGTGTTCCACAAGCCTGGAGAGAAGCAATCATGATACCCCTCCTAAAATCAGGGAAAGATAGTTCCATTGCCTCTAGCTACAGACCAATTAGCCTCACCAGCTGTCTCTGCAAAACACTGGAGCGCATCATCAATCACAGACTGCAGTGGTACATTGAAAGTAAAAACATCCTTGTGCCACAGCAGGCTGGCTTTAGGCAGTGCTACTCTACGGAAGATCAGACAACCTACCTCTCTCAAGAAATTGAGGATGCATTCCAAGAGAAGAAGCTGGTGCTTGCGGCATGGATAGATTTGAAGAAAGCCTTTGACAAAGTCTGGAAAGAAGGTCTGATGAATAAACTGAGAAACTGCAAAGTCAATGGAAGAATGTACAAATGGGTGAAAGCATACTTGCACAACAGAAGAGCCCGAGTACAGATAGACGGACTCAAGAGCAAGAAAGTACTACTGCGTCACGGTGTTCCCCAGGGCGGAGTCTTGTCCCCCACACTTTTTCTAATCTTCATCAATGATCTCGTTGCTAATCTACCGCATGGAATTAAAGCGGCAATGTACGCCGATGACCTGGTTCTATGGAGCACAAATGAACATGCATCAGTGGCCACCAGATTGCTACAAAGAGCTGTAGATACATTTGCTGCATGGGCAAATAGATGGTGTGTCAGCATAAACACTGACAAGTGCAGCACCACCCTATTTACCCTCTCTCCAAAACAAAAGGCAGGGATCATCCAGATAAATGGAACACCCCTAAGAGAAGATAAAGAACCAACATACCTTGGAGTAACATTTGATGGCAGGCTGACATGGAGAAAGCACATCAACAAAGCAGTAGCAAAAGCCAGAAGGAAAATAGCCATCCTGAGAAAGCTAAGTGGAACCACATGGGGAGCCAGTGGGAAAATACTTAGCAAAGTTTATCAACAGAGCATACGACCACACCTGGAATACGGGTCAACTGCGTGGTGTTCGGCATCAAAAACCACACTACAAGAGCTGGATCAAGCACTTAGAGTCACCACAGGAGGGATGAGATCAACCCCTATAGTGGAAATGGAGAAGATGGGGAGGACACAAGCACTGAGTGAGCGCAGAGATACGAAAACGCTAATACAAGCAGAAAAGTTCCTCAGCTTGCCAGGCCACCCTATGAAGAACAGATTTGAAAACCTAGCTATGGGGCGGTTGAAAAGAAGTAGTTTTATCCACCAGGCCAAACGACTCTGCAGAGAAACCACCGATCTGCCCACAGTTGGTATCCCCCTAACAACTATTCCAGAGCGAACTCCATGGAAAGATGAGCATAGACTATCATTACAAATCCAGACAAAAGTGAGAGGAATATTTAACAAGGAAGAACAGAACAGTGTGCAGCGCAGAACAGCCACTCTCAGCTTCCTTGATGAAGAATACCCACAGGACCTCTGGATCCGAGTCTACACAGATGGGTCAGCACAAAATGCTGTTCGAAATGGAGGAGCGGGAGTGTACATAGAATACCCAAATAATACTAGGGACACAGCTAGAGTACCGACAGGAAAGTACTGCCATAACTACGATGCTGAAATTGAGGACAATCAAGATAGCAACAGAGAAATTACTAAATACCAGCAATGGTACACAACCTGTGGTGCTATTGACAGATGCAAAATCAGTACTCGAGGCGCTCCTGTCTGGGAAATTGCCAGTACTAAGGACACTACTTTCTGAACTTAGCAGTCAGCATAAGGTCACCATACAGTGGATACCATCCCACTGTGGAGTACCCGGAAACGACAGAGCTGATCAATTGGCTAAGGAAGGAGTCAAAGAAGAACAGCCTGATGTGCCCGTTACATACCACCAAAAGAAAAGAATGATCAAATCAGTCAGAAAGCCACCAAAACCTGCTCAAGATGACTACCACGTTATGGACAGACCGGAACAAGTCATTATTCTGCGCCTCAGAACAGGGCACAATAGATTACGCAACCACATGTATACAAAATTCAAGATTGGTGAAACAGCCGTGTGCACGTGTGGATTGGCGTCGCAGACAGCAGAGCACATACTCCAAGACTGCCAAAAATATAACATATCTAGGCAAACCTTCTGGCCTAGAGAGACGACAGTGGAAGATAAACTCTATGGACTGCTGTGTGAACTGAAAAAGACAGTTCAATTCATACAAGAGACAGCATTGCAGTTATAGACATATTTCAAGCGAACGAAAGAAGAAGAAGAAGAACAAGCGAGGTGTCCTATCTCTATTGCTGTGATGTGTAAATGTCTCTTTGTGACAAACCAGGTGTCCTATCTCTGTTGCTGTGATGTGTAAATGTCTCTTTGTCACAAGTCACGTGTCCTATCTCTATTGCTGTGATATGTAAATGTTTCTTAGTCACAAGCCAGGTGTCCTATCTCTGTAGCAGTGATGTGTAAATGTCTCTTTATCACAAGCCAGGTGTATTGCCTCAGTTGCTGTCATGTGTAAATGTCTCGGTCACAAGCCAGGTGTATTGCCTCAGTTGCTGTCATGTGTAAATGTCTCTGTCACAAGCCAGGTGTCCTGTCTCAGTTGCTGTCATGTGTAAATGTCTCTGTCACAAGCCAGGTGTCCTGTCTCAGTTGCTGTCATGTGTAAATGTCTCTGTCACAAGCCAGGTGTATTGCCTCAGTTGCTGTCATGTGTAAATGTCTCTGTCACAAGCCAGGTGTATTGCCTCAGTTGCTGTCATATGTAAATCTCTCTGTTACAAGGCAGGTGTATTGCCTCAGTTGCTGTCATGTGTAAATGTCTCTGTCACAAGCCAGGTGTCCTGCCTCTTTTGCTGTCATGTGTAAATGTCTCTCTGCTACAAGCCAGATGTCCTGCCTCTGGTACTGTAATTTGTAAATATCTCTCTTTTAGAAGCCAGGTGTCATGTCTCTTGGTTCTAGCAAATGCATACACAGCTAGGGCATTACTGTGTTGTTTGGGATAAATATTTGCAAATCGCACAATATCACGAGGAAAGTAGCTTGCTCGTACACCAGATCTAACTCCGGGTGGACATTTCCAACACCTGTTATAATGAATACTTCATTGGCACTTTCCAGCTTCCCTTAAACAGCGTTAGACCATAGCAGTGATTATTGTTACTAATTTAATGAATTATTTAGCACATAGTTTGATGTCATGTACTTCATTTTTCAAATTTCTTCTACATACAAAATGTAGTGAGACTTTACAAACAGCCGGTGTAATAAAAACTAAGACAATCACCATTGAAATAAGTAAGAATAAAACACAATAGAACCGTCCGAGGTTTCGGTAGTCACTACTTTTATCAAGAACAAAGTCAGATCATAGTAACAAGTCGCCAGATCATTATCACAAGTTGTCAGATCAGTGTCACAAGTTGTCATATTATCTCCAATAGGTTAGGATTTGTTTACAAATACTCTAAATGCTAATTGTGGTTTTTACATGCCAATTAAGGGGAATTATATTTCACATTGGTTTGGTTAAAATTTACGAGTTTACCAACATATTGCATTGGTATTGCAATTAGTATGGGGCATATTTCAAGCAATTCTTCACTTGACAAATGTTTAACTTTCAACTGACCAATAAAACTGTTGTGTATGTATTAGTAAATGCGCCATCTGGACGGCCCATTGTGTGGCAGCTTGTGGCACACATACTGTGTGTGTAAACATATAAAATACGTGGCTTATTATGCGAATTGTAAATGCTTTGAATGTCATCCAAACCTATTATATTTCAGAGATTTACAGTGTTTGTGTGACGTGATCTTGAAGTTAGCTTTTCCATCAACTGTGTGCTACAACAATAGGCAACACAGGGGATTAGAATAAATACCCCATTATAGATAAGCTCCGGTGTTTTCATTGTCGGATATCATTCAGCACGCTATGCGTGTAGCATTGTTGTTAGTGCAGTGGTAGAGTTGTATGTAGCATTGTTGTTAGTGCAGTGGTAGAGTTGTATGTAGCATTGCTGTTTGTGCAGTGGTAGAGTTGTATGTAGCATTGTTGTTAGTGCAGTGGTAGAGTTGTACGTAGCATTGTTGTTAGTGCAGTGGTAGAGTTGTATGTAGCCATTGCTGTTTGTGCAGTGGTAGGAGGGGGTTTGTATGTAGCATTGCCTGTTTGTGCAGTGGTAGAGTTGATATGTAGCATTTGCTGGTTTGTGCAGTGGTAGAGTTGGTATGTAGGCATTGTCTGTCTAGTGCAGTGGTAGAGTTGTACTAGCATTGTTGTTTGTTAGTGCAGTGAGTAGAGTGGTAAGTGTATGTAGCATTGTGTTAGTGCAGTGGTAGAGTTGTATGTAGCATTGTTGTTAGTGCAGTGGTAGAGTTGTAGGATGTGTAGCATTGTTGTATTAGTGTAGTGGTAGAGTTGTATGTAGCATTGCTGTTGTGCAGTGGTAGAGTTGTATGTAGCATTGTGTTAGTGCAGTGGTAGAGTTGTTATGTAGCATTGTTGTTAGTGCAGTGGTAGAGTTGTATGTAGCATTGCTGTTTGTGCAGTGTAAGTTGTAATGTAGCATTACTGTGTTTGTGCAGTGGTAGAGTTGTATGTAGCATTGTTATTATGTGCAGTGGTAGAGTTGTATGTAGCATTGTTGTTTGTGCATTGGTAGATTTGTATGTAGCATGTGTTAGTGCAGTGGAGAGGTGTATGTCAGCATTGTTGTTAGTGCAGTGGTAGAGTTGTATGTAGCATTGTTGTTAGTGCAGTGTAGAGTTGTATGTAGCATTGTTGTTTAGTGCAGTGGTAGAGTTGTATGTTAGCATTGCTGTTTTGTGCAGTGGTAGAGTTGTATGTAGCATTGCTGTTTGTGCAGTGGTAGAGTTGTATGTAGCATTGCTTGTTTAGTGCAGTGGTAGAGTTGTATGTAGCATTGTTGTTAGTGCAGTGGCTAGAGGTTGTATGTAGGCATTGTTGTTTAGTGCAGTGGTAGAGTTGTATGTAGCATTGCTGTTTGTGCAGTGGTAGAGTTGTATGTAGCATTGTTGTTAGTGCAGATGGTAGAGGTTGTATGTAGCATTGTTGTTAGTGCAGTGGTAGAGTTGTATGTAGCATTGTTGTTAGTGCAGAGGTAGAGTTGTATGTAGCATTGTTGTTAGTGCAGTGGTAGAGTTGTATGTAGCATTGTTGTTAGTGCAGTGGTAGAGTTGTATGTAGCATTGCTGTTAGTGCAGTGGTAGAGTTGTATGTAGCATTGTTGTTAGTGCAGTGGTAGAGTTGTATGTAGCATTGCTGTTAGTGCAGTGATAGGCTTGTATGTAGCATTGTTGTTAGTGCAGTGATAGGCTTGTATGTAGCATTGTTGTTAGTGCAGTGATAGGCTTGTATGTAGCATTGTTGTTAGTGCAGTGGATAGAGCTTGTATGTAGCATTGCTGTTAGTGCAGTGTGATAGGCTTGTATATAGCATTGTTGTTAGTGCAGTGATAGGCTTGTATGTAGCATTGTTGTTAGTGCAGTGATAGGCTTGTATGTAGCATTGTTGTTAGTGCAGTGATAGGCTTGTATGTAGCATTGTTGTTAGTGCAGTGGTAGAGTTGTATGTAGCATGTGTTAGTGCAGTGGTAGAGTTGTATGTAGCATTGTGTAGTAGGCTTGTATGTAGCATTGTTGTTAGTGCAGTGGTAGAGTTGTATGTAGCATTGTTGTTAGTGCAGTGATAGGCTTGTATGTAGCATTGTTGTTAGTGCAGTGGTAGAGTTGTATGTAGCATTGCTGTTAGTGCAGTGATAGGCTTGTATATAGCATTGTTGTTAGTGCAGTGATAGGCTTGTATGTAACATTGTTGTTAGTGCAGTGATAGGCTTGTATATAACATTGTTGTTAGTGCAGTGGTAGGCTTGTATATAACATTGTTGTTAGTGCAGTGATAGGCTTGTATATAACATTGTTGTTAGTGCAGTGGTAGGCTTGTATGTAACATTGTTGTTAGTGCAGTGATAGGCTTGTATATAACATTGTTGTTAGTGCAGTGATAGGCTTGTATATAACATTGTTGTTAGTGCAGTGGTAGGCTTGTATGTAACATTGTTGTTAGTGCAGTGATAGGCTTGTATGTAGCATTGTTGTTAGTGCAGTGGTAGGCTTGTATGTAGCATTGTTGTTAGTGCAGTGATAGGCTTGTATATAACATTGTTGTTAGTGCAGTGGTAGGCTTGTATATAACATTGTTGTTAGTGCAGTGGTAGGCTTGTATGTAACATTGTTGTTAGTGCAGTGGTAGGCTTGTATGTAACATTGTTGTTAGTGCAGTGATAGGCTTGTATATAACATTGTTGTTAGTGCAGTGATAGGCTTGTATATAACATTGTTGTTAGTGCAGTGGTAGGCTTGTATGTAACATTGTTGTTAGTGCAGTGATAGGCTTGTATATAACATTGTTGTTAGTGCAGTGATAGGCTTGTATATAACATTGTTGTTAGTGCAGTGGTAGGCTTGTATGTAACATTGTTGTTAGTGCAGTGATAGGCTTGTATGTAGCATTGTTGTTAGTGCAGTGGTAGGCTTGTATGTAACATTGTTGTTAGTGCAGTGATAGGCTTGTATATAACATTGTTGTTAGTGCAGTGGTAGAGTTGTATGTAGCATTGCTGTTAGTGCAGTGATAGGCTTGTATATAGCATTGTTGTTAGTGCAGTGATAGGCTTGTATGTAACATTGTTGTTAGTGCAGTGATAGGCTTGTATATAACATTGTTGTTAGTGCAGTGGTAGGCTTGTATATAACATTGTTGTTAGTGCAGTGATAGGCTTGTATATAATGAATGAATTACCAAACAGCGAGAAATAGATTGTCAGCTTTACTAGAACACGACAGCAAGAAACAAAATGGAGGTGGTGGCTCAAGCCTTCATCAGCACAGAGAAAACAAACACATACCGATACACAACTACATGAAAAACACTGACTGACTGGCACCTTGCCGCCTTGACAGACGATAGTTTGTAAAATGGAGTTATACCTCTCCATAACACAAAGCCTGGACTGAATTTAGAGACTATGTGTTGCCCATGCAGCATGATCCCTCTCTCGACCTGCCTAGTTCACTCCAGAGGAAAGGTAACACCTATACATCTGGAACAAGACAAGCTGCAGAAGCTGCCGGATCAGCAAAGCAATGCTCTAACTGTCCGCCTGTCGGAGCTTCGATCCTAGACCAGCTGCCAACCAAGGCTTAGGGCCTGGTCTGCCCTGCCATGACTATTTGTCTTTAGGGTTGCATTTCCTCGCACCAGGATAAGGCTTGTACCCTCCCAATTGCGCTCTTCCGCCCGAAGCCGTTGGCACAATGTGGGGTGTCGGGTTTGGTGATCGCCGCCCAACATTCGGCGCTACCAGAAAGCAGGTAGTACCGTCTACTGTCATACGGTAGCTCAATCATATCTGACTAAGACCTGACTGACTTGTATGTATAGCGATACTGTTAATACAGCGATAGGCATGTATGTACAAGTTCTGATTTTGCTGTGATACACACTGCTATATGTTTGTGAAACCTGGGCTGCTTACCAGCGACACACTAGGAAATTAAACCACTTCCACACAATCTGAATTAGGAAGCTATTGATGATCAAATTGCAAGACAAGATCCCAGGCACTGAAGTCTTAGAAAGTTCGCCCATGCCCATTAACCACACTATACTAATGAAGAATCAGATTCGCTGGGCTGGTCACTTGACTCGCATGCCAAATCACAGGCTCCCTAAACGAATTTTGTACGGTGAGCTGCGCTGTTGTAAACTCCCTCAAGGCGGCCAAGGAAAACGCGCTAAAGACACTCTACAGATCTCACTAAAAGCTTATAGAATTCATCACAACACATGGGAGACTGCTGCCAAGGACCGAAGTTCGTGGCGTACATAATTACGCAAGGGTGTAGTCACGTGTGAAGCAAACAGGACTGCAAGAGCTATGGAAAAAACAAGGCTGGATAAAAAACAAACACAAAAGAAAAAAAAAATCACGGCAGGAGATCCTCCTCCTGAAACGCCAAGCACTCTTTGCCCACATTGTCAACTCACGGCTCCAAACTTTCAACCCCGCTGGATGAAATGGTCATCAGCATTCTTGGTGGACAAACAACATTGCAGTGACAGATTTGTGTGTAGCATTACTGTTGCTGCAGTGATAGATTTGTGTGTAGCATTACTGTTGCTGCAGTGATAGATTTGTGTGTAGCATTACTGTTGCTGCAGTGATAGATTTGTATGTAGCGTTGGTTTTACTGTAGTGGTAGCCTTGTACTTATATGTAGCAGACTTTAACAGACTTGTATGTAGCTTTATTGTTACTGGAGTAATAGCCTGGTACTTGTATGTAGCTTTATTGTACTTGTATGTAGCATTGCTTATACTGCAATGAAAGCTTTTGTACTTGTATGTAGCTTTATTGTTACTGGAGTAATAGCCTGGTACTTGTATGTAGCTTTATTGTTACTGGAGTAATAGCCTCGTACTTGTATGTAGCTTTATTGTTACTGGAGTAATAGCCTCGTACTTGTATGTAGCTTTATTGTTACTGGAGTAATAGCCTCGTACTTGTATGTAGCTTTATTGTTACTGGAGTAATAGCCTCGTACTTGTATGTAGCTTTACTGTTACTGGAGTAATAGCCTCGTACTTGTATGTAGCATTGCTTATACTGCAATGAAAGCTTTTGTACTTGTATGTAACATGGAATTACTATATTTATAGTCTTGTATATAGCATTGTCTTGCTGGATTAATAGGCTTGTGTTCAAAATTGTCTTGCTGAAGGTAAAGATTTGCGTTTAGCATTACTGCTGCTGCAGTGATAGACTTGTATGTAGCATTGTCTTGCCGCAGAGATAGACTTGCATATAGCATTGTCTTGCTGCATTGACATACTTGTGTGGAGCACTGTTGTTGCTGTTGTGACAGCCATGCGGTGAAGGCAAGAACGTATGAACTCTGTCCATGTTTGGACACAAGAGAAACACACCGACTGACATTTGATCTTAGACATATCCAGGAGGAAACGAGTGAAGAGCAGGCTGGCAAGCCCCGCACATACCACGACGAGTCAAGTCAGACAGTAGGAAAGAAGACTGGTAGTATCTTACAAGAGAGTGATATCATTGCACTAGAACAATGGCCCTGCCTTGCCTTTTGTATCCGGTTGTAGGATTATTTTAAACATAAGACGTATCACATGACCAGCAGCTGACAATACTGTTAGTATGCATGTATTATTTGTTGTTATTGTTATAGTTATTATTATTAAAACAACATTATAAGACTGCATCATACAAAATCATGACATATGAGCTTAAAAAGCACGTTTTCCATATAAAGCAAAGCAGTGCAGAATAATACAGCTGACAGCGAAGACATGTAAACAATGACA
The DNA here is from genome assembly GCA_014155875.1 of Cepaea nemoralis. Lineage (NCBI taxonomy): Eukaryota > Metazoa > Mollusca > Gastropoda > Stylommatophora > Helicidae > Cepaea > Cepaea nemoralis. Next base: position 1,024,826 of record JACEFZ010015571.1, read on the forward strand.
ACAGCTAACATAGGACCGAGCCCAGAAGTGAAGATATATACTTGAGATTGTTGGTCAAGCACAACTACTTGTAATAAAAATGGGGAAATGTAGCTCTAATTGAAGTGACAGACATCGGACAGACGAATTGAATGTTTCCAAATACAGAGAAGGTTGAATAGTTACTATTAATAAAACTCCATAGAGAATTCTAGACAGCTTAAGAATCAAGACTCTTAACGACATATGATGTATAAATATAAAATTCACTTTACCTGATTCTCTGGAAGACGGTATTTCCAAGCCCTAGTATATATACATGCCTTATTACCCACATTTCCGTGTTGTATTGCTCATAACTAACTAACTTTCTGTCAACCCAAGTAATAAAATCAATGTCAGAAAATATGGCCAATCTGTTAAACGGTTGCCACACTGGCCTATCATTCAGTTTGGTAATTCAGTTTGGTCACGCTTCTCCGGTCAGATCTTCTGGGAATAAAGAAATGTGGCATGCATTTTTACACTGTAGGCCTACTGGCTGATGTGCCCCACCTTGACCACAGCAAATGTCAGAACTGTTTACTGCATCCAATTAATTTATATCAAAATGTGTTCGGGCAGTAATCATTGGCCGCAACGCATCTTGTCCGCCCGTCTGGGAATGTTGAGAGGTGGTATTGTTGCAAAATTTCATGCCCCAGACTAGCTACAAGCAACATCGTTCCAGGCCATAATGAACATGGCGCATAAAAACATCTCTCTATCTATGGAACACGAACACAACGAAGCGTTGAATTCCTGGATATCCTAATGAGACGTAGAGCAGACGGCACAATTCAAAGATCGATGTACCGCAAAGACACATGGACTCGCCAATACTTAAATTTTCATAGCTTCGCACCGGTCCAGTACAAACGGGGCTTACGGGGCTTACGTACGGACCCTGTTTGACCGTGGTAGGAAGATATGCACCCAGGACACACTGATAGAGAAAACTGAAACTCTGAAGAATGTCTCACACCTGGATTTATAAAGCGCCACTGCCAACAACCGAAACCAAAATCAGACGTAACTGCTGTCCTTAAGCTCAAGGTATTTATCCAGCTAACCTTTCGAGGGGATAACGTAATGCAACGTCTACAGGACCGGCTCATTACATCAGTCGACCGAACATTCTACGCTGCAACTCCAGTTATTAGGTACAGAACCACACCTATTCCCACCCCAACAGTAAAAGAATCTACCCCTCTGTACGCCACATTCAATTGCATTTACCAATTCACATGCAGGTGCGAGTCTACCTACATCGCAGAACAGAGCGGCAGCTTCCCAGTAGGGTTGTTGAACACATACCAAACTAGACTGACAAGATATTACACACAGGCGATGGGATCATGGGAAGGGTGACACACCACAATTATAAACTTCCGGCGTCGTCCATTGCACATCATGTCTTGGAAACCGGTCATGTAGTTGATAGAAACAGCGCTTTTCGCGTGTTGTTTCATAACAAAACAGTCGTTTGTTAAAGTTTGCAGAAGCCCTAATGATTCATCTATATATGCCAATTTTGTGCAAACAGAAAGACATGGTAGTCAATTTAAAATTACCATGGTAAACAATTGATATTACTGTGCGAACATGTGTATATTTCAGATTGAACGATGTATCTAGTTATTTTACTTTACGTTTTGTGAGTTCTGAAATATGCCAGGCAATAAATCGTACAATCTATGGTTTGTGTCTTCGTTATTCAAACTTTTCATGTGTCAGCGCGTTTCACTAGGATGCAAATAAATATTGTTTGAACTTGTAAAGCTAACACTGTTTTCAACTTTAATACCTCCTTTTTACTTCTGCAAAACGAAGGCGGCATTTTGAGAACACACCGAACAGTATTATGTCACAGTGATACTCATATGCCGAACTCCCTGGCGAATGGGTTAACGACTTTCTCCGTAATCCCATATATCCACATGAGGAACACAGCTGCACGAGATTCGGCAGAGGATCGCGTCGCGTTTGTTACTTACGGGGTATGTGAGCCGGTCGCTCAGAAAGCAATGGCAAACTAATGAGCGTAATCTTGCCAAGAACATCAACAGCAGCTGAAAAATGCTGGTGTTGACTGCAACGTCCTGTAAGGAATATGCAACTTAAAAAAAAAAGATACTCATATACCATATGTTGAATAATTCCACTAATTCTATGAGGCAATTATACCTCCAAAAAGGGTATGAAATCTGGTCCCTATATCTTGAATACAAAGTCTGAAACTTTCTTCAAGCACCACAACTAACGGTAACACTTTCTCTCGAATCCACGATCCAGGAGGACTGGTTGGCTAGTTGTTGGCCTCTCGCTGAATTTCCAAAGTAGACTACATAAAGTCGTTGTTATTCAATAGTTGAGCTAAATGGGTTGTACGTAACATACATCTCTAATACTTTTCTGCCTATATTAAAATATATTCGGGTGGTGGTCAACAGCTAGGCTAAAACTCTCCCCCTTCCTTTCCCCTTAAAAAAAAACAAACATTTCTTTTCGACACAAATGAAACCGTGGCCCGACCATCGCTACAAACCATTTATCAGTCTGGTAGCTGTCCAGTCGTCAATCGTCCAAAACCAAATGAAATTATGTCACAAGATGTTTTTTAAACAATCAATTCAACAACAGTTACCATAGATCGTACTAAATGAGAGCAACTCGAACAAAAAAAAAGAAAGAAGCAATTAAGTAAATGGAAATGAACTACCAACAGCGAATACAATTAATAAAGTAAATTATACAACCCGTAGAGTTAATTGGGTTCCAACAGCTCTGTCAGCCCACGTCATGAATGTTATGTAACAGCAGTCTTGTATTCTTCCGCGACAAGAAAATGCCCGCAGTTTCTAACATCCATTTTGATAACTGATGCACAACAAACTTCAGTTTCTCCTATTAATCTTGATGGCAAGAAACCATCATGTGTAGATGTGTAGGTAGTGATTAATAATACATTTGCATTTGAATGATATTGCTCACAATCGATTCCAATTTCAAGTACATATTTGCAATTAACTCATACTTTCGGTCACATTGTTACTGGGTATGGAGGCTAAGATCCCCGCCTGAGCATTATGGATCCAATACCTTCTGGTTTGTATTTAGCAATCATGAGTGACTGTAGGAACACATTGGATTCACAACAATCAAGGTACATTGTCCTATTGTCAAATGTCAAGATACTTTTTCCTATCTTTACAACTAACATGATTAAGTTTTGAATTCAATTACAAGGTGCTGTCCAAGCAAGATGAAGTGGCACACAATTATCGCTTGCACTGCTGACGATATGGACAGCATATAGAAATATATACCAAGTTAGGCCCTTATGTTGTGTATCCGCCTTGGTATGGTAGAGGGTGTGCTTGTGCCACTGACCCCCAACAGCTATACCGACGGTAGCTTAGCTACTGCTTGGAGCTCCCCTGTAGGACAGATCAAGTAATAGGGACTGTGCGAAGAGATACATAAATCTGTGGCCTTGTATGTTGACCCATCATCACTATGTGCTATGCCGATACGCGTAGGCGGTCATGATTCGCCATCTCACAGGACCACCAGAGTCGTGGATCAGCTCAGTGTTCTTGTCTCGACCATGCCGCTTGGCCAAGCCATCAAGGTATTTACTTCTTTGTCTTCCCCTTGTTTTTTTCCCCTCAACCTTGCCAGTTGTCACCAAGTTCTAAAATTTATTTCTTCTCATAAAGTGTCCAAAAATGTGTGACTGTCTACATCTAATTTCTTTAATCAGTTTACTGTTTTCATTTGATTTTTGTAGGACTTGGTTTTTCTGTCAGAGCATGGTATTCGGTACATTTTTCTAAGAAACCACATTTCGACAGCCATCAGATGTTTTTTTTTCCAACTTGTTTGCTCATTTTCTACGCCTCACATCCATACACAAGTATAGGTTCTCTTTCTCTCGTTGCACATGACATCATGTTATTGGTTAGTATGTTTTCTATCCTGCAAAAGGCTGCCTTGGCCATGGCGATTCTTGTTCTAACCTCTTCATCAGATGTTATGACTGTTCCGAGATAATTGTACCGATTACATTGTGGTATTTCCTTCTTCTTAGTGACGACCATAATATGTCTCTTTTTAGTATGGTCACTGAAAGTTGAGAAGATTCTCACACCCCAAAAGTGAGATAAAGACTAACCAAAAGAAAGCTGGCCCATCGAAGGAAGTAGTGGCACATGTATGCACTGTGCTTGAGCAGAGAGCGAACACAAACACAAAGTAATGATGATGATACAACAAAATAATAAACTAGATACAACTACACAACATAACATCGTGTCACACCACCAGTAAGTACAGAACCAGAATGTGTCACCAGGCACACCACGAGTAATTACAGAACCAGAACATGTCACCCGGCACACACGAGTAATTACAGAACAAGAACATGTCACCCGGCACACCACGAGTAATTACAGAACAAGAACATGTCACCCGGCACACCACGAGTAATTACAGAACAAGAACATGTCACCCGGCACACCACGAGTAATAACAAGACAAACACAACATGTCACCCTGCACACCACGAGTAAGTACAGAAAAGAACATGTCACCCGGCACACCACAAGTAGGTACAGAACAAGAACATGTCACCCAGCACACTACGAGTAAGTACAGAACAAGAACATGTCACCCGTCACACCAAGAGTAAGTACAGAGCCAGAAAATGTCACTCGGCACACCAAGAGTTAGTACAGAACAAGAACATGTCACCCGCCAAACCAAGAGTTAGTACAGAACAAGAACATGTCACCCGCCAAACCAAGAGTTAGTACAGAACAAGAACATGTCACCCGCCACACCAAGAGTTAGTACAGAACAAGAACATGTCACCCGCCAAACAAAGAGTTAGTACAGAACAAAGAACATGTCACCCGCTTTCTATTTGAGGTTAGTTGCAGGTTCTGTACATGACGTTGTAATCAATTCCAGCATTCAAAAGCCGTTTGTGATTTTCTAGGTGGTTTTACGTTCAGTACCGGTCTCTGTGGCTAAGGGCTTGCGAACGCGGTTTTATGAGCCCTATACCCAGGTTCGAAACACAGCGGTGCTGGTTTTTTCGTAAAAGGTATAAGAGCCAGTTGTTCAGAAAGCAATGGCAAACTACCGAACGTAAAATTTTCCCAGGAATCACGAACAGCGAAAATGCTGGGTTGACTACTACGTCCTGTGAAGGACATGCGACTTAATTTTTTACGTTCAGAAGATTCCCATTGTTTTCGGAAAGGGTGACATTCCATACCATCTAAATCAAAGCAAATCACCAGCAACTGATTTCGAACCATGAAATCTATACTACGGAAAATCTTGGAACTGCGTGTCACTTTCCCCTAAGCCACCGACGCAGACTATATCACAGAACAACAAGGACACACAAGTTCCACCCAATGTTCGTTCGTCAACAACATCCAGGAAAAGCCACTGTCAGGCAAAGCAACAGTGAGAAATCGAACCGGCAATTTGAATGTCAATCAGACAGTGCAGGCAGGAGCATTTAATAGGATCGTTTAGGAACTTCTTCCACATTCATAGGATAAGTAACGGACCCCTTCATTAGGATCTTCATCAGCAATAATAGGATACGTACAAGATAGTACATTCAACATCTTCTAAGGTAGTCGTCGGAGCGATTCATGACACCTGCAAGCTAGGCAGTCGTCACAGGACATCAGTAGAACACCTCACCCCAGTCGCCATTTGTCCTTCAGTCTTGACATACGTACTGAAGACAATATTAGACAATTGACATATGTACTGTAGATAACATTAGACAATTGACATACGTACTGAAGATAATATCAGACAATTGACATACGTACTGAAGACAATATTAGACAATTGACATACGTACTGAAGACAATATTAGACAACTGACATACGTACTGAAGACAATAATAGACAATTGACATACGTACTGAAGACAATATTAGACAACTGACATACGTACTGAAGACAATATTAGACAACTGACATACGTACTGAAGACAATAATAGACAATGGACATACGTACTGAAGACAATATTAGACAATTGACATACGTACTGAAGACAATAATAGACAATGGACATACGTACTGAAGACAATATTAGACAACTGACATACGTACTGAAGACAATAATAAACAATTGACATACGTACTGAAGACAATATTAGACAATTGACATACGTACTGAAGACAATATTAGACAATTGACATACGTACTGAAGACAATATTAGACAATTGACATACGTACTGAAGATAATATCAGACAATTGACATACGTATTGAAGACAATATTTGACAATTGACATACGTACTGAAGACAGTATTAGACAATTGACATATGTACTGTAGATAATATTAGACAATTGACATACGTACTGAAGATAATATCAGACAATCGACATACGTACTGAAGACAACAATATTTGACAATTGACATGCGTACTGAAGACAATATTAGACAATTACCGGCGCCTGTGGCTTAGGGAATAATGACGCAGTTTCACAATCCCACGACACACCGAGTCGGGGGTTTGAGATCAGCCGTGGGATATTTTCAAGCAAATTTATTTGCGCTAATTTTGATTTATGATGGGTCGGCCGTTCAGAAAGCAATGACAACGTACTGAACGTATCATTGTCTAGTAAATCACAAACATTCAATAATCCTGGAGTTTATTGCAACACAATGTAAAAGAAATGCAATTCACGTATTTTAACCAGGCAGTTGTGCAGCCTACATATCGGTTGATAGAAGAGACGGCTCCATTTGACATGTTGATTGAAGATTGTCCTTTCTTACATCATGGATTCAATATTAATTGCACTGCTGAAGCGACATCCTGACTACAAAACTGTAGCGAGGTGCGTGAAACTTGAGAGCTTAATACAACACTGATCAAGATTGTCAAAGGTGGTGTGCTTTCGGATACAGTGGGATATTAATTCAGATAAGCTTCCAACTCGGATTCCAACTTGAAAAAGAAACCAGCAATTGGAGATGAGCAGTGTGGATCTGTGGCGGGTAACATGAACCCTTTCCAGTCACCAATGGAGTGAAGCAAGGATGTGTCCTGGCACCAACACTGTTCAGCCTCATATTTTCAGCTATGTTGATGAATGCCTTCGAGAACGACAACATTGGAATAGACATCAACTACCGTATGGATGGAAAGTTATTCAATCTCAGAAGGCTGAAAGCTAAAACCAAAATTAACAGCGACACTGTCAGAGAGCTCCTGTTTGCTGATGATTGCGCTCTATACGCCAACTCAGAGGCGGACATGCAACATAATGTTTCAGCTTTCTCACATGCCTGTGCCAACTTTGGGCTCAATATCAACTTGGAGAAGACTGTAGTTATGTACCAGCCAGCTCCAGGGAATAATCACACTGTGCCGAATATCAAAGTGAATGATCATAGACTAAGTGTCTACAAAGCAGTTGTATTATCCACACTGCTATATGCTTGTGAAACCTGGACTGTTTATCAGCGACACGCTAGGAAATTAAACCACTTCCACACAGTCTGCCTAAGGAAGCTACTGAAGATTAAATGGCAAGACAAGATTCCAGACACTGAAGTCCTAGAAAGAGCATCCATGCCCAGTATCCACACTGTACTGATGAAGAATCAGATTCGTTGGGCTGGTAACTTGACTCGCATGCCAGATCACAGGCTCCCTAAACGAATTTTTTTTACAGCGAACTGCGTTGTGGTAAACGCTCCCAAGGTGGCCAGAGGAAACGCTTTAAAGACACTGAAAATTTCACTGAATGCTTTTGGAATTCATCATGACACCTGGGAGGCTACAGCCAGAGACCGAAATTCGTGGCGTGCATCATTACGCAAAGGTGCAGTCATATGCGAGGCAACCAGGACTGCAAGAGCTGTGAAGAAAAGGCAGGACAGAAAAACCACTGCAGGAAATCCTCCTCCAGAGACGTCAAGCATTCTTTGCCCACAATGTCAAAGAACATTTCGAGCCAAAATAGGCCTTATCAGCCATCTTAGAACCCACGGCTCCATACCTTCAACCCCACTGGGTGAAATGAATGGTCATCATCATTCTTGATGGACAAACAACAACATCAACACCGTTAGGGATCAACGATGAGAAAGAAACACGAGCTTAGCGACAAAAAGCGATGCTCGTAATGTGGGCACACAAACAGACAGGCATTTTAATTCTCAAAACCGAGATCACAAACAAGTCCAGGCGTGTACACGGTCCTGAGATCGGACAGAGGGGAAATCCGCCAGACAGCTTAACACGCAGAGAACTCGCAAGGTGTCAACATTGACCGCAGAAAAAAACGTTGAGCAAGCCTGTTGTGAAATATCACTAGGGTGAAGAGACCTACTCACTAGAGAGTAGGGAAAATCTCAGGGGTAGGGGTGAGGGTGAGGACATAGGACAGTCTCGTGCTGAAATACAAGACAGGCCACCACCGGACAGAGATGGACACTTTAGAGAAGTGGAGAGAACTCGACTTTGTCTCCCTAAAAGAAAGGAAACAGCTAAACGTATATTTTCCTCTGCTGGGAACAATAATTAGACGCCTCGTCCTAACGGTCTGACACGGAAGACTCAGGTGCCAAAGAATGGGAATGGGTAATCATTATCCTGCCAAATGGAACATGTTATTGTTACTGGACGCAGGAGGGTAAATGTTCTTTCATTCTAGAGAAAAGCCTGTACATGGACTGAAATGACATCTGTTGTCTAGAGTACACATGTGTTCATATCCAATGTACAATCAGGACAATATCGATATTTGCCGGGAGTGTCTGAGCAATAACGTATGTGCCCGGAGTGCAGTTCTGTTAAAAAACAACAAACAACCCCTAAAAAGGCAATAGGCACAATAGTTAAATAAAGTGTTTCAAGATACCGGAATCTCTCGTGCATATAATTATTAGTGGCATTTCTATAATTGTATGCCTGTAGGAATTAGTATCTATTGAACTATACATAAGCTAATTATTTCTACAATGTGTCACCGCTATTTTGAAATATTATATCGTAAGCTATGAATGTATTCTGTGCCTATATTTAGGACTACTATTGACGTTACTGATGACCTGACATTGACTCAGTGTACTTTGTTACACATCATGCAAGACGCAGTCTACGTTGTTATACAATATGCACACACTTTACACTTTACAATATGCACACACTTTATAATAAAAAAGGAACTAACTGTTTTACAATTGTCAAAATGCAGTGAATATGTGCACACAATTGTAGACAGCCGTATAAGGTACGATCACAAAGAATGTTGCAGTTAAAACATCTTAGTGGGTGATATTCTTTATGGATGAAAAGCCTTTCTGGTTGATTATATTCATGCTTTAAGAAAGGACACTACTGCTAATCACTAGATTTTCATTATTTGTTTTGTTTAAAAAAAAATTAAATTATTAAATTTATTTATAAAATTATTAACTTTATTCATAAAATTATAAAATTATAAGGTAAATATTTGAAAACCATGAACTATGTACACATAACTTTCATCCGTGACCATCATGACTTGTGAGAGAATGACAACATGAAACATGAAAGAAATTACAACATGAACATTCCCAATTAGAGTCACCATCGTTGCGTCTTTTCTGTTGTATTCATCATCATCATGTGCATCTAATGTGTGGGGAAACTACTATTTCGTACGTAGGAGCTAGTGTCATCCCTTCCTGCTGTGAACTAATGGAACAAAAGGAGTTTCTGAATGCAGGTTTTCTAAGTTGTACACACAGTACAGGGGGCTCCTCTCAACCACAGCACTCGCTGGGAAAGTCACAAGTCAATCTGGACTCTATCGGTATCGTTACTCAAGAACTCCTAGATAATCATAGGCTTCCTATACCAAAACTAGTGCTATTAACCTCAACTATAGACCTAACTAGACAACCTACATCTTCACATGGAAATATCAGCGTGAATTTTCTCGAGAGCACGAGAATGACCATATGACAAGAACCTCACGTAGTGGAACGGGAGTGTTCAGAGGTGCCGTCAATATTTCTACCTAGAGTTGGTGCTTTCATAAAACGCTATTATTTGATAAATCTTACCATTTATCGTTAACATCTGAATGTGTGAATATTGTTGAATGGGATTGAATGTGAAATTTTGTACACATCAAAGCATCGCTATGAAGTTGTACACATATTTTTGTCAAGAAGCTGATCGCAGGAAACTGTTTCATACTACAAGGGGCTTCTCATAAGTCTTTCGCCTGACCATGAAGGAATAGGCGGAGAAAATTGAAATTTGGCACATGCATAGCTCATTCAATTTTTAATGGACATATGAATTATGAATTTTTTCCTCCTCAAATGGTTTTCCCGATATGGTGCATGGCACAACACACCCTATTGACCAGATCTGCACATCCATCGGTTTGTCAGAACAATGGAAAAAAATCAGGCGCCAGGACTGTGATAGAATTCTTGATGTTACAGGGAAAAACACCTACAGAAATACACAGGGAGGTGGAGCCAGTGTTTGAGGAAGTCTGTCCTTCGTATGCTTCTGTAAAAGAATTGGCGTTTGCAGTTTAAGTGTGGCCGTTCCCAAGTTGCTGCCAAGATCAGGACGACCGTCCTCAGAGTGCAATGATGCAAATGCTGCAAAAGTGATGAAAATGATAGACGAGGGTAGGAAAATGACAATTGCAGAGATATCTGGTTCAGCAAAACTGAGTAAGAGTCCAGTTTTTAGAATTTTACCCAACAGACTGAAGATGAGAAAAGTGTGTGCCTGCTGGGTCCGGCGCCTGCTGACATGTGAACAGAAACAAGCACGGGTTGATTGCTGTGGCCAGTTGCTCAACATGTGGCGGTCGAAAAACATGTTGACGACCATGGTGACGGTAGATGAGACTTGGATTCACCATTATGACCCAGAATCCAAAATTGCCAGCTTGCAGTGGAAAACCGCGGGCTCGCTAACACATGTCAAGCCAAGAGCACACAAATTTGCAAGAAAAGTGATGCTGACTGGTTTTTGGGGCGTCAAAGGTGTTATATTGACAGATTACATGCTTCATGGCAACACTGTTACTGGGCAATACTATGCAGATCTCCTTATCAAACTAAGAAAGTCTGTGACCAGAAACGAGGGATAGCGTATACGCAAATTCTGCCTTTGTTTCAAGACAACGCACCCTCCCATAAAGCACGGTTTGTGCTGCAAACTGCCAACGATTTCAATATTGAAATTCTTCCACATCCACCATATTCTCCAGATTTGGCTCCATCAGACTTTTGTCTTTTCCCAAATTTTAAAATCTGCTGAAAGGAAATCGTTTTGACAGGGACGAAGATGTCATACTGGCTTATGATAACTGGTTTAGTTCGAAAAATTGGTTATTTTATTCTGAAGGTCATTTCAAGGTCACGCAGAGATGGCAGAAATGCATAAATTCAGGTGGTGGCTACATTGAGAAGGAATAAGCACTGTGCCAAATTTCAATTTTCTCCGCCTACTCCTTCGTGGTCAGGCTAAAGACTTATAAGAAGCTTCTCGTATTACAAATTGCGAGAAAAGAACAGTGCATGCATTGGGTTTGAGTAAAAGGTCATTTCGTCGATGGGTGCAAGAATCTAGTATGAATCCACCACGCAATAAGCAAACGGTAGGCAGAAAGGCAATTGTGGACAGCTTTGACAAGGATGTCATAAGGCGAGCTATTATAAACATGCTGGATACCAAAGAAACAGTGACTGCAAGAAAACTTAGGGTTTAGATGAGAAAGAACAATGACACAGAACTATCTAAAACAATTTTATAGAAAATTATAAGGAGATTAGGCTTCACGTTTAGAAAGTACAAGGGAGGTAGAAATATCAGTTGCGAGCAACCGCATTTAGGAGACATGAGAAGTAAATACCTACGTGAAATAAGAGAAATGCGCAAAGAAATTTATGACATAGTGTATTTGGATGAAACTTCGATCAACGCGCACCACACAAGTGAAAAGGAATGACAATCAGTGGATGGAAAGATAAAGCTCAATAGTAAAGGTCATAGCCCATGCTGGTAGTACGCATAATGGCTTAGTACAGGATGATGGATGCATGTTCGTATCATAGCATACAGACAATTGCGATTATCGTATTGAGACGAATGGTAATGCATTTAAAGATTGGCTCGAGAATACAGTGCTTCTATCCCTAGATAGACCGTCTTGTCTAATTACGGACAATGCATTATATCACAATGTTGTTGCCCAAGAAGACAAAATACTTACGACATCGAGCACAAAGGAAGCAATAAAGATATGGCTCCGAAGGGAAAACATACCATTTCCAGAAACGTATCTCAAGCATATTGTTATCCCTTGTAAAACATACACACAAAAGCCAGAAATATCACATCGACAAGGTGATAGAAAAACATAGGCATAGGTGCTTGAGACTTTCTCCGTACCATTCTCATTTAAACCCTAAAGAACTTGTGTGGGGTAAAATTAAAGGACAGGTGGCAGCTGACAATACTACATTCAAATTGTCTGACGCCAAGATACTAACCCAGTCAGGGTTATTAAATACTGATAAATGTTACTGGGAAAATGTGAGGACCATGTATTGAAAGAGGAAGATTACTATTGGAGACAAGATGGATTGAATTTTATGCATCCGAAAGCAGACATCAACCTACTGGAATCGTCCGACACTGATCGCAGACACTGGTCGACATGCACACATACTGGGATATTTTGCTCCAACTATTCAGAAGAAGTGCAGGCCGTAAACATCATAGCATCAGCACAAAGCCCTCAACGGTGACAAACAACTGGCATTGAATTTAAAAAAAAAAAAAATAACGCATCGAATACCAACAGAAGAGTAATATTGCGGTGGAAACTGCATACTGTGGCATAACAAGAGACGTGAGAACAAACACGGTGTAGAATGAGGGACAACACACAAACATACGAATCAATCTATAAACTTCAATGAATAGAGGACCAACTTCTTGGCTGTTAAGAAGGAAGCCACTACAGAGACATTAACAACTATATTCGTTGTACAAACCAGGTAATCATGTTCCGTCTCTGAACAATCTTTCACGTAGACTCAAAACAGTTCTGTCACCCATATTCACGTGCTAACAAACTACACAGACAGCTGAACAGATCCTTAAAAATTGACACATGATGACTAAATTGTGGTATCATCTCTGGTCAATCCATACGCACATTAACGCACAGCTATTTGGAAGCTTTCACGAACTCTATATAAAAAGCTAAATGCATCCTAGTAACATGACTCCGTGTGTACACATTATTAACCAGCAGCTGAAGAAACAAGAGGGAAATGAAAAATAAGGTAAAACATTTATTCCTTATACCTTCCTGTCAGTTTGCATTTCGATTTCAAATTATTTACCCATGCCTCTGTAAATTCTGTCTTTACTAATATTACACATTGCACCCACGTCCATACGAATCTGGATACGCATTGTGTCGTCACCCGAACTGACGTGCATTACTGTAAAACAAGTTTGTTAGCGTGAATTCACTACATTTTCGTCAAAACATCAAAGAAATGTCGCCGCCTTCCATGAGTTAAGTTGCCTTTGGACCTATCAAAGACATATTTTTGGGTGTAGGTGAATATAAGACGGCAGGAAAAATTTCATCACGATGCAACAGACAGTTTTGAAAAAGATTGATCCTGAATGAGGGGAATCATTTGCAAACGGACTATAGCTGAAATAACACCCTCTACAAACCTTACATTACCTGCTGTCGGAGAACTCGTAGCCGAGGATGCCACTTAAAGCAAGGGGGATAAAAAGAGAGGAAACACATTAGGTTAAGAAAGGAACTGGAGATTAATGAAAGGGATATACAGGAAGATGGATAGGTATCGTGGTGGAGAGTGGACATCCCCACATTTTCCCCTCCATACAAAAATGAGAGATTGAGAAAAAAGAAAGAGAGAGAGAGAGAGAGAGAGAGAGAGAGAGAGAGAGAGAGAGAGAGAGAGAGAGAGAGAGAGAGAGAGAGAGAGAGAGAGAGAGAGAGAGAGAGAGAGAGAGAAAGAAATAGGTCCTGATGCAGAGACTGAAAATTGTTTATTCCTCAGCCCAGTCAGTGTACGGATAATAATTTGATTGCAGATGGCAATAGTGAGTGCACAATCTAAACTTATACAGGCTAAACTAACAAAACGGAAACAACACAGAGTCATCTGTATTAAAATTCACAATCCAAATTATACACCAGTGTCAAAGATCTAAATATGAGTTTACAGAGTTAAGAATATAAGTAATAGAGCTAAGACAGAGTTTATTAAAGGACACCAGACAGGAGAGACACCAGCGCTATAAATAGCTTCACAACGGGACACACTTGTGTCAACCAAGAGAGCATTGAGTGCAAGTGAGCGAGGGTTTCCCAAAACACTAGGAAACTAACCGCCTCGACGAGTAACCATGGAGTACAGGTTACTCGAGTTAACTGACCAGCGTGCTGGGACACCACGCACGCAAGACTCGTCAGCGCACGGAGGATCCAACGTCCGTGTTCGAACACGCAATTAGAAGCGTGGCTCAGACTGGGACTGAGACGACTGGAGAGTAGACGTGTTCCTTATGAATACTATAAGTTTATAGACAATAGTGATTGTTAGGCTTTAGATTCCATTCAGTGATTAATAGTATCATTATCACCTCTTCATTGCATCTGTGTAACGTACCATGATGTTTATTGTCAATGAAGTATTCCGCTCGCAGAGCTTGTTTGTAATCAGCTCTAAATAAATTGTATTCCTTTTGCAAATGACACGAGTTATTATTTCGTGTGGTGCAAAAGTAGGGGAGTCCTGAAATACCTGTCGCAAGTAAGTTGCTGACACCAGAGACAACGAAATGTCCAAACACTCACATGGGCCCACAGCAATTCCTATATAATTCATGTTACTACGTGAGCCCCTGCAAACACTGAGGACGTGTGTAATCTCCGTCACACAGCCAGATCTTGGCACCCCAATTAGACCTTTTCTGTATACAACTAATGGTTCATTTGCACCAAATACCACTGAATAGTTGACCACTGAATAGTTGACCATCTGACCTATAGAAATGCATCATCTCACCAGTTCTGTCCCCAGCTAGACAGGAAGTGTCGACAATCTGGTGTCTTGACACATGATAACATGTCTGTATAATGTAAACATTCGACACTCGGACAGAAACTAACGAGGGCTTCTGCCATATAATCATTAGACACTTACGTTGCTGCATCGGAAACTGATCATGTGGCATCTATTTATACACAGGAGTAACTACACGTGCAGACTTCTTGGTACGGGTAGACTTGAGAGGACCCTCAACAAAACACCCACAGATTCGCTTTCTTTCATTCTCTCCTTGTTTTTATGAGACGGCCAGATTTTAGATGTTTTTGCTTTAAAAGGCAACATTGTTAAATCTTCATTTGGCTCTCTCTCTCTCCTCTCTCTCTCTCTCTCTCTCTCTCTCTCTCTCTCTCTCTCTCTCTCTCTCTCTCTCTCTCTCTCTCACGCACGCACGCACGCATGCGCGCGTACACACACACACACACACACACACAGACACACACATGCATTACATTGCTCGCTTTCCTGTGTTCATTTTCGTGCTGGTCGATATTTGCCACTTCTTCCGTGACCTTTCTGTCTAACCCACAGTGTCGCGTATTACGATCAAAGTATTTCAGTTTCTGAGACCTGATACTAAAGAAGAAGAAGAAGAAGAAGAAGAAGAAGAAGAAGAAGAAGAAGAAGAAGAAGAAGAGAAGAAGAAGAAGAAGAAGAAGAAGAAGAAGAAGAAGGAGGAGGAGGGAGAAGAAGAAGAAGAAGAAGAAGAAGAAGAAGAAGAAGAAGAGAAGAAGAAGAAGAAGAAGAAGAAGAAGAAGAAGAAGAAGAAGAAGAAGAAGAAGAAGAAGGAGGAGGAGGAGGAGTAGAAGAAGAAGAAGAAGAAGAAGAAGAAGAAGAAGAAGAAGAAGAAAGAAGAAGAAGAAGAAGGAGGAGGAGGAGGAGGAGGAGAAGAAGAAGAAGAAGAAGAAGAAGAAGAAGAAGAAGAAGAAGAAGAAGAAGAAGAAGAACGAGGAGGAGGAGGAGAGGACGAGGTTGAGGAGAAGGAAGAGGAGGAGGAGGAGGAGGAGGAGGAGGAGGAGAGGACGAGAAGGAGGAGGAGAAGAAGAGGAGGAGGACACTGAAAACATAACTGACCGAACACAACATCTAGATCCTATTGGAATATAGCAAGCTACAGATCGGGCAAGCCATCGATGAGCAGGACCGCACTGGAGCGAACTCGACGTGTGCAGTCCACACAAGCGGCTTGTTCAGAAATCCCTTCCTAAACAGCCCAAGAGAAACAAAGGAAGCAAGAATAGCTGTATAGCCAAAACTTCATGGCTGTAAAGACCTACTCACTGTTTACACAAGTTCGTGTAAAATCGGTAATCTGTGGGTGATAATACCATTGCACGAAACGCGATGATGATAATTATCATCATACATCTTAAATATCATCATTCATTCATCGTGTGCCATGCCGATAAACGTGGGCGGTCATGATTCGCCATCTCACTCGATCACCAGAGTCGTGGTTCAGCTCTGTGTTATTGTCTCAACCATACCACGTGGACAAACCTTCCAGGTATTTACTTCTCTGCCTTTACCTTGTTCTCTTCCCCTCGATCTTGCCAGTAGTCATCAAGTTCTCAATTTATTTTTTCTCATAACGTGACTAAACAAATGTTAACTGTCTGCGTCTATCTCTAATTCAGTGGTTCTCAACCTTTTTTGGCCCATGCCCACCTTTACCAAATGTTTAGAACGTCACTCCCCCCCCTCCTTTTCGAATTTCCTCCCTATAATCCCCCCACCTTTACACATTATACATACAAATGGAAGCTAAATTTAATAACACATACTAGAACAAGTCTAAACATCTACATAAAACGTGATTTGTGGGTATATTTACGTTATAAAACGAATTTTATTAAGGCGAGAAGTACAGAACAGTAAAATGTAGAGGGAAAAACAATATCAAGTAACTGGTTCTTGTATTAATGCGATCTTGAAATAATCTTAATTTCCCCCCCCCCCTTCCCCGGAAACCCTAAAATTCCTCCTGGGGGAATTCCCCACAGGTTGAGAACCACTGCTCTAATTAGTGTACGATTTTCATTTGTTTCTTGCAGGACTTGCTCATTGGTTTTTTTTATCTGTCCATGGTATTCTTTGCATTTTCCTGAGAAACCAAATTTCCACAGGCATAAGATGTTTTTCAGCGTGTCTGTTTATTTTACCCTTCAGATCCATACAAAAGTACAGATTCTGCGTAGCACATCAACACTCTTTTTTTCGTTGCAGTTGACATATTTTTATTGGTCAGTATATTATTCATCTTACTAAAGGCTACCTTGGCTATGGCGATTCTTGTTCTAATCTCTTCAAGGCATCTCCCATCAATGTTATGAAAGTTCCGAGATGATTGTACCGAATCACTTGTTTCAGAATATTCCCATTTACTTGTATAGTATATTTTGGTATTTCGTTCTTCCTAGTGACGGCCAATATCTGTGTCTTCTTACAATTTAATTCTAACCCTAGTTGTACACTGTGTGCAACAATTGCATCTACTAATGTTGCAGATCCCGTTTATTGTCTGCAATCAAGACTGTATCATCCGCATATCTAATGTTATTGATGCTGCGTCACCCAATGATGATTCCTTTCATATCTTCTACATTCCTTAAAATATTTTCACTGTACAGGGAAAAAAAGAAGTACACATCCCTGTGACATACTTCATAATCAGTCTTTATGGCAACTTGTTGCTTCGAATATATGTTTTTTTTACAAGTCTAAGGTCTTTCCCATAAATTTGTAGATCTTCAAGCATCTTTATCATGTTGACTTGTCTTACTTTATCAAAAGCCTTTGTGTAGTCAATAAAGAAAAGATGTAAGTCTTTGTTTACTTCTATAGAACGTTCAATTACTGTTCTCAGTATATACACAGCATTAATTGCACATTTGCCTTCTACAAATTCACATTGTTCTTCTCCTATTTAGGGTTGTATTTTCATCCTAACTCTATGCATGATAATTATTATCAAAATCTTTGTGATGTGGCTCATTATACTAATCGTTCGATGTTGATCACATTCCAAGGCTCCTGATTCCATATTCTTCCAAGGCATTGATCATTTCTTTTGTGACGTTGTCTTAACCGGGGGTTTTCCAGTTTTCATATTGTTAAGAGCATTCTGAACCTCCATCTTCAAAATTGATGGTCCTACATTATTATTTCAAATATCATACTGTTCTCTGGTATCATCATAAAGGTTTTTAACATAATCTGACCATTCATCTCAAATCTGACCTTTTTCTAGTATGATTTTTCCATCTTATGTTTCAAGGCAGCCTGCTGATGTACATGTCCTTTTATTAGTGAGATCCTGAATTCATCATACAAGACAGAAATATCATCATGTGCCATGTCACTAAGAGCAGGTGGCCACGGCTCACCATCTCTCACGATCACCAACCAGTCTTGGATCAATGTTCTTGTTCCTGTAATGCCATGTGACCAAGCCATCCAGATAGCTATATTTTTGGTCTCACCTGCTACTAGTATATCACCATTAAGTGTTTATTGCATTAATGTGTTTATTCCCTTCAACAAATCCACATTGTTCTTCTCTAATATGTATCCATATCTTCCTTCTTGGTCTTCTCATTATAATTCTGAGTAGTAGTTTAGTGATATGGGTATTGTTGTTTCCGCAGATAAATAAAAAACACAGGCAAATGTATATAGCTTACAACGACATAGAGCCAGGTGACAAACAAATCACAGCTGGAATCACTACTGTTAAAAATGTCACTGTGTTTTGATTACTCAGTAATGTTACGGATGGCACTATATAATACTGTACTGTTACAGATGTCAATGTTTCACTCAGTACGTTTACAGACGTCACTGCTTTTTAAAAACTCAGTACTGTTACAGATATCACTGTTTAATCCAATACTGTTACAGATATCACTGTTTAAATCAGTACGGTTACAGATGCCACTGTCTTTTTTAAAAACTCAGTACTGTTACAGATGTAACTGTTTAAATCAATACTGTTCCCGATGTCAATGTTTAAATCAGTACTGTTACATATGTCACTGGTTGTCGTAGTAATCCTTTATTACTTTAGTGTCGTCCCTGGAGTGAGGGGAATCAACACCCACATTTTTATTAACCCAATATTATTATATCCTAGAGAAACCACCAGAATCCGTCCACAAAACTCCTTCACCTCTTTCTCACTCTCACTCACCCCTGGATCATGCCCCCTCTCATTCTTCCCCAACACAACATACTCAACAACTCTAGCTTTAACAAATAAATACAACAAATAATTTATTAAAGCAAAGAGCATGTGTGTGAGAAGTGTGTGTGTGTGTGTGTGTGTGTGTGTGTGTGTGATGTGTAGAATGTGTGTCGAATATGCTAATGTGTATGTAGAATCAGACCAGTGATCAGGAGCCAAGTCAGATTATCATCATAGCAAGGGTACGCCACAGCATGATAGCTTAGCACATGAAGACCTCACCCATTGATGCGTCTCTTCTTCCAGACGTTGACTTTCTCCGGTATCTACTGGGTCGACTAGATGCATAATCCTCCGAAAATAGTTATCGTTTAACATTAATCATGGATCTGTCACTCACGGTAAAGACTAAGGTCCCTATGACTCAGATAAGTACGGATCTCTGTACCGTGAAAACTAGGTTTCAATGTCACAGGTCTCACACTTGTTCTAATCCATTGTTCTAGATTGTCACACACAAACGGTTCTAAAGTACTTCTTCACTGGACTAAATTATTCCACGAGAACGCCATGTTCAATGTTCTTTTTTACTCACTAGTGTTCAGTGGTATGTGGTGAAGAAACGAGTATCACCCAACCTGGGTGAATCCCTATTGCAAAAGAATCGTTTATAATGTTTTTCTCAACTGAGCCAGGTTCGTATGAACCCTCTGGATCCTAGGCCCAGCATAAACAGTGCTGACTACACTTTCCTCTGTGTATTTATTCATCTTATAAAATAAAGTGAATGTTCATTTGATGTTCTTCTTAATCAGAGTGGAACTCCATCAAACCCAGTGTAGAGCTTCCTCGTAACTGTTGGGGAATCTGTTAGAGAAAGAGAACACATCTGGTGAAGGCCGCCTGATACTGATCCCTACTAGCTGAGTGTAGGCCTACGGCCTCGCTCAGATATTTATCAGCAAACTAAACTCTGTCATGGATCAGAGTGGCTCATCACCTCAATCTGAATCAG
This sequence comes from Cepaea nemoralis, assembly GCA_014155875.1. Taxonomy (NCBI): domain Eukaryota; kingdom Metazoa; phylum Mollusca; class Gastropoda; order Stylommatophora; family Helicidae; genus Cepaea; species Cepaea nemoralis. The sequence goes on from JACEFZ010015571.1 coordinate 1,045,229, forward strand.
GTTAAGACAAGGAAAGTCCAATAGACAGAGTGCAGAACCCCAGTAGACACCCCACCTACACTATTCTCACTAGCAGAGCTAATTATTACCCCACTACTCTATTCTCAACTAGCAGAGCTAATTATTTCCTCACCCTAGCTAGTTTTAACAAGGCTACTGCCTATATTATTTATGCCTAAATACACTATATAGAGTACCTTATGAAACACCGCATTACTTCTGGATGGCCTCTACAATTTGCCATAAAGACACATGTTATTTAACTTTAAGTAAATCTAAACAAGGTAGATGCTCTCCAAATTCATAACTGCGGTAACGAAACACGTCAACCCACGTCAACTTTCTTGTCTACACTAACTGTAAACAAGTCATGTTTTTGTCAAACAGTCTTGGATTGTTTTAGTGACGTTCTTTTGGTGTCAACACAGGTGTCCTCAAGGGCAACTAACTATTTCAGAATTATTCTCTCCCCCTTGTTCAACCAATGCAAAAATTGTCTCCCTTGTTTCGACAACCAAAACAAGCCGGCGTGTTTCCCGCATTCTCCCGATCATCACAACAACATGCCCACAATTTTCTCAACAACAGCCCCCGTCTCTCTTTGATCCTGCTGGTCGGCAAAATAACCTCAACATTTTCCGTCCACAAGGGAATTTTCAAGGACGGCGGTGCCGTTTCATCTCCCTGCCACTCGTAGTAAACAACTGCAGCTGTTAATACAGCCTGTCGCTTGTTATTTTTATCATCTGATTGTTAATTTACAGTGATTTCGCGACACTGGTTACCTCAGTACTGTTACATATGTCACTGCTTACTTCAGTACTGTTACAGATGTCACAGTTTAACCAAGTCCGGTTACAGATGTCACTGTCTAAATCAAGGCTGTTACAGATGTCACTGCTTAACTCAGTAAGATTACATATGTTACTGTTTAACTCAGTACTGTTGCAGGTGTCACTGTTTAACTCAGTACTGTTACATGTGTCACAGTTTAACTCACTACGTTTATAGATGTCACTCTTACAGATGTCACTGTTTAACTCCCTACGTTTACAGATGTCATGTCACTGTGTAACTCAATAATGTTACAGGTGTCATTGTTTAACTAATAACTGTTACCGGGGTCACTGTTTAAATCAGTATTGTTTTCAGATATCACTTTTTAACTTAGTACTGTTACATGTGTCACTGTTTAGCACAGTACTGTTACAGATGTCACTGTTTAACTCAGTACAGTTGCAGGTGTCACTGTTTAACTCAGTACTGTTACATATGTCACTGTTTAACTCAGAACTGTTACAGATGTCACTGTTTAACTCAAAACTGTTATTGTCACTGTTTAACTCAGCACTAATATAAATGTCACTGTTTAACTCGGTATTGTTACAAGTGTCACTTTTTACATCAGTATGGTTACAGATGTCACTGTTTAACACAGTACTAATATAAAAGTCACTGTTTACCTCACTACGATTACAGATGTCACTGTTTAGCTTAGTACTGTTACAGGTGTCACGTTTTAACACACCACGTTACATATGTCACTCTTTAACTCAGTACTGTTACAGGTGTGACTGTTTACCTCAGTACTGTTACATATGTCACTGTTTAAATCAGTACTGCTACATATGTCACTCTTTAACTCAGTACTGTTACAGGTGTGACTGTTTACCTCAGTATTTCTACAGATGTCACTTTTTAACTCAGTACTGTTACAGATGTCAGTGTTTAACTCAGTACTTCTATAGATGTCACTGTTTAACTCAGTACTGTTACAGATGTCAGTGTTTAACTCAGTACTTCTATAGATGTCACTGTTTAACTCAGTACTTCTACAGGTGTCACTGTTTAACCTAGTACTGTTACAATGTGTCACTGTGTTAATGTTTGACTGTTTCACTCAGAACTGTTACATATTTGATTGTTTGAATCAGTACTGTTACAGATGTCACTGTTTAACACAGTACTGTTACAGCTGCCACTGTTTAACTCAGTAATGTTACGGGTGTCACTGTTTAACTCAGTTCTGTTACATTTATCACTGTTTAACTCAGCATTGTTAAGGGTGTGACTGTTTAACTCACTACTGTTACAAGTGTCACTGTTTAACTCAGTACTTTACAGGTGTCACTGTTTAACTCAGTATTGTTACAGATGTCACTTTTTAAATTAGTACTGTTACTAAGGTAAGGTGTGGAATGCGCCTGGCCCTGCAGCCAGCAGGGTTAGGATCGGCTAGCCTCTCCCAGGAGGGGTGAAGAGCGAAAATTAGTAGCCTGCCGATGACCCGCAGACTACACAAGTCAACCCCCACCTCCACGTGGTGCAGACCGGGCAACCATGACCGCGAGGTCATGGGCTAACGGGGCTATGGCTCGCCATAGGGGATGGACTCCCTGTGGTCAGATTAGTGTCCTAAACCTGCGACTGGCCTAGCAAGCCGGCAGGGGATCTTCATACTGCTCGTAGAAAAACTAAGAAGTATAAAAGACTATATAGTAAAGAGGGAAAAACAAAAGACTGGGAAGAGTATGGAGAAACCCTAAATAAAAACTACAAGGAGGCAACCAGAAACTTCTACAAAAAGATAAGTGCAATGCGAACCAGAGGAGAACCCTTTGACCCAACTGAAATAATTAACAGCGAAAATGGAGAACCAATAATTGAACAAAACAGATCCTAATAAGATGGAAGCAGTATTTCGAACAACTTCTCAACATCCCATCAGATGTCACAGGAATTCAAGAGACCTACACAGATGTCACCGAGGAACTAGAGCCAGACATACTAGAAGAAGAAATTATAGAAGCCATCAGATTAGCCCCATTAAACAAATCACCAGGACAGGATGAAATACCAAATGAACTAATTAAAGCAGCAAGGGAAGTAGGAACAGCTTGGCTACATAGACTATTCAACCATGTTTGGGTAGAACAACAGACACCACGAGACTGGGGAAACGCCATAATTATCCCAATTTGGAAAAACAAAGGCAGCAAAAGAGATTGCACACAATACAGAGGCATTTCACTGTTGAGTCATACTGGGAAAATATTTTGCAAAATTCTTGAAAAAAGATTACGAACTACTTTAGAACCCCAGCTAAGCGAAACGCAGCTTGGATTTAGGAAAAACAAAGGATGCACAGACGCCATTTTTGCTCTTAGACAACTTATAGAAAAATCAATTGAATTCAATGAAACACTCTACTTAGCCTTTGTCGACCAAGAAAAGGCATTTGATAGGGTAGATAGAAACAAGCTGTGGGAAATCCTTAAACAATATGGAGTGAGTACACATCTAACAAACCTATGTAGAAGTTTATACAACAACAGTGAATGCATAGTGAGAGCAACTGGAGAACACTCAGAACCCTTCACCATAAGATCTGGAGTACGACAAGGTTGTGTCCTGTCCCCTCTCTTGTTCATAACATATATAGACAACATATGTAAAGAAACCAGCCAAGCAGAGACAGCAAGAATACCGCATGACGAGAACACAGAAGAAGAACCATCTGCAAATCTAACCATTAGAGAACTCCTGTTTGCGGACGACCAAGCACTAATAGCAAAATCAGAAGCTGAATTACAAGACCACATGAATAGTCTAAACGAAATGTGTAGGGAACATAACATGAAAATTAGCACAAGCAAAACAGAGGTAATGACTATAACTAAAGAAGAACAAACAGCAACAATTCACCTAAACGAACATCCCTTGAAACAAGTAAAGAGCTTCAAGTACCTAGGAAGTATAATATCATCAAATGGCAGATCAGAAGACGAGATCGAAAATAGGTGCAATAAGGCAAATCAACTCATTGGACAAATGGCACCAATACTAAAGAACAAACATGTATCAATAACTACTAAGAAAGGCACTTTACAACACAATCTTCCTACCAACTCTGTGCTACCAATGCCAAACCTGGACAATGACAGAAAAAGAGAAAAGAAAAATCACAACAACAGAAATGAGGTTTCTGAGAAGAATACTCAACGTATCAAGAAGAGATAAGATCAGAAATGAAGAAATCAGGACTAAAGTAGGGGTTAAAGCTGCTCTAGATTTTATTAGAAAGCAGCAAGTCAAATGGTTTGGCCATGCAAGTAGGCTACCAGTCAACAGTATGCCACAACAAGCAATGATGTACAGACCAGATGGAAACAGAGGAAGAGGCCGACCACGTAAACGTTGGACGGAGGGAATAACAGAATCCATGGGAATGTCGATATACGAAGCCCATAACCGGGCACTCTCACGAAGTTTATACTTCACCTCGACACCGCAAGGTACAAGAGGAACATGATGAGATGAGACTGTTACATGTGTCACTGTTTAGCACAGTACTGTTACATGATGTCACTGTTTAGCATCAGTACTGTTACATATGTCACAGTTTAACTCAGTACAGTTGCAGGTGTCACTGTTTAACTCAGTACTAGTTACATATGTCACTGTTTAACTCAGAACTGTTACAGATGTCACTGTTTAACTCATAAACTGTTACTGTCACTGTTTAACTCAGCCACTAATATAAATGTACTGTTTAACTCAGTATTGTTACAAGTGTCACTTTTTACATCAGTATGGTTACAGCTGTCACTGTTTAACTCAGTACTAATATAAAAGTCACTGTTTTACCTCACTACGATTACAGATGTCACTGTTTAGCTTAGTACTGTTACAGGTGTCACAGTTTTAACACACTACGTTACATATGTCACTCTTTAACTCAGTACTGTTACAGGTGTGACTGTTTACCTCAGTACTGTTACATATGTCACTGTTTAAATCAGTACTGCTACATATGTCACTCTTTAACTCAGTACTGTTACAGGTGTGACTGTTTACCTCAGTATTTCTACAGATGTCACTTTTTAACTCAGTACTGTTACAGATGTCAGTGTTTAACTCAGTACTTCTATAGATGTCACTGTTTAACTCAGTACTGTTACAGATGTCAGTTTTTAACTCAGTACTTCTATAGATGTCACTGTTTAACTCAGTACTTCTACAGGTGTCACTGTTTAACCTAGTACTGTTACAATGTGTCACTGTGTTACATGTTTGACTGTTTCACTCAGAACTGTTACATATTTGATTGTTTGAATCAGTACTGTTACAGATGTCACTGTTTAACACAGTACTGTTACAGCTGCCACTGTTTAACTCAGTAATGTTACGGGTGTCACTGTTTAACTCAGTTCTGTTACATTTATCACTGTTTAACTCAGCACTGTTAAGGGTGTGACTGTTTAACTCACTACTGTTACAAGTGTCACTGTTTAACTCAGTACTTTACAGGTGTCACTGTTTAACTCAGTATTGTTACAGATGTCACTTTTTAAATTAGTACTGTTACATGTGTCACTGTTTAGCTCAGAACTGTTACAGATGTCACTGTTTAACTCAAAACTGTTACTGTCACTGTTTAACTCAGCACTAATATAAATTTATTGTTTAACTCAGTATTGTTACAAGTGTCACTTTTTACATCAGTACGGTTAAAGCTGTCACTGCTTAACTCAGTACTAATATAAAAGTCACTGTTTACCTCACTACGTTTACAGATGTCACTGTTTAGCTTAGTACTGTTACAGGTCTCACGTTTTAACACATCACGTTACATATGTCACTCTTTAACTCAGTACTGTTTAAAGGTGTGACTGTTTAACTCAGTACTGTTACATATGTCACTCTTTACTCAGTACTGTTGCAGGTGTGACTGTTTAACACATTACGTTACATATGTCACTCTTTAACTCAGTACTGTTACAGGTGTGACTGTTTAACTCAGTACTGTTACATATGTCACTCTTTAACTCAGTACTGTTACAGGTGTGACTGTTTAACTCAGTACTGTTACATATGTCACTCTTTAACTCAGTACTGTTGCAGGTGTGACTGTTTATCTCAGTACTTCTATAGATGTCACTGTTTAACTCAGTACTGTTACAGGTGTCATTGTTTAACCCAGTACTGTTACAATGTGTCACTGTGTTACATGTTTGACTGTTTCACTCAGAACTGTTACATATTTGATTGTTTGACTCAGTACTGTTACAGATGTCACTGTTTAACTAAGAACGGTTACAGATGTCACTGTTTAACTCAGTACTGTTACAGCTGCCACTGTTTAACTCAGTACTTTACAGGTGTCACTGTTTAACTCAGTACTGTTACACGTATCACTGTTTAATTCAGTACTGTTATATGTTTCACTGTTTAAGTCAGTACTGTTACAGATGTCAGTGTGTATGTAACTCAGTACGGTTACAACTATCACTATTTAACTCAGTACTGTTACAAGTGTCACTTTTTAACTCAGTACGGTTACAAATGTCACTGTTTAACTCAGCACTAATATAATTGTCATTGTTTAACTCACTACGTTTACAGATGTCACTGTTTAACTCAGCACTCTTGCACATGTCACTGTTTAATTCAGTATGGTTACAGATGCCACTGTTTAACTCAGTACGGTTACACATGTGACTGTTTAACTCTGTTTACTCTCTTGTTATAACGTGGTTACTCCTTTAAATATATCCGCATCTAATTCTGTTAGAATGTGCCTAAATTTGGTTCTACATTATCTGATTTGGCATCAAAACTAGTGAACCACTAGGCACATTTCCTGTAAACGGAAGTTGCGCATCCGTCCTTTACTATTCTCTGTATTCACTACGGTTCTTCTGTGCACACATATTGTGGTGCTCCTGAAAAGGTTATTATAACCAAAACGTCGGCTTTGTGTGGTGTGGTTTTTTCCTTATTTATTGTTTATTTCCTTAATGATATATTATTATTAATAGTTAATATTCCCACACTGTATAGTTAACAATAGAGAAGAGAAGTCAGGTTGTAGCAGGATGTAACAATACAAAATAAAAACATTTAGGTATGTTTAACTAATTGTATGTTTTATTTTTAAAGGTCTAGTTTCTAATGAAGATTCGAAACGTCGATTCGTTGTGTTGTGGTATAACTTATTTTTATCTGCTTTAAAAATCAAATTACTATCATTGATATTTTTAACTTGTGATTTACGTTTGCCGGATGTGAGTTTGTTGTAAGGTTATGTACGCCGTGTCTGTGTTGATGTTGTAGTGCTGTGTTGTGGTGTGCAACAAATTCTGAAAAATAAATTGTAAGCATATATTATCCGTTCTCTAAAAGCTGGTTAATTGTAAGCATATATTATCCGTTCTCTAAAAGCTGGTTAATTGTAAGCATATATTATCCGTTCTCTAAAAGCTGGTTAATTGTAAGCATATATTATCTACTTGCGCTTTTCTTGCCTAATATTTTGTAACTTCGTGTTCCTCTTCCTGACTGCGTTGATGAGGGAGCTAATCAAACCCTCAGCTGTCACACCACGGAGTTGTTCTTCTTCTCTCCTCGCGGTTTTCCTCAAACCCTCAGCTGTCAACACCACGGAGTTGTTCTTCTTCTCTCCTCGCGGTTTTCCTCAAACCCTCAGCTGTCAACACCACGGAGTTGTTCTTCTTCTCTCCTCGCGGTTTTCCTCAAACCCTCAGCTGTCAACACACGGAGTTGTTCTTCTTCTCTCCTCGCGGTTTTCCTCAAACCCTCAGCTGTCAACACCACGGAGTTGTTCTTCTTCTCTCCTCGCGGTTTTCCTCAAACCCTCAGCTGTCAACACCACGGAGTTGTTCTTCTTCTCTCCTCGCGGTTTTCCTCAAACCCTCAGCTGTCAACACCACGGAGTTGTTCTTCTTCTCTCCTCGCGGTTTTCCTCAAACCCTCAGCTGTCAACACCACGGAGTTGTTCTTCTTCTCTCCTCGCGGTTTTCCTCAAACCCTCAGCTGTCAACACCACGGAGTTGTTCTTCTTCTCTCCTCGCGGTTTTCCTCAAACCCTCAGCTGTCAACACCACGGAGTTGTTCTTCTTCTCTCCTCGCGGTTTTCCTCAAACCCTCAGCTGTCAACACCACGGAGTTGTTCTTCTTCTCTCCTCGCGGTTTTCCTCAAACCCTCAGCTGTCAACACCACGGAGTTGTTCTTCTTCTCTCCTCGCGGTTTTCCTCAAACCCTCAGCTGTCAACACCACGGAGTTGTTCTTCTTCTCTCCTCGCGGTTTTCCTCAAACCCTCAGCTGTCAACACCACGGAGTTGTTCTTCTTCTCTCCTCGCGGTTTTCCTCAAACCCTCAGCTGTCAACACCACGGAGTTGTTCTTCTTCTCTCCTCGCGGTTTTCCTCGAACCCTCAGCTGTCAACACCACGGAGTTGTTCTTCTTCTCTCCTCGCGGTTTTCCTCGAACCCTCAGCTGTCAACACCACGGAGTTGTTCTTCTTCTCTCCTCGCGGTTTTCCTCGAACCCTCAGCTGTCAACACCACGGAGTTGTTCTTCTTCTCTCCTCGCGGTTTTCCTCGAACCCTCAGCTGTCAACACCACGGAGTTGTTCTTCTTCTCTCCTCGCGGTTTTCCTCGAACCCTCAGCTGTCAACACCACGGAGTTGTTCTTCTTCTCTCCTCGCGGTTTTCCTCGAACCCTCAGCTGTCAACACCACGGAGTTGTTCTTCTTCTCTCCTCGCGGTTTTCCTCGAACCCTCAGCTGTCAACACCACGGAGTTGTTCTTCTTCTCTCCTCGCGGTTTTCCTCGAATGCTTCTCAACAACAAACAAACACGACACGTGTAAATATAAGAACTGTTAATACACATTACATGTGATAGAAAATTGCATTTGAGAAAAATGACAAGATGTTGACGTTATTCGCCATTAATGCACTGAGGGCGACCAGAACATTCGCCACGACAGGCGCAAGTTGTTAAAAACGAATAGCTAAATTTGTAAGCTCATGAAGAATTGCTTAGATGCACAAAGAATGTGATAAATATTCTGCTCTAGAAGGCTATTTATTTATGTCCCTTCTGTTCGTGCGCGGCTCGCCTTCCCTTGTCCACGCAGACCGCTGACTAACGTCAGAGCTGTCTCAGATACCATTAGTGTCCGGATGTTCCAGAATTCTCTCATTTTCCTCCCAGCCGCCAGGGAATTATTTTTTTCAGGAGGAGGGCATTCCATATGGTTTGATTAAAAATGGAATAGGGACGTTGGTGAAGTAGACAATAGAATGAGAATGTAAATGTTATACAAAATAGGAAAGTAAACGTGAGAGAAAACATAATAGGAATGTAAACGTGTATATTATTAGCAATTTAAAAGCAATTCCTAAGATTAGCAGACGGAACACTGTGAGATATGCAATGAATCATCTACCAAAGAACAATCATATAAAATAAAGACACGCGCGCGCACTCACACAATGACATACAAATCCATGACTATGAGCAGCAACAGGTTTGACTAAGAGAGTCCCAATTGGAAATAATCACATATAGATATCACATGTATCGTCTCCCTGTATTGGATTTATAGAGAGACTACACATACAATCGTGCGACTGTAGCTCGGATAGCGAACCCACTGAGCCTGGAACTGAGGTTGTTATTAGTCATTTCTCCACCGAGACGGCATGGTAGCACACATGCTAACTCTACTCAGTAGTGTGAGCGTGCTAAACACCCCAGCCAGATAGTGGTTGTTGCCACATGGCGTTTAGACAGAATGACGTCATCGGAATAGGCGGTGGAAAATCATATAAGGAATTTCCGATTCAGACACTAAAGTGGACGTCAACAAAGGAATCCAAGGAGAATGTGGAGAACGTAATTGGACAGCAACGGGGAGACGCTGGGACTTCGTGATACAAACAAGATGTGTTTCTGAAGGCTCGAGGTGAAGGTGACACCTGGATGCCGTGATTTCGGGATGAGACAGCAGGGAGTCTGGTAAGGAATTTATTGAGGACGACACAACAGTGAAAAGGACCGGGAATGGAAAATCCACCTAGACTGAATCTTAGTATCTAAGAAATTGAGCTGAAGAATGGATAGGAAGGCTTCAAGGGCGACGAGCTGGTTTGGGAGCTCAGGGGTAGATGTATTTGAGTAGGTGCCGATCCTGTGGTTAGGGATCAGCCTGCTTTTCTGCCAGAGTTTTAATCCTATTACCGGTGGCGGAAATAAACGTCTGGAAAATCGTTCGCTTCACTTGAGTATGCTATTCTGAATCGTTCTGTTATCAAGTTCCGATTTTTCGATGATGCTTTTTGTGTTTGCTCCAGTTGCGTTTAGCGGACAGGCACATTGAGACATGTGGGGGTCGTTTCTGGACACTGTTTGTTGATCAACATAAATTCCCGCCAGTTTCTAAGAGCTGAACATAAGGAATTACGTACCAGCAGCGCAGTTCACACCGTGCTACACAGAAAGAAAGAACGCACGAAAACTCCACGTCACAAAAATGGGGAAGATCAGGAATTATTTCAAGTAAGTTGAAGATCTTAGACGTTACAAAGTTTACAACAGTAAGTGAAAGTGTATATATTATAAGAACGGTACAATGAGAATTAACATATCAGGACGTAAGAACAACATTACGTAGAAGAAGTGCAGTAGAAATATAATAGTCGCACCATACGCGCGAAACTGCACGATATGAAACAAGCCACAGCGCTATATATATTTATAACAACTGACATTTGGAAAGATCACAGCATATTTAAGAACATTATTGTGTTTTGAAAGAATGTACGGGTATGACTACAGTGCTACTTAAGAAAGGAAGATAGTACATAGATATGAAATGTCCGAAACATTCGACACCATGGTCGATATGGAAAGTAACTATGTTGATGTGAGTAGGCCATAAGATCTAAAGAAACACTGCACTGCCACAAATCCACACCACAATATTGTACGATAACACAGCAATGGACACTGTACATTCGAGAATTGATGATTTGCTCACGAATTTGATTGCAACTGCTCAAAAGTGACTTTATGCTAAACAATCTGCGGAATTTATGAAGTTCGTCATGATTCAAGATTATTATCACATTTATCGTTGGACTGTTCCACATAGGATGGAGTGTACTACCGATCTGCAAGTATAGTTTACTCTATCAGAAAGACATTCGTTATTTTACGAACATTACTAACAGTTTTGACTTGGTTGTTTAAAACGCCAAAAGATTTTGACACCACACACGATTATATTTGATGCCGACACTCTGTCATAAATTCACTATCGGCGCAAAGGACATTCGATACGTCTATAGACATTATTTATTGTACATGTCTGAAAACTTGCTGACGTCGGATGTTGGAGGATGCTATACACTACCATGAAGATTACCTTCACCACATAGATTGTCATCTCTCAAGGAAGTTTAGGTGTGACATTCAATTGGTCGCTACACGTTAGATATCACGTCAGGACTTATTATATATACTCTTACTCTGATACCCTGACGCCAGGACATTGAGGCAACGCTTCTACACAGAATACCACACACAATTTGAAGAGTTTACGATTTGTAGGCGCTTACCAATACTTACATTGGCTATATTATAATTATATAAGCAGCAACTATTAATTCCAAATGCCAACCACGGATATATTCGTTCATCCGTATTCAAGTCAACGAGATTAGTGGAACACAAGGGATACCAACGCTATTCATAAGGAATTCACCGACATTATTTTATACTTGAAGATACTACTTACGGGATGGAGGACATTACAACACCATTACCCACATACCGGACAACAACTCTCACTTCAAGACGACACGTACACGTAAACTAAGGACATACTATTTTGAAATCACAGAGGATTTCGTTACATTTGAAGAATTCAACTCGGTCAGTCGGGACCGAACATTAACTCATTACGTCGACATCTACGGACAACGGTAACGTTTGGACACTGATTGACTGTACACGGATACACTACACACGTCAGGAGGCTACTCACTTTACACTTCAGCGGTTACACATCGGAACGTTATACGGAGTGACATTGTTCTTATTGGGCGTGATACCATTCGTCTTCACGCTAAACTTTACGACGCTATACTCCATTGTGGACATTAAGCGTTCCAGCACCCACAACATTCAGCCTAAAATAATAAGGCTGCTATAACTCAAGTATCGTCGAAAACACCCAAGCCAATCACGTTTCTCAGAGATTGGTTACGAACCGCGTTGGTTCGGGTTTAAGTACAAATTCATTGTACTTTCGTACAAGCAAGGAGCGGTCTACTTCCTTATACAATTCCTTCCCTTGGCATATCATGGTTAACATATAGGATGTAAATTATCGAGCATTATATTTACGGACACGAGAACCTGAAAAAGGCCAGTATATGTTATTGTTGGTTAATGTGTTGTTGTTGATAAATGAGGTGCCTATTATTTAATATTAAGTAAATTAGTTCAAAAATGGATAGTGTGAGCGTTTCTATATTAAGCAAGGACACTTGAATATTGTAGGGTCAACACATAATTGTTGTCTTAGGTTAAGTGTAGTAGTAAGAGAGGATATTTACGGCAAATTTCTGTAAAAGTACTATTGTCTTTTATGAAAGAAAATATCTATTTACGTCACTCGTCAGTCGTCTTCTGTCATTGTTGACTGTCTAGTATTATATATTCTTTATACTGAATATATTTCTTATATTAATTTCTGTTATTTACAGATAGTAACACTTAAGATATATAGATAGCAAGAAGTTACTGAATTTCGTTATTGTTCAATTTTACATTGCTGTTGAGTTGCAGTTCACATTTTGTTCAGCAGTTGTTATATCTGAATTGAACATATTTACATTTTTGCATACTCTTCTGTCATATTTCAGCTAGATTATTATACAGGTAGGACAAGATGTCTACACTACAATATCTCACGGAGTTGGGTGAGAAGAATGGATTGGCTGGAGCAGAACTTAGAAATTGGGTCATACAGGAATTTAGAGCTCAAACCGCACATGAAAGGGAGGAACGATTGAAAAAACTAGCAGCTAAAAGGAAGGCAAAGCAACTTCAAGCTACGCGTGAACGACAAGAACGACAAAAGAAATGGGTTCTTGAAAACGAACTAAAGGAACGTGAGATGGCTATCAAACGAAGTGAACTAGTTCTGGAACATGAAAAGAGGGTAGCCTTGCAACGCGAACGAATAGAGTCTAGAGAAAAAGAATTAACTTTGCAACGTGAAAAGATATCTGCAATGAGGAGAGAGATGGAAGAAAGACGAATAACAGCAGAGGCAGAGTTAAAGGCAAGACAGATAACTGTAGAGGCAGAGTTAAAGGCAAGACAATTAACCGTAGAGACAGAAATCAAGCAAAAACGACTCGCACTTGAAAATGAGAATCTTGCAAAGGAAGCAATGTGGAAGGAGCGTATAAGACAAATGTATGAAATAAAAGAAAGTAATCACACAAGTAAAGTATGTGCTACAGTAGTGAAAGAACGAAACGCCAGAGATTTCGTTCAGAAAGGAACTATAGAACACAAGTCTAACGAAACACTTACAAGTACAAATGCCCAAATTGAAACAACACAAGAAGAAAAAGAAGAAGAAAAGACGCAAATAGAACAGGGTACATCAACGGTAGACATGCATGATACAACGCTACTGAGTGATAGCATAACGGTAAATAATTGCAAATACCAAGATTTGCACAAAGTCGACGAACCCAAACATGAAGAAATAACTGTTACTCAAAAACAAGGCAAACGAGATTATTTGTCGGTAAATGACATATTTTTGAAACATTCAAAAAAGAAACCAAAAGTTACACGCATTGGTTGTTACATACAAAAGTTACATGCACAACAAGCGAGGAAACATAGTGTAAACGGGTTCATACAAACAAAAACGCATATCATAAACATGCACACAGAAGTGAAGAAGCATAGCACAAATATACACATAAAAGGCAAGAAATGGATTACATACATACGCACAGAAGTCAAGAAGTGTGTCACAAACGTACATACAGAAGTCATTAGGTGTATTACACACATACACGCTGAAGTTAAACAGTATGTCACTAACAGATACACACAATCAAAGAAATACGTTGCGTGCGGCATTACAATTATCCATTCACAAGTTAAAAGAAGATACACAAAGTTACCATGTACAAATATTGGCATGCGTGCAAAAGAGAGATTCTATAGGTTTGAAAGAAAGAAAGAAAGAAAGAAAATAAATGAAAGGAAGAATAAAAGAAAACAATAAAGAAAAATAAAATGGGATGAATGTGAAAGTGTTAGGTTCATATCAACACATAGTACACTACAGACACGTTAGGGTCTTATTACTTAGTTATCCCAGATGTCACTGTGTAAAGTTATACATGTCAGAATTATTCTCACTATCTTTCTCCACTTAAGTGTGTGAAAATATGTTGGTTCTCTATTCTACAGATAATTGTTCGTAAATATATCGTTATTAGAGAACTTAATAATGTTATGAATAGTATTTGATTTAAATATTTATTATATTTCTGATTTATTATCTTAGAAATCTTGAATCTTTGAGATATGATTCTTCACAAAACTTTAGGATCTACAACTCAATTATAATCTTGCCGATATTCTAAATCAACTATAAATATAAATATTTTATTCAATTTATTCAATCCTAGTTTATTATAGTTGTTTGTTCATAGAGTGTTTGGAAATATGTGTTAGATAGCACCGAATTTACTGGCAATACACACACAGATCAACAATTACATATTATTAATGCAAATAGATAGTTTAAGTAGTTGGATACTTCTGTCAATATATGATTTTAACAGGATGATAAGAAAATTTACATGGAGAGGAACCTATGAGGCATGGAGAACTTTGAGAACTTTGACTTGTGTGACTTTTCTCCTGTGTCGAGTTTTCACTTGGATGGTTTGTGACTGGGTGTAACTACTTTAAAGGAAAACCGGTGAACACGTATTGTGATAACATTGTATAATATTAGTATGTGTATATAGAGTTAATTTAATGAATTGTGATAATAGTTGATTAGTTAACGTAGTTAGATTAAATACTATGTTAGTATAGTTATATTTTGATCATTGATCGTTAGTTATTATTACTTAATTATGGGTTGTCAATTTTATTGCGATCGCCATTTCCAAGTATAGACACCACTACATATAACATAATGAAATACGCCGTTGAAGGATATTGTCACTCGGTCATTATTGCCACACCTTCACAGAGAATTTATGATGACTTCTTTAAGGAGCATTTACCTCGATTACACCTAAAATTATGACGTCATAATACTAGTCCCCTACCTACCCGTTTTATGAGATTAAGATTTACGACATAGCGGTCGGGATAAAAGTCATTGTGTCTACACTGCTATGTGTCAGATTAATTTTCTTGATGAAAAAAAAAATATGATTACATCATTTTAAAAGGGAGGGGGGCATACTGCCACATGGCGTTTAGACAGAATGACGTCATCGGAATAGGCGGTGGAAAATCATATAAGGAATTTCCGATTCAGACACTAAAGTGGACGTCAACAAAGGAATCCAAGGAGAATGTGGAGAACGTAATTGGACAGCAACGGGGAGACGCTGGGACTTCGTGATACAAACAAGATGTGTTTCTGAAGGCTCGAGGTGAAGGTGACACCTGGATGCCGTGATTTCGGGATGAGACAGCAGGGAGTCTGGTAAGGAATTTATTGAGGACGACACAACAGTGAAAAGGACCGGGAATGGAAAATCCACCTAGACTGAATCTTAGTATCTAAGAAATTGAGCTGAAGAATGGATATGAAGGCTTCAAGGGCGACGAGCTGGTTTGGGAGCTCAGGGGTAGATGTATTTGAGTAGGTGCCGATCCTGTGGTTAGGGATCAGCCTGATTTTCTGCCAGAGTTTTAATCCTATTACCGGTGGCGGAAATAAACGTCTGGAAAATCGTTCGCTTCACTTGAGAATGCTATTCTGAATCGTTCTGTTATCAAGTTCCGATTTTTCGATGATGCTTTTTGTGTTTGCTCCAGTTGCGTTTAGCGGACAGGCACATTGAGACAGTTGTGTTGCTGAATGTGGCTATCTCGCGTGTCTCGTTCGGACCCGTAACATATTTCATAAACATTTCACGACTATGCTTCTTAAATTCAGCGGCTACATGACATCACGTTTGTTCTACAGTCGCGTCCCTACTGTTACCAGTATAAACCATAGACATTATATACGTTCTCTCCACGGAGATTATATACGTTCTCTCGACGGACATTATACACGTTCTCTCCACGGACATTATACACGTTCTCTCCACGGAGATTATACACGTTCTCTCCACGGAGATTATACACGTTCTCTCTCCACGGACATTATACACGTTCTCTCCACGGACATTATACACGTTCTCTCCACGGACATTATACACGTTCTCTCCAAGGACATTATACACGTTCTCTCTCCACGGACATTATACACGTTCTCTCCACGGACATTATACACGTTCTCTCCACGGAGATTATACACGTTCTCTCCACGGAGATTATACACGTTCTCTCTCCACGGACATTATACACGTTCTCTCCACGGACATTATACACGTTCTCTCCACGGACATTATACACGTTCTCTCTCCACGGACATTATACACGTTCTCTCCACGGACATTATACACGTTCTCTCTCCACGGACATTATACACGTTCTCTCCACGGACATTATACACGTTCTCTCCACGGACATTATACCGTTCTCTCCACGGACATTATACACGTTCTCTCTCCACGGACATTATACACGTTCTCTCTCCACGGACATTATACACGTTCTCTCTCCACGGACATTATACACGTTCTCTCCACGGACATTATACACGTTCTCTCCACGGACATTATACACGTTCTCTCTCCACGGACATTATACACGTTCTCTCCACGGACATTATACACGTTCTCTCCACGGACATTATACACGTTCTCCTCCACGGACATTATACACGGACATTATACACGTCTCTCCACGGACATTATACACGTTCTCTCTCCACGGACATTATACACGTTCTCTCCACGGACATTATACACGTTCTCTCTCCACGGACATTATACACGTTCTCTCTCCACGGACATTATACACAGTTCTCTCTCCACGGACATTATACACGTTCTCTCTCCACGGACATTATACACAGTTCTCTCTCCACGGACATTATACACGTTCTCTCTCCACGGACATTATACACGTTCTCTCTCCACGGACATTATACACGTTTCTCTCCACGGACATTATACACGTTCTCTCTCCACGGACATTATATACGTTCTCTCCACGGACATTATACACGTTCTCTCCACGGACATTATACACGTTCTCTCTCCACGGACATTATACACGTTCTCTCTCCACGGACATTATACACGTTCTCTCTCCACGGACATTATACACGTTCTCTCTCCACGGACATTATACACGTTCTCTCTCCACGGACATTATACACGTTCTCTCTCCACGGACATTATATACGTTCTCTCCACGGACATTATACACGTTCTCTCTCCACGGACATTAACACGTTCTCTCTCCAGACATTATACACGTCTCTCTCACGGACATTATACACGTTCTCTCTCCACGGACATTATACACGTTCTCTCTCCACGGACATTATACACGTTCTCTCTCCACGGACATTATACACGTTCTCCTCACGGACATTATACACGTTCTCTCTCCACGGACATTATACACGTTCTCTCTCCACGGACATTATACACGTTCTCTCTCCACGGACTATACACGTTCTCTCTCCACGGACATTATACACGTTCTCTCCACGGACATTATACACGTTCTCTCTCTAATGGCCTGGTTATTAATAGCACGGAAGCTTCTAGAACCTTGAAGGGCAGCGAAAAGGCGCATGCCCGTCTTTTGATTGGCTAACACTTGGGTGGTAACGCTTTCTTCTAGGCCAAATTCAGTTTGAGCTAGGATTCCATCACGAAAGATGCACTTCGATGTGATGATCATAACGCCCTAAATATTCTATTTAATATTGTTCTCTGGATAACAGGTACCACTTTAAAACATAATTAAATGTTTTGGTTATGCCTAGTGAGCGAAAGAGAAGAATATAAGAGTATTTTTATGAGAAAATGTGAAAGTGAAATCAGAACTTCATTGTGAAAGTATTCTGAATGTTGCTTCTTCAGCCTGTCAGGTCTCCCACGCTGTATATTCCAACTTAATCTATCATTTCCCTGTTGTGACTGTTTGCGTGTGCTTGATGACTGTAAATCACGCTCAATGCATATTCGCAAACCCTTTGTGCATTCTAGATTCTAATAAGAATGCCTATCATCGCCCACTCTTGATCAAACGGTAGTAATGCTCTTGTGAATCTACGTCTGTGATCAGAATGTGTGGTGTAACATGTAACATTTCCCTTGTAAATGCTGAGAATGTTTGAGTGAGTGAATTGGTGTTTTTATAAGTAACCCCTCACATTAGTAAAAGGAACTAGTTCCAAAAAGGTTTGGTGTGTTCGAACCCGTGTCTTAGTTGGCGGAATATATTGTATGGCTCATGCAAATTTACATGGAAAAGCAAGTTTTTCCATATATGCTTTGCTACATGTGTGAACAATTGCTTATGCAATTTTGCTTCTTTTTTACCTACTATAGTAGATATGGATATCACTCAGTGGGGGAGAGAGCACATGACGATGGTGATGATATGGTGTACTTGTGAGCTGAGTCTAGTCTGAAAGGGGTGAGGTCTGGCACTGCTGTGTGAGTGTGTATGGAATAGGACATCCATGTAACAGAGTATCACCAATTGGTCGGGTCACTGTGTGTTTGCCATTAGTTTAATACTATTGCATATTGCAGTGTAAATTATGCCTATTTTCCATCTGCTTCACAATGCTTGCTCATGTTGCTATTTCACAAGGCTTGATCATGATGCTTGTCTTACAATGCCTGCTCCATAGTGCCTGCTTTACTGTGTCTGTTCCTCATTGTGTCCAGGTCTACTATGGTTAAAATATGTGAGAACCTAGACATATAAAATGCTTGTAATTGTGTAAGGCTACCCCTGTCTCAGCATATGGGCTTGTGACTACCACAAATAAAGGTGAATAATAAAAAGGTATCACCCACAGTCCATCAGAATGGAATCCACTCCATCACCAATATTGGGGTTTTGGTGTCTGAGTCTCCCCTCCCCCTTACTCCCTATTTCCATCTGTGTATGTGATGTTTGATATAACATTGTCTTTGAACCTATGTAAAGCGAATGTTGTACCTTTTATATATCAACAGAGAACAGGGATGGTGGAGAGGCCCTCTTCTTCATGTGGACATACAAATGAAAGTCCCTATTTCAGGATTACAACTCCTTGGAAAATGTGGAAATTATAATATAACAGTACCCACAATGTCTTCAAGAAAATACCAGCATAAATCTGCATCAATATTTGTCGAAGCTGATGGCACTTAAAGGGTCTCAATTTAAACCCAACCACAGGATGGACTCCTTTGTGTTCGCAGAGTAGATGGAAGGATAGACGGGTGAATGGTAGATGGATGAATCCAGAACCAATGCCAAGGATCAATCTAGGAGTGTAGTAGGGAATCGACACTTTGTCAGAGTTTGGTTAGCTTCCCCGAATTGGTTTGTCCTATAGTCGACATATGTACTCCGAGATGGTTACAACAATTTCACAGTGGACTACCGACCCTCTGCCTCCAGCAAATATCTAAGTGCCAGATGTTCTTGGACGTCCTCTCAAAATCCACCAAGTCATACCAATCCATACCACCAAACCTGGACTCAGTTGTCTCAGACAGGACATGATCATGATGACTGCTGTGAACCTGAGACTTGCATTATTTTTCTTGGGAGAATGTGATCCCAACTTAACTATTCATTCCATGAAACTTGGATTAAATTCAAACTTACAAGCAGGAACTAGAATCCTGTATTTTATCCTCATTTAGAAAGACGTTTGGGAGAGACGTGTGTCGTATAAGGCTGCTGTATAGTGGAGTTATCTTTCTACTAACTGGATGGTATGCAGACTATGGGTATTGTTTAACCTCCATTCGCCAGCTTCTCGACCAGTCTACTCGCCATTGAGAGGCCATGATTATCTGTTCATAGACTTCACAGGAGGGATTGGACTTATATGGGAATCGTCATGGGAAAGCTGCAACCTGGGACCTTCCCAACACCACTTCAGGTGATAACAGGATGACTACGGACCAGAATAGCAGTGTGTCCTTATGTCTGCCCCATTCTAGAAAGTCCACCAGTGTTTTACTCTCAGTGACAGTTGAAAGGATAATTCATGATGTACTTAAGTTGTGGTGTAGGAGGAGTTATAGATTAAATGTGGGATGGAGGAGAGTTGGAGAGTTTTGAGATTGGGTGTCTGTTGGTGGGTTTTTAGAGGATGTACTCATTTTTCCATTTTCATACTCACATTGCATATGATTGTTGTTCGAGGTGTAATAGTTGAGATGGAACATGGGTCTTCACTCGACCCCTACAGTCAGCTCAATAAAAGATTGTGTTGAGAACAGTGTTGAAGTATATGTCCATGTAATGTCCTGATCAGCTGGCGTGAAGTACATTATTATGTAAATGTCCTGTCCAGCTTTTGTCAAGTACAATTCCTGGTGCATGTCTTGTTCAACTGTTGTTGATGTCAGTAATATGTGAATGTTCTGTAGAAATGTTGTCCAGTATCTCTCATGATGTATGTCTTGTTCAGTTGTTGGTGTAAACATTTCCATATGAATGTATGTCCAACTTTTGTCAAGAACCTGTCATGTAGATGTCTTGTTTAACAGGTGTTAAGTACAGTTATTGTTGAGTCTATGTCCACTACGGTTGAATCCTAAAGTCATAATGTCTAATGGTACAACTGACATATGTCACTTTGACACAACAAAATTAAAGGGAGATCTATTGTGGCGGACTGAAAGCACACTGACAACATTATAGTGAGAGAACTAATTCCTCGGTTGTACAGGGGCAAATAGTCCAGATATCCTTATGGCCTTGAGGGGACCTTTTCCATCTTTATAAATTTTCTGTGTAGATACTTGGGCTTATATCTGGGAATCTCACAGTGGGGGTTCTGAGCCAGGACAACTGGTTCCTCTAAAGGGCTAAGCGGGAATGATTTATCTAACTCATTTGAGATGCCTCTAGACAAAATCTTGCCAAATCATACCCTTTATCTTGTCTATCTATTATACAAGATATATTTCCAGAGACCACTTCTAATTGGGTCCCCAGTCTTCTTCTAACATGCCACATCTGGGATGAAATTAAACATCTTTAAGTCGGTGTTAAACTAAACACCTTGTAATTCTGGGGTTAAAGTAAACATCTTGTAAGTCTGGGGTTAAACTAAACATCTTGGAAGTCTGAGGTTAAACTAAACATCTTATAAATCTGGGGTTTAACTAAACATCTTTTCTAGTCAGTCAGGGGTTAAACTAAACACTTTATAAGAACATTGCCCGTTCTTGGCTAACTCGCATCAACATACAGTCTACAATCGCACTGTTTAAATTGTGTCAGCATTATTACACTTACTGACTGCCTGTAGACTGGATTGTAAGCATTATTACACTGACTGCCTGTAGACTGGAGTGTCAGCAATATTACACTGATTGACTGCCTGTAGACTGGAGTGTCAGCAATATTACACTGATTGACTGCCTGTAGACTGGAGTGTCAGCAATATTACACTTACTGACTGCCTTTAGACTGGAGTGTCAGCAATATTACACTGACTGCCTGTAGACTGGAGTGTCAGCATTATTACACTGATTGACTGCCTGTAGACTGGAGTGTCAGCAATATTACACTGATTGACTGCATGTAGACTAGAGTGTCAGCATTATTACACTGATTGACTGCCTGTAGACTGGAGTGTCAGCAATATTACACTGATTGACTGCATGTAGACTGGAGTGTCAGCATTATTACACTGATTGACTGTCTGTAGACTGGAGTGTCAGCAATATTACACTGATGACTGCCTGTAGATTGGAGTGTCAGCAATATTACACTTACTGACTGCCTGTAGACTGGAGTGTCAGCAATATTACACTTACTGACTGCCTGTAGACTGGAGTGTCAGCAATATTACACTGATGACTGCCTGTAGACTGGAGTGTCAGCAATATTACACTGATTGACTGCCTGTAGACTGGAGTGTCAGCAATATTACACTTACTGACTGCCTGTAGACTGGAGTGTCAGCATTATTACACTGATAGACTGCCTGTAGACTGGAGTGTCAGCAATATTACACTGACTGCCTGTAGACTGGAGTGTCAGCAATATTACACTGACTGTCTGTAGACTGGAGTGTCAGCAATATTACACTGACTGCTTGTAGACTGGAGTGTCAGCAATATTACACTGACTGACTGCTGTAGACTGGAGTGTCAGCATATTACACTTACTGACTGCCTGTGGGACTGGAGTGTCAGCAATATTACATCTGCTGCCTACTGGATCGCATAACTACTGACTGCTGTAGACTGGAGTGTCAGCATTATTTACACTGACTGACCTGTAGACTGGAGTTCAGCATATTACACTGACTGCTGTAGACTGGAGTGTCAGCAATATTACACTGACTGCCTGTAACTGGAGTGTCAGCAATATTACACTGACTGCTGTAGACTGAGTGTCAGCAAGTATATGGACGACGTACTGACTGCTCGGTCGATTGGATATCAGCATTATTACCTGACTGACTGCCTGTGACTGGAGTGTCCCAGCTAATATTACAGCGGACATGACTGTGAGACGGAAGTGTCAGCATATTACACTGACTGCCTGCCTGTCATACTGAGTGTCAGCATTCGTACACTGACAGCCTGTAGACTGGTACGCGTCAGCAATCTTACACTGACTGACTGCCTGTAGACTGGAGTGTCAG
>JACEFZ010015572.1:0-32500 GCA_014155875.1 Cepaea nemoralis
TCCACCACACATACAGCTGTGGCGTCAGAAGAGACAAGGCTCACCGACTACAGAATGCGTAGCAAATCAGAGGTCAGATATCATTTGAATAACATTACACCCACAAAATGGCGTCATTAAGTGAGTGTATCCAGGCAGGTAAAGAAATGGGCCACACTGGAGAGAAGTTTAGAGAAGTGGGCGGATCAAAAGTATAAAGAAGAAATAGCTCGAATGGAAAAGAAGGCTGCTCTAGAGAGAAATGAAAGAGCATTAGAAAGGCAGCATCAAAAAGAAAGTGAAAGAGGTCGAGGAAGCTACCAAATTAAAGATGAAGGAAATGGAGGTAGATTCAAACATACAGATAGCCTCTAGCAACAAAAGAGCCAAGAAGAACAGAACAAATTTAGTAAGTATAAAGGCCTTATCAAACCATACAGTGTAGGGGATTCAATTAGCGCATGGACTGAGAACATAGAATTCCAACTAAAGACGCAGAAAATACCTTTGGATGACTGGGCAATGATCTACATGAGAAACCTCAGTGGGGAGCCGTTAAAAGTAATAGAATCCATACCTACAGAGCTAAGGAACAATTATCAGTACATTCACGATAGGATAATGCAACACTTTCTTTTAGACGCCACTGGGTACCAAATTCAGTTCTCCCAAATTAAGCCAAAAGCAACTGAAACCTTCTTAGACTACATCTCTAACGTGCAGAGCACATTTAAAAAGTGGACTAGAGCGGCGAAAGTGGGTAACAACTATGAAAAATTAGAAGATCTTATGGTAATGGACAAGGTGATATCTACCGTTCCTACCCCTTTTGCGAAGTTTCTACAACAGTCAGATATTGAATCCATTCAGCAATTAGAGAAACGGGGGTCAGCATATTTTTCATCTAATCGGGACATATTTAAATCTACAACACATGATACAGAAATCACTGCTTTTGCAAACAAAGTACCTGATAGATCTTACAATCAGAAAGATTACCGTAAGAAGGACAAACCATATCAGAAGCCACCTCGATGTGGATATTGTAGTCTTTTTCATCCTAGCTACTCTATGTGTGATAAAAACCCCGCATATCCGTCACACTTAGAAGCAGTGTTAAAGAAGCAAGAAAGCAGAAGAACAGTCATTTAAACGTGCTGTTAAATGTTACTTTTGTTCCAGTTATGGCCACTATAGTAATAAATGTATTGGTAGACAACGAATGAAGGCAAATAATGCAGCACTCATCGATACGTCATCAGACGATGAGAGTGACATTGATCCGGAACTTGTGAATGTGTTACCAACGAAGTGAATGTGAGAGTGTAGCATTAGTAACAGACATATTAGACTTTAAGAAATGTGACGTATGCCACCAGTTTCATGCGGATGGTAAATTGAAATGTGGGCACGTAATACCATGTTCAAATGAAGATGCTAACGCAGCGAGTGCCTCCAGAGGTAAACTTAAGTTCTACGATGCACTGGTCAATGATCAACCATGCCAATGTTTAATTGATAGCGGAAGCACTCTACTGGGTTTAAGGAAAGAACTTGCTAGACCAGAAGATTATACGGGTGAATTTGTCAAATGCCGTACTTTCTCTGGAACCATTGAGAAATACCCACTGGCAAAAGCGCATATCAATACCCCGTTCCTTACCGGCACATTTACTTGCGCAATCCTGCAAGATCCATGCACGGATCTCATTTTAGGATGCCTAGATTCATTGAAACAATGTACAGACGACGACATAAGAGCCTGGAAACATACACACATGGCTAACGCTGTAACAAGGTCAGATACACAAACAAACTATACTGACTTACAAAATGAAATGCTACAGCTATTAACACCAAGTGGTGCAGATACCAACACTACTCGACAGAAATTTATCGAGGCACAAAGCACCGACCAAACAATCGCACCTTATTTTAAATTGTTGGGTGAGCGAGCGAAAGTGACTAAAAATGCATCTTGGTACTTTAGAAAATTTAACGGAATTCTCATGCGTTATTACACAAATAATAACCATGAAATTCAGCAGACGGTGTTACCTGTAACATACCGACAAAATGTGCTAAAGAATCGCACATGAGTCACCGTTTGCTGGACATTTGGCCTATGATAAAACGCGAGCCAGAGTTTTGTCACACTTTTACTGGCCTAAATTCTGTTCTGACATAAAATTTTTCTGTCGTTCGTGTACTATTTGTCAACATCTTGTACGAAAGGGAAAGCATGTGACGGCCGAAGTTCAACGGTCAGTATTAGCATCTAGACCATATGAGAGTATAGCGGTCGATATTGCTGGACCCCTAAAGCAGGTGTCGAGCAATGGAAACCACGACTATGCAAATAAGGGTGCTAAAACTATACACCTTGAACCAAATCAGAAGGTTTTGCTTCTACTACCTGATAAACGTAATTTGTTACTAACATCTTGGCAAGGGCCATTCAACGTTGAACGTAAAATATCAGATGTGGATTATGAAATATCGATAAAAGGACAATTAAAGATATTTCATATCAACATGCTGAAACCATACTTCTCACGACAAGAACAACAGACAGACGAACAAAATGCACCAACACCAAGTAATCGGACGACAGACGTACACAACACAACTTCACTAGGTAGGGCGACACACGACAGCGACAACGCAAACACACTTAGCCAGGTAACAGCACACACAGCTAGTACCACAACAGTATTGAACGAGACAGACGAAGACGAGATGGAATTACCAGTCCCTACTGTAGACACGACTGCGACCATTGACAGCATAAAGATAGAAACTAAACTTACAGACGACCAACGACGACAAATAATAGAGCTAGTGACGGAATACAGAGACATTTTCTCCGACATCCCAGGAAAGACAGACAGAATAGAACATTCTATTATTCTGACTGACAACACACCAATCAAGTGTCGACCTTATTCTATCCCTCTAAACTATAGGTCGAACCTCGACAAAGAACTACTATCTCTCGAGTCGAGCGGAATTATTCAGAAATCTCAGTCAGAGTATTCTTTCCCTATTGTCCTTGTCGCCAAAAAGGACTCAACTATTCGACTCTGCGTCGATTATCGCCGTTTAAACAAAATAACCAAAATTGATGCTGAACCAATCCCAGCATGCGAGGATTTGATCTTGGACATGTCTACATCTCGCATATTTAGTAAGCTTGACCTCACGAAAGGTTATTGGCAAGGTCCCGATGGAAATAAATTCGATTCATTTAACAGCTTTCTCCACTCCTTTAGGTCTATATGAGTGGCGCTTTCTTCCTTTTGGCCTTCGTAACGCTCCAGCAACTTTCGTCCGTCTAACTAGGGATCTTCTCCATGGGATGACCAATATTTCTACATATATAGACGACATATGTATCCATACGGAAGACTGGACAACACACCTACTGAAACTACGACAAGTCTTCGACAGGTTGCGAGTATTTGGGCTTACAGTGAAGCCGACCAAAGTAGAGTTGGGCATGGAACAAATTGACTTCCTAGGTCATACCATCTGCAGGGGCCAATTAAGAACAGATGACAGAATCGTCACCAAGATTCTGAATTTGACAATGCCAACGACCAAGAAACAGGTCCGGAGTTTACTGGGTCTGGTAAACTACTATAGTAAATTTATTCCAAATCTGGCGGAAATCACCAGTGTTTTTTCTAACATCTTAAAAGCTTCGGCTAAATTATCTGTACAAGATGCAGGATTAATTAGCGCGTTATCAAAACTGAAATACCTTTTTAGCGTTCCACCTATCCTTCGTATGCCTAATCCAAAACTTACCTATTTTTTACGCACAGATGCGAGTGCCATCTCCATATCTGGGATACTAGGACAGTTCTACGAAGGGAAGTTTCACCCAGTAATGTACGTAAGTCGGAAAATTAGCCCTGCTGAATCTAGATACTCAGCATCAGAATTGGAGGGCCTCAGTTTGATCTATTGTGTTAAGAAATTTCATAGATTTTTGGCAGGAGCACAGTTTGTGATCGAAACCGATAATTCTCCGTTGTCTGTGATGCAGTCTGGGATTCCCCACAATAACAGAGTCTACAGGTGGGCTTTGATTCTCCAAAATTACACATTTACCATCCAGCACTTAAAGGGAAGATTGAACACTGTTGCAGACATTTTGAGTCGACCGTCAACCATTGAAATACCTGATTTGCAGGAAGGGATCGACCACAGATCACCAGAAACAGTGACACTGTAAATGTTAGGTAACTCAGTGCCGTATGTGGTGATTAAGATACACTGTAAGTGCGTTATCATCGCCAAACATGTAAACTGTGTGAAAGTAACAGTGCTATGAAAGAGTGTAACGAACAGACGCAGAAGTAACATGCGCTGACACACACATAAGCTATATTAACAGTTGAAGTGTTAGCTATGAACCTACATAAGTTAGTAGGGAACTATATTTATACACTATCCATGAAGGAGAGCATAGAAGACTTTGCCGAAATGAACTATGTGATAATAGTCTACAAAGAACATTGCTCCATCTTCACACCGGAAAGGAGGACTTCAGTTAGTGTAATTAGATATAGAAATGTAACTGTGATATATATATATATATTATTATTTTATTAACAGTACACATAACTTCATTTTTCTATGAATAATTGAATTGCAAATGTTCAAATGCACATATAACTTTATTTATGTCATGTGGTAGTTAGAAATCACCATCATTTAGTTAATAAACCATTTAAGGTAACACCAATAATAGAAATACAATTGTTAGATATTACATTAGTTTATCACCGCATAATCATAATCATTTATAAATTCATTTATCTAAAATATCATTTCTAAACTAACCCAACCATTTAGGAATTAACATCATCTTATTTACAAATAACACTTTAAGGTAGTTAACCCAATTCTCTTAAATGAAATTAATTAGTTAGATTATTTCCCTTGGGATAATTTAGGACAGCACACCAAATCATATTAGTTACTATTACAGGATCGGTGACAAACCATCCTCACAACCGTGTATATTTTGTATAGACATGACACGTGCAAACAAAACGCACAGTCATTTGGCGTGAATACTGTTATAATTCAGCCAATCATTTATTGTAAATATGTAATGTTCATTTATTTGATGCTATGAAACATATTTTAATGACGAGTGAATGTTTTAGCAAAAGGAGAGTATGAAAGCGAGTGAAAGATGTATGCAAGAGGGATAAATGAGAGGAGAGAATGTGAAAATTAGTAAACATGGAAAGAAAGAGAGTGAGAGAGAAAGCTAGCGGCAAATTTTTTCACCGCTGGAAACGTCTTATTTTGACTTGTCTGTGTCATCTGTGTAACCAATGTGTTGTCAAGTTTTTATGTGTGTTACTGCCATACTTTAATAGATTAGATAGGGAATGTACTTTGAGCTTCTTAAAGCGGAGTTGTGGTCATAAATAAGAATAACAAACATTTGTAACCACAATAAACCGATTTACGGCGCTCGAAGGAATACACACATTTAATACACTAACGCATACACAGGGTAGCAAGTTAAGTACACTGTAGTTTATTAGAAAACACGCAAACAAACAGGAAAACAAACACATAAAAGTTGCACACACTATTTGTTTCAAAGAACAACAACTTAAATTCAGGGGACACAATAACTTCTTAAAAACCTTAATGTAACATTGAAAATAGCTTTTCACAAGCGGAAGCGAGAAGGTGAAAAGTAGAACTGTATGTATATGAGTTGGAGGGGATATTAATGGGAACATGAACATTTTATGCTCATGTGTTGCACTCATAACAGAGTCAACTTGTATTTGGGTTGTCATTTTGGGCAATATGAGGACAGGTCGAGACAGAAGTCAACGGGTGAAAGTCAAAAGACATAGGGTCAAACGACGGAAGCCAGGACATAAGTCATAAGACAACGGATCCGGTTCAAAACAATTCCCAAAGATATCTATAGAACCAACTATACTGATACATGGGCTACTCAATTAGCCGAGTGAAAAGATAGAACAGTGTGAGTAAAGGAAGAAGAGAGTTGTTCTATCCCCAAACGAGAGATTTACTAACTTATTGGATATCTGACAAAATTGGACATCCAATTTTTCTTTGTGACCATACGTGTTACAAACATGAGTTAAAGGGGAAGTAACACTTCACAGAGAGGAGGGGAGCCTGTCAGAATCTCCAATAAGGCTTTAGAGAGTTAATAAGAGTTAACACAAGTCTAGTAGGGAGACACCAGACAGGAGAGACACCAGCGCTATAAATAGCTTCACCAGGGGACACATTTGTGTCAACCAAGGGGGCAATAAGGACAAGTGAGCGAGGGCTTCCCCAAGCCATTGGGAAGCTTGGCCTTGCGAGTAACCGTGAAGTGCCCGGTTACTCAAGTTCACGAGCCAGCGTGCTTGGGACTCCATGCACGCAAGACTAGCTACTGCACGGAGGGGACAGCGTCCGTGCTTGACCACGCAATGTGTAGCGTGTGGACAGACCCGACTGGAGACGATTAGAGAGTAGACGTGTTCTTGACAAATGCTATAGGTTTCTAGGCAATAGTTAAATATTAGGCTGTAGATTTAGATTGTGATTACTAGCATCATTTCTCACCACTTCATTGCATTCATGTTGTTTAATGTTAATGAAGCATACCGCTCGCAGAGCTATTAAATTGCCAGCTCTAAATAAATTGCATTCCTTTTGCAAATGACACGAGTTGTTATTTCGTGCGGTGCAAAAGTAGGGAGTCCTGAAAGACCTGTAGCAAGCAAGTTGCTGACAGACATATGTTTTCAGTATTGCTGAACGAACTCGTAATGACTGATACACAAATAGCAAGTTTCAATTCATTCATTCTAGAAACATTGTGCTTTATACCTCAAACGTAAAAGCTAACATCTTATGAGAGAAGAAAAAGGGACAACAATTAAATGTAAGAAACAATTATATCAGGATAGAAGTATTTGGACAACACCAGTTTTAGGCTATATTAAAAACAGCAAGTAAGATTATTTGGTTAAAAGTCATAATTCGTTATGATAGAAAATTGAGTTCAAGGGACTTTAATAATACTACGTTAATTTCACGTCTTGTTCTCCCTCTTAGCGAGACATGGGGATGAGTGGACTCCAGGTAGGTATGAGAGATCATTAGGGGAACGTACAAGTTATGAGAGATTATTATTCAGACCAAACATAAACATTATGTTACATGAGCGATTGGACGAAGGCGTAATAAGGAAAAGCCATTTTACGCATCTTACAGCGTATTGAGCTTATGGTGCCAGAACCATATTTCTAATGACCAATCGGTACTTTAGGGGTGATATGTTCAATATTGAAGTGGCCACCTTCACTCCCCAATACATTTTCTGGTACCTATATTTTGGCTGGATCGACCTGGTAGCTCGGATCAACTTTAAAACCCTGCCTCCATGTACATTTGAATCCATGACCACGTGGCCGAGAAACAAGCGTCTAGCCACTATGCTACCACGGCTCACTGCGACGAATTAGGCAGACAATTAGTTCAGTCGGTTAGGTATACACATGCTTGCCACTCTTGTAGTTGTTTGAGTACGGACGTTTTTGTTTGACAGTATTCCAGTCAAGTAATATTTCCGTGTTTGATATGGGTGAAAGACGGTCGTTTGAGTCATGTGAAAGACGTTGTCAGTAGTCCACAAAAAAAAAATGTTATATATAACTGATAACATCCGCTCCATTGAGTTCTCGTGTACCATACCATCATCAATACATTCTTGCAGGCATGAGAAAAGTATAGAACGACATAGTTGACAAACAGATTCAATACCAAACAACCGTTTATAAGTCGACAGAGATATGAGGAACCGCGGAGTGCCCACTGGTAAAAATAAAAGACGCTTTCCTAAGGCATTAACGCAAAGAAGAAATACACTGACTGTGTCGGCACATAGTGACGCAGATAGCTGGACTGTCTGTGCCTCCAGTGATGTAGAGACACACTATGAAAAGTTGATGTAGCAGCAAATTTACTACAAAGGGAAGGCCTAATGGAATATGGAAGCAACTATAAGAATATCACCATTGGAGAGGATTCAGTTTCAAGGCCGGATAGCACAATGGAAGGAACAGATCAGCAAGATCCTGCAAGCAAGCAAGACAAACAACAAAGCCTAACATCAAACATCAAGGCAGCGGCAGCAAAGGAAGAGAATAATTAAAACTTCCCAGAAGAGATGACATAAATCTAACACAACATCCAATGAGAAGTGGCTCGGATGGCACATATAAAACAAGATACGGGGAAATTACTAAAAACCATACAAGGGGAACGAGAACATTTCAAGAACGAGGGGTTAAAAGAAATTCACAATGAAGCAGAAAGTTGCAGTTAGAAGAAATACACATATAATGCCACCGAAAAAATCAAAATCTGAACCAAGGGGAACATCAGAAGAATGTATGCAGCAGGCGTAACAATCATTGAAATCCTTGGAAGAATTTTAGGAAAATGCGAACAGGAAGCGCAACACAATGTAAGAAGGGCCCGTCTTTCTAAGGACTACACGTACACAGTTCAACAAACACACGATTCAGCGACAAGTCGACCGTGGGAACTTCTAAGACAGTGGTTCTCAACCTTTTTTGGCCCATTCCCCCCTTCACCATATTTTCAGAACGTCATTCCCACCTTCCTATCAAAAAATTTGGCCCGTTCCCCCCTTCACCGTATTTTCAGAACGTCATTCCCCCCCCCCCCCCCCTTTCATATTTCCTATCTAAAAATCCCCTCACCCCTACACAGTATACGTAAAAGTGGAAGGCAAATGTAATAGCATATACTAAAACAAGTCTAGACATCCACATAAAACATGATTTGTGGGTCTACTTACTTTATAAAATGAATTTTAGAAGGACGAGACATACATAATTGTAAAGTATGAAGGGAAAAACTATGTGAAGTAATCGGTTCTTGTATTAACACGATCTTGAAATGGTCTTCATCCCCCCCCCCCCCCCCTGGAAACCATGAAATTCCCCCCTGGGGGGGGGGGAATTCCCCACCGGTTGAGAACCACTGTTCTAAGAGCAAACACTAGAAAAATCTCCAAAGACTTACAAACAACCCTCACTGACTGATGAACAGGAAAAATCGATAAAAGCAAACAAGGAGTGTAACGGCATCGGCCAAAACCCCAGTTGACGAGAATGGCAACACATATGGAGCTGTCAAAATAAAATTAAGTCATATACCGCCTATATAGTACCTTTCGGTGTATGGGAGTGGGGAGTGAGAGCCATGAGCCTGAGATATTAAGACCGCCTGTCTAGTGTAGTCGCCGCGAACTGTGCAGATTAAGGTTTTCTGTTTTCTCACTGGACAGAAATAAAGCCATACCTTACCGAGGATTGGAACTCGGGTCTCGCGAAGGAGAATCCGGTATTATAGCCACTCGGCCAGCTGCTTCTCTGCTGTAACACAGTAACAATGATTTTGTTTTAATTTCTGTCATGTGTTTGCTCGCATTAAACCCAAGCGTTGTCCATACACGTCATGCTATACTGCTAGTGCACTGCACTGATTTTTGCCTGTGGGTTAGCTCTCCCTATTACCAGTGACCCTCGCCATCAGGCCAACCAACTCCGACTTCAGAGACACATGTAATTTACGTCACCAAGACAAGGATGAGAAGTCAACGTTTTAGTCCAACAGACTGGTATAGGGGTTTAACCCTCTACCAAGGCATCAGCACAAGAGAAGTTTAAGATCGAGTGTTTTTATTCATTCGGCCATGCCGAGCTTCGTTTAAAAAACAAGGAATTAACTATAAAGACTGCAAACAGTATAACTATAAAACCGCGTTCGCGACATGTGTTATAGCTAAAACTACTCAAGTAGGCTCAACGCGGTCTAATATTTTTTCCCCGAAAGAAGACAAGAGGAACAAAGATGCTGTTCGCGCCAGCAGCAGTCGCTATAAGGCGACGAAATCGGCACCATCTGTAATATAATAATATAGAGGAAATGCTTTACCAAGTCAGATATGTGGGGGAATTATAATATATCAGATAGCCGATGCGTGACAGATTCGAGGCAGAATAGGCCCAGCAAACACTGTATTCCAGAAGATAAAATGTATTTTATGTAATACATCACTTTTATTGAATGTCAAGAGAGAGAGAGAGAGAGAGAGAGAGAGAGAGAGAGAGAGAGAGAGAGAGAGAGAGAGAGAGAGAGAGAGAGAGATGTCAGACAGAGAGACAGACAGACAGACAGACAGACAGACAGACAGACAGACAGACAGACAAGCAGACAAGCAGACAGAGAGAGAGACAGACTGACAGGCAGAGAGAGAGAGAGAGAGAGACGAGAGAGAGAGAGAGAGAGAGAGAGAGAGAGAGACAGAGAGAGAGGTATGTTATATTATATCGTACATGTGGAGTTGAGTGGCAATGAAGCATGGAACGCGAACGAAAAGTAATCAACATTAGAATTGATCCAGAGCTCTAACATTTGAGATTTAACAGGAGACATCAGGCCGGACACTTAATGTCCCTCTGTGTGTGTGTGTGTGTGTGCGTGTGTATATATATATATATATATATATATATATATATATATATATATATATATATATATATATATATATGTGTGTGTGTGCGTGCGTGTGTGTATATATACATACGTGTGTGTGTATGTGCGCGCGTGTGTGTATATTTACGTGTATATGTGTATATGTTTGTATGTGTGTGTGTGGGCTATCTGTACTATTTTGACCTCTCTTACACCAGACATCGCCAACGACTGGCGCACCTTGCACACACGCCCACAGCCGATGTGAAACGGGCTGGTTTCTGGTCCCTTGCGAACTACCACGAAAGTGACTATAGTATCCCAAAACGAAGGGCACCTGAAAAAGATTCGTTGTTCCTCAGTTATGACAAACACTACATAAATCAATTTCTATCTTTCCTACTCTTCATGTGGATTCATAATTATGGTATTCTTGGGACCGTAAGTTAAACATGTTTAATACTATTGTTTAGTCTTAATGGCTTTGTTGTTAGACTGTAATGTGAAATCGTGGAAAGAAATACTTTGGCGCTGCAGCAGGAGGTCTAATGTTGTTGTGGATGATTATGTATCATTTGCTTGGTTATTTGGTTGCTGATGGTGATTCCTCCGAAAGGCTGATTCTTATCTCTTAAATCTTAAACACTGAATGAACGAACTAACCAACGAACTTTATTTTCAATGTCTCACAAATTGGGCACGCAGGCCCGTCTAACATTCGGTCCTTGCAACCATTCAAGTTTCGTACATCAATTAACTATTGTGCCTGCTACATTCACACTGAAACAACATTCTTAAATTAATGCTGGGAACAGAAACAATGCATATTACCATATGACTCTCATGTAGTTTCTATCCTGAAAAGGGCTTGCACCTTTCAGAGGGAGGATGGTGTATATGCTTTCCTCCCGACCCGGTATCAAATTACTGTACCCATGGGATAGTGTTGCGAGGCTCTCGTCCCCATCTCCAAGCTCAAAACCTAGCGTTGTATGCACGACTGGTACTGGAACTTCATGTCTTCCGAGAGGTATGGTAGTATGTAACCAGGTCATGATTCAGCACAGCATGCACGGACAGGCTGGGATAAGGGCCAGGTTGGTCATATTTCCTCCACGGATTTTAAATACGCTCCACGTGTAAGTGAAGAGCCGTATGAAGCCCGACCCCAGTGCTTCTACAACCCAACAAGGCAGCTTTAAGCCAAGGCATGCTTCATAGTTGTGTGTTGATGGTAGTAGGTTAAGCCAAGGCATGCTTCATAGTTGTGTGTTGATGGTAGTAGGTTAAGCCAAGGCATGCTTCATAGTTGTGTGTTGATGGTAGTAGGTTAAGCCAAGGCATGCTTCATAGTTGTGTGTTGATGGTAGTAGGTTAAGCCAAGGCATGCTTCATAGTTGTGTGTTGATGGTAGTAGGTTAAGCCAAGCCACGCTTCATAGTTGTGTGTTGATGGTAGTAGGTACGCCTCTGCATCCTAACATTGTAGGTTAAGCCAAGCCATGCTTCATAGCTGTAAGTGTGTGGGTGTTACGGGGTTCATTTCTATATCCCAACAAAGTATGTTAAGCCAACCATGCTTCATAGCTGTAAGTGTATGGGTGTTACGGGGTTCATTTCTATATCCCAACAAAGTATGTTAAGCCAAGCCATGCTTCATAGCTGTAAGTGTATGGGTGTTACGGGGTTCATTTCTATATCCCAACAAAGTATGTTAAGCCAACCATGCTTCATAGCTGTAAGTGTGTGGGTGTTACGGGGTTCATTTCTATATCCCAACAAAGTATGTTAAGCCAAGTCATGCTTCATAGCTGTAAGTGTGTGGGTGTTACGGGGTTAATTTCTATATCCCAACAAAGTATGTTAAGCCAACCATGCTTCATAGCTGTAAGTGTGTGGGTGTTACGGGGTTCGACTCTATATCCCAACAAAGTATGTTAAGCCAACCATGCTTCATAGCTGTAAGTGTGTGGGTGTTACGGGGTTCGACTCTATATCCCAACAAAGTATGTTAAGCCAACCATGCTTCATAGCTGTAAGTGTGTGGGTGTTACGGGGTTCATTTCTATATCCCAACAAAGTATGTTAAGCCAACCATGCTTCATAGCTGTAAGTGTGTGGGTGTTACGGGGTTCATTTCTATATCCCAACAAAGTATGTTAAGCCAACCATGCTTCATAGCTGTAAGTGTGTAAGTGTTACGAGGTTCATTTCTATATCCCAACAAAGTATGTTAAGCCAACCATGCTTCATAGCTGTAAGTGTGTGGGTGTTACGAGGTTCATTTCTATATCCCAACAAAGTATGTTAAGCCAACCATGCTTCATAGCTGTAAGTGTGTGGGTGTTACGGGGTTCATTTCTATATCCCAACAAAGTATGTTAAGCCAACCATGCTTCATAGCTGTAAGTGTGTGGGTGTTACGGGATTCATTTCTATATCCGAAGCAAGTATGTTAAGCCCCAGCATGCTTCATAGTTGTAAGTGTGTGGGTGTTACGGGGTTCATTTCTATATCCCAACAAAGTATGTTAAGCCAACCATGCTTCATAGCTGTAAGTGTGTGGGTGTTACGGGGTTCATTTCTATATCCCAACAAAGTATGTTAAGCCAACCATGCTTCATAGCTGTAAGTGTGTGGGTGTTACGAGGTTCATTTCTATATCCCAACAAAGTATGTTAAGCCAACCATGCTTCATAGCTGTAAGTGTGTGGGTGTTACTGAGGTTCATTTCTATATCCCAACAAAGTATGTTAAGCCAACCATGCTTCATAGATGTAAGTGTGTGGGTGTTACGGGGTTCATTTCTATATCCCAAGCAAGTATGTTAAGCCCCAGCATGCTTCATAGCTGTAAGTGTGTGGGTGTTACGAGGTTCATTTCTATATCCCAACAAAGTATGTTAAGCCAACCATGCTTCATAGCTGTAAGTGTGTGGGTGTTACGGGGTTCATTTCTATATCCCAAGCAAGTATGTTAAGCCCCAGCATGCTTCATAGCTGTAAGTGTGTGGGTGTTACGAGGTTTATTTCTATATCCCAACAAAGTATGTTAAGCCAACCATGCTCCATAGCTGTAAGTGTGTGGCTGTTACGGGGTTCATTTCTATATCCCAACAAGGTATGTTAAGCCAACCATGCTTCATAGCTGTAAGTGTGTGGCTGTTACGGGGTTCATTTCTATATCCCAAGCAAGTATGTTAAGCCCCAGCATGCTTCATAGTTTTAAGCGTAATGCTAACGGGGATGAGGGGGCGCCAACGGACCCCCCCCCCCCCAACCCTCCACAAATGTTGGTCCGAACCCTGCTGTGGACGATGTGTACACAATAATAAACCGGAGAATGTTACCCTTTATTCCTGGGCTAGTGGGTTAGATGCCGGTCTCTCTGGCTGTGGGGTTACAACACTTTCTCTCTGTAATCCCTTTATCACGCAGAGTCTCGTAGCGGAGCGAGAGCTGAGGCAGTTCGACCCCCGCTCGTGACTTGCGGGATACTGAGCCGGCCGCTCAGAAAGCAATGGCAAACTACTGAGCGTAATCTTGCCAAGAGATCAACATACAGCTGAAAGATGATGATGTTGACAGCTAAGTCCTGTAAAGGATATGCTTTAAAAAAAAAAAAGTGGGTTAGATGATAATCTTTCTGGGACGATGGCGTCAAGAAGGGGAACTCCTGTGTACTTTAGGCAAGTTAAACATCCTTGGACAGCTGACAAACGTAAAGAGAAAGCCTTCTAGACCTTGAATTCACAGAATTTCAAAATTAGAAAGCCAAACTACAAAAGAATATGTATGTGTGGATTCTGGTACAAAATCATGGGGATGAGGGTGTCCTCGTCTGTGTTTCGGGATTCAGTATGTGTAAAGTTTCCTTCTACGATCTTTGTGAGATGGGGGTAACCGTGTGCAACCAAAGTAGTATTTACAACATCTATACTTCAAGTTACATAAGTAGATATTATTTTCAAATACAATATCAACGAGTTAAATATCCACCATGTAAAACTTGTTATGAAATTCTACTTATATGGAAGTGGCGTACAAATATACCAACATAATATCATGTATAAAATAGTGTGTTCTATCATGTCCATTCCCCCCCCCCCCCTCCTCCCCCACATGGACGATGACGTTTCGTCGACATTTGCCTTTATGTGGGAGGAAAATGTGTGCCGAAAAGGCTATTTGCTATGGCTATGTGGTGTGATAGTAAGACTACATTTTGTAGATTGGTGACCAATCTTTCCCTCACTTTCACAAGTGACGAGCCCTGACGTTAAACCTGCGTCGGACAGCGCTCATGACATTATCAGCGCAGTTCGCTATCAACTTGGCTAACGCGCTCGCCCCGCTACGTGAAGGGGAGATGGAATGATCGTCAGCGACCTGTGCCTGTGGCGTATATCTCTAACAGAATACATGCATCTGGTACCTCTAGCTCTAGAACCAGAAGCCCTTCGGTTGCAGCCATAGATCTGGAGCCGAGTGAGCTTCATTCTCACCGCACATCAAGACCACTATCTATATTCAATGCAGGGAGTGATAACTATGAAGTTTCTAGTACCATCAGCCAGCTGTCAAAATGGTCATGAGGATAAAGAAGAGCGATCGTTGCAGTGTGCAACTACCGCTGTTGTGACTTCTGGAAAGTGCTGTAGATATGCCACCTCGTCTCAGAACTGTAAGAATGGAAGATACCCACAGCACTTCACCTGTCCATGCTAGAGGACGGGCACTACGCCAATACGTGACACACTAGACTGGGAAGCTAATATCAAACCGGAACAAAGAGAACAATTCTGTAGAACACGTCGTTATATTAGTTCGCTGCCACAGAGTGGTATAAAAGTTACTCTTCTTTCGTTCGCTCTATAAACGTTATATATTTTTTCACGAAGATAGATGTGAGAGAGATTCAATCGATATGTTTCCTCAGCTGTGGAATGGCATGAAAACCAATACCACACAGCATGGACTAGAAGAAGAAGAAGAAGAAGAAGAAGAAGAAGAAGAAGAAGAAGAAGAAGAAGAAGAAGAAGAAGAAGAAGAAGACGAAGAGGAAGAAGAGGCCACAAAGCAGGGTAATCGCTTACATTAGCAACGTTACACATTGCAAACATCCCAGAACATCGTCCAGAGTATGGTGGATGTGGAAATCAAGGAGAAACTGTCACATTTTCAATTATGAGATAGCTCTTGAACATCTTTAACCATGATTATAAAGTCACACATATATAGCTGTCCTAATCAACAAGGAAGCTATTAAATACAGCCAGGCGCTGATCGATTTGATGATGATAACGTGTTGTCCTCGGAGAGAATTCTAGGGCTGGGTGACAGAGGCCGCTGATATTGTCTGATCGTTCAGTGTGCAGGCTAGGTTCTGTACACACTTCAGACATACACACTTTAGCTGCTGTATGGTGGCGGTGTTGAGAACTAGAGATCCCAACATTATAGCTTGGAATCCTAACCACTGGGCCATCCCTTTCTGAGGTCATACGTCATGTAGTAGCATTTGAGAATGAACAACAGTTGGAGAGGCCATATGTAGACTACAAGCGGAGATCAATCATGATGTATGCACGTGGCTTACATTCCTCACATGGTAACACGTGTGTGCTTTATAAGTTATGATTCACCCTACTCAATACATTCCTGACACAATACTTCTACTAGACGGGGATATTACTGCCCCCCTCCTCCCTCCTATATATATATATACACATATATCCGTATCTCCTTCATCCTCTCTCTCTCTCTCTCTCTCTCTCTCTCTCTCTCTCTCTCTCTCTCTACCTCTTTTTTCGCTGCTATCTTTCTTATTCTTTGTCTTGTTCAGTCTGTGTGTGTGTGCGCGCGCGCACGCGTGCTTGCTTGCTCGTTTCTCACCTTCTCTCGTTCTCAGAAAGAAAAGACCAGGAAAGCCTGTAGCAAGGCGTGGTAAGAAAGCCCGGCATGAACAGATACACGGCCTGTCTGCACCGCCGGTTGTGTAGAAACATGATCGCCAATAACAACTAGAGACAACAATATCCCCATTGTCATCCAACGAATATTTCATGAACTGTTCCTTTTGTTACAGTCAACACACATACATCCCCTAAGCTAACT
The DNA here is from genome assembly GCA_014155875.1 of Cepaea nemoralis. Classification (NCBI taxonomy): domain Eukaryota; kingdom Metazoa; phylum Mollusca; class Gastropoda; order Stylommatophora; family Helicidae; genus Cepaea; species Cepaea nemoralis. The sequence continues at coordinate 16,667 of JACEFZ010015572.1, forward strand.
GGCTTCCTATCTTTCAACATGGCTACCAGATATTCTGGTTGAAAAAGCCGGTGCTGAAGTGTTGCCCATCTCTCCCCATAATGCCGTGATCTAGTACATGCCAAGGCTAACCTTATGACATCCTTGGGACAATAACGGAAATAATCTTTACCCACACGGTAAGCAGACTGTGTGCTGATGCCAAGGTAGCGAGTTCAACCTCTACACCGGTCAGTTGAATTAAAATGTTGACTTCTCGTCCTTAACTTGTGGACTTACATTACACGTATGTCTGAAGTCGGAGTGGGTCCGCCTGATGGCGAGTGACACTAGTAATAGGGAAAGCTAATTCAAACGCAAAATCAGTTCAGAGAACTAGAAGTAGTGGCACATGTATGGACTATGCTTGAGTTCACAGCCAGCCAACCTTAAAACAACAACAACAACAACAACAACAATTCAGAATCTATGACACAAAACCAGCAAACAGTTGAGTTGAGTTGAGTTGAGTTGAGTTGAGTTGAGTTGAGTTGAGTTGAGTTAAGAACCGACATCACTGCACTCAGGACATTCCCATACGTGCTCCGTCCCCTCGTTCAACAGCCAGCGAAGAGTCATACTACTAATCGTTCCCACCGCTATCTGATTAAACGTTCTCCTGGTCTTCCCTCTCAGTTTTGAGATTCTTCCAGAACCCCTGCCGATCGCCCACAATCTCATTCTTTCCACATATGGGTTCTCAATCTGTTCCTCCGCCTTCTCCACCTGGTCCCACAGAGCTTACGACCACCTCCCCCTTGTCCTTAGGCAAACTACCACCAAGAGGTGCATTCCCTGCTAGCCTATCAGCCTGTTCATTCCCCCGCACCCCCGCATGGCCAGGGCAAAATATCCATACAATTCTCACAATATGTGACCTCTGAAGCGACGAAAGCCATTCCACACGAAACATTCCTTTCTCCACCTTACTAAGCATACTCTTTGAATCCGTAATGAATACAACGTGTGTTGCAGTAGTCTCCTCTAGCCACCGGAATGCCGCTGTTACTGCCTCCACCTCCATTCTCATGCTGGAGGTCGTAGTCTCATATGCCAGACTCTCCTTTTTCAAGACTCGTCCATTAGCCTTTGCAATAAAGCCCCAGCCACTACGTCTGTTTCTCACCACTGACCCATCGGTGTAGATGACTATGTCACCTTGATGTGTGTTGCTCTGGATCAGCTGTTGCACTTCAAACTCAGTGCGGCCCGCTGCCCATTCTCTGCACTCACGACCCAGTGTTATTATTACATTGTGCCAGTCCGTCATGTCTTCCGGAACTTCAACCCACTCTCTTTCACGATTGATGGTCTCTAGATCACACACATGACTTACAGAAAGTTCTGCCTGTGCCATCCAGGACCTGCCTCGTCTTAGTCTATGACCCTTTACCATATCCATTGCTGCATGCAGCGGGTGATCCCTGTCTTCGGCAACTCTCAGGTACCATTTGGCCTGAAGGACCATATGCCTATCCGTCATTGTTGGTAGCGCGAGGATATGCCTCATGCATATAATTGGTGTGTCCTTTGTGCACCCCAGGATTAACCGCATGGCAGCATTCTGTATGCGCTCCAACCTTTCAAGCTGGCTCTTTTATACTGTCAGCAGCCCCAAACCATACTCAATGACAGAAATTATTAACTGCTGAAAGATCCTGTATGTAGCGAAACGCCAGTGGCCCATGTCCTTAGGCATTCTTGTATTTTGGGTAAACAGGGAGAAACGGCTTTCGGAAGCTCTCAGTTCTCTTGTTCGCTCAAATCTATATGAAAGATAGTTCTTTGGGGTATTTTCATATCACAATCTTTACATGGAGCTAGTAGATATATGTCTCTCCTATCGGGTAAACCCGATGAAACGCCTTGCGCCAAATGAACAGTGGTGCGGCTACTGGTCAATGGATGGCCGTGCAAACACCTACCGTTTGCTAGTACCTCATGTCAAGTTAATTCAAAGATTACGACAGAGGCCTGCAACGTACTACTGAGAGATTTTGAAAGGTAATACTTGGGTTGTGGGTAGTCCAGTCAGACCTGGATTTATCAATGTATTTTGTCTTGAAGGGGAAGATTAATTGGCGAAAAGCCAATCATAACCCATGAAGAGTTGGTTGACCGTTGGCAATCTAACTAGGCGTTTTGTGCTCGGCATAGCCGGGGAAGTGAATCTGAACCATATATCTCCCAAGAGGATTTCATTTGTTCTTGGCGTCAGATGAGCTGTTGCTATCTTTCTTTCTACGGCTTGAATGGGGCAGATTGTCATCTTTCTATAGAATATGATCTTTGGATAGCTATGGTAGGAGCTCCTTGGGGATGGGGTCCACCAATCTATGATTTATCTTCTTGAGCCAGAAGAGGCTATCCACAGGACTATATCTTTCGTCTGTTACTCGATAGGATGATGTCGGGAAGATAATGGACTTCTCTATCTCATTGAGAGAACCTGCATTCCTCTAAATCTATGTGTTCTGTGAGGCACTACCGGTACCTTGCGGCGACAGCTCAGACAAGGTTTCCCCAGCAGCGGCCGGGAGGGGTAGTATCTTCTTTCCTATTCTTGCGGGGAATGGGGAACTACACTGCGTGCCATACAACCCCAATACTATACTTTTAGTAACGAGGAGAAACACACAGATTACTAGGCACACCACACCACAGGATCGTAGTTGTGAGAAAGGCAGCGTTTGCAAGTGAGAGGGAAGCATGGAAATGATTGTGCCAAATCATAATAAAGGCTTGGTATGAATGTGGAGAGTGTGTCTTGTGGGCAAAAAGACAACAGGACTTCGTCCAGCTGGAGGTCTCCTCAAGCCCGGACGTGGCCAATCCAGGGGCTACCTGACAGGTCAGGCCCAGTCATTCAGGTATTAAATATAGTGTATTTGTGTGATACATGAGTCAGCCCAGTCGCTCAGGTTTTGTTTGTCATCTCCAGGGTCTTCTTCTATGGGAAGTGACTATGTCTTCTAAGGGACAGTATCACTGGTGCTTCTAGGCTAACGCCAATATGTCCGACGAGGCCAACTCAAGGTTTGGTGTGCTTATCTCTGAGACAGAGGCAAGGTGCAGGTCTTGAGGCAAGGACATTTTGCATAACTGGTGCATTGCCGGTCTTTTCAACAACATACGCCTGAGAGCAGTTGTTGTCTGGAGGGAGCCTAGGAGTGATTTTCTGGCATACCCATTTTATACCAGACATTAAAAGGCACCCATCCATTATCCCTCCACGAACACCTCACCTTATCTGCAACCCTAAAGCCTTTCCTAGGTCAGTGAAGACCTGGTGCCGAATTAATTCAGATGGCAATGAACAGAAGTCCTCAACACACCAGTCGCTTGGATTCTACAAAAGCCTGTTGAACCTACAACCAGTTGCTGGAGAAGGAAGGAGATTCAGACATCTTTGGTGAGAAGTGTGTGGACAGATCAGACAGTATCTGAAGCTGGATCTGTGACTGTGGCGACTTGAGGCTCGGTGTCGGAACTTTACCAGTGTAGTGTCTGTGTAAAACTATCTGTTTAACTGCCTTTATGTGTTCCTGTGCTGTTCTTGATTAGGTTAATAAAATTACTTCCAAGTTGTTCTGACGACTGCCATGTTATTTATGCGTCAGCCAGAAGAACACTGCAGGAAATAGGTCCCTAGGTCGAAAGGAAGCGTGACAGTGAGTCCAGGGAAAACGGAGGAGGGTTGGCAAGTAAAGACCTATCCCAGCCAGGGCTATAGAAGATTAATGAAACATTGTGACCGGGCTATTTGGGACCCTCCACGTAGCTTGTTACAATTTCTGGGGGCCCGTCCGGGATATTGGAAATCCTGGTGGAGTTCTGGCTGATTTAGTGATAGGGGACAGATATCCTTGTTTTCTATCAATAGGTTCTGCCTACCGTGCCTGGCTATTGTCTATACTCTTCCTGACACAGACTGACCGACATACGACGTGTTGTGATCGTGTAATGTAACTTGTTGTGTATTTGTGAGGGCAGGTGAATAGACAATTACCTCCTCCCTTACCCTCTGAGTTTAAGATGGCATCAGCTGGGTTTAATGTCGCTGACGTACAGGCTACAGGGCGTGAAATGGGTTATGATGGAGCGGAGTTACAGAAATATGTTCAGGAAGTAGAAAGAGACTTCAGACAGGCTGTGCGCGAAGCCAAGAGGATTGAGGCGGAGGCTGAGGCTAGGAAGACGGAGGCTGAGGTTAAGAAGATGGAGGCTGAGGCTAGGAAGATGGAGGCCGAGCAGGCAGTCAGAGACCATGAGTTCCGTATGAGGGAGTTGGAGCTGAAAGCTCAAACTGCCAAGGAAAGAGATGGTGCAGTGGGAGGCGCTGTTCTCCCTGACTCAACAGCTTCTGGTGGCGGTCCATACCAGGCAATGAAGTTTCCATTACTCCCGTTCGATGAGCACAAAGATAAGATCGACCAGTACCTTCACAGATTTCAGTCGATGGCTTTGGCTATGGGATTGGAACGTGGGAAATGGAATTTGAAACTCTCACAGGGCCTGAGGGGGACCGCGTACGAGGTCTACTCAAGGTTGCCACCTGGTATGGAGAATGACTATGAAGCCCTGGAAAAAGCTTTATTGAAAAGGTTCCAGATGACAGCTCATACTTATCGACAACAGTTCAGAAAGTCGAAGAGAGAGCCAGGAGAGATGTTCGCAGCCTACAGTGTTAGACTGAAGTCTTACCTTTTGAAGTGGATGTCATTAGCTGGATTTGCTAACGACTATGAAAGTTTGGAAGAATTAGTGGTCGTGGACCAAATGAAGAGGATGATGCCTAAGCCATTGCAAACCTTCTTGCTTGAAAATGGGGCAGAAAGGTTAGACATAGTCAACACATTAGCGGAAAGGTATGTGCTAGCTCATGGAGATAATGGGGAATTGTCACAACCCAATCCCCGACCACCAGACACATGGTCTGGAAAGAAGAAGAACCCTAAAACAGCTCACACCAAGAAGGAGGATCCTTTCGATAAAGTTCCTAGTAAGAAACCCTCTGGTAAGAGTCCACCTGGATCTCCTAAAAGAAAGTGGAGTGAAAAGTGGTGCGCCTATTGCAAATCTCCCACACACAATACGGTTGATTGCCGGCGTAAACAGAAAGACTCTCACTATGCTGCTTGTCTTGTAGAAACCGGGAAAGGGTCTCACAAGGAGGTAGAAGGGAAGGATCTTGGGAACAAAGATTTAGAAAAACCCCCAGTAGTAGAAACGGTACTTGTGAACGGTCAACCAGTTGAGTGTCTCTACGACACCGGTTTGCAGTTTGAGGCTGTAATTTCATCACACTTAGTGAGTCCAGAGCAGCTAACCGGAGAATCTATTGAGATTCAAACGGCGACAAAGAGTGCGGTAGCGATGTCTCTTCCAATTGCGAAGGTGGACATTAAATCAAAATATGTTACCGGCACTATACAGGCAGCCGTTCTGCTAGATCCAATCTTCCCAATGATCTTGGGTTGTCGCTACGTCTTTCTAGGGATTCCAACCGAACCCATGTACGTAGGAGCGATGCAAACCAGATCTCAATCGGAGGATGAGCAGACGCCGGCCTTGATCGTGAATCCTTTGCCTGGGGAGTTACGAGCTGCTCAAAGCCAGGATGCTACTTTGCAACCTTGCTTCAACCAGTTGCCAAAAAGTTCTGACCCACCAAGACGGGGTCAGTATTATATGAAGAATCGGTTACTGTACCGGAGAGCCGGAGTGGAGGATCGCCAGCATGGACAGCTGGTAGTTCCTAAGGCTTATCGGGAACAGCTTCTTCATATGGGACACACCATTTCTTTCAGTGGACATATGGGTGTCGGGGCAACTCTCCAGCGCATTTCCTGCCATTACTATTGGCCAGGGATGACTGGAGACGTGCGTAGGTACGTCAAGTCGTGCCCAGAGTGCCAGCGAGTGGCACCAAAACACTGGACAGCTCCGGTAGTCTTGGGTGACATGCCCATTATGAACTCTCCTTTCGAGAGAGTTGCCATCGATCTTGTTGGTCCTCTTCCTAGGACTAGGAAGAGGAATAAGTACATTCTCACGATGGTGGATTGCTGTTCCATGTGGGGTGAGGCGATACCTTTGGCCACAATCGACTCTAAGCGAGTGGCTGATGCACTGATGGAGACCTTTACTAGGTTGGGATTTCCCAACCAGATCCTAACGGACAATGGGTCTCAGTTCTGTGGTAAGCTGATGGAAGAAGTCTTTCGTATCTTCCAGACCAACCACATTCACACCAGCCCGTATCACCCTCAGTCTAATGGGCAAGTAGAGAGGTTTAATGGTACCTTGATGACCATGCTTCGGAAGCTGGCTCAAGAGAAACCAGACAGATGGGATGAGTATATCTCAGCCGCCTTGTTCGCCTATCGGGAGGTTCCCCATGGGTCGACCGGGTTGCCACCAGCCACTCTACTATTCGGGAGGCCAATCAAGGGTCCCTTAGAAGCCTTATTGAGATGTTGGACAGAGGAAGAAACTTCCGAAGAAGTTGTATCCTCTTATAAATACGTCGAAGAGTTAAAGAAAAAACTCCAGACGGGTTGGGCTTTGGCAGCTCAGAATCTGAGGGCGGCCAGAAAGAGACACGCGGCCTACTACAATAGAAGGACGAAAGATAGGTCTCTTAAGGTGGGGGATCGGGTTCTGTTGTTACTTCCAGTAGGTTCCAATAAACTCGAGATTGGTTGGCAGGGGCCTTTCCCGGTGGAAAGGGTTGTGTCCCGCACCAACTATGCCATCCGGATCAGGGGGAAATCCAAAATCTTCCACATTAACCTTCTCAAAAAGTTTGAAGAACGATCTGATGGTACTTCTCTCCCACTCATGACTATGGCGGTCGCGATGGAAACTGAATCGGGCGAAGACGCGGATCGGGGTTATCCATTACACCCTGGGGAAACCTATAGGGATGTACATATAAATCCTGATCTGTCGGCTGAAGAAACAGACAGTGTCATCCGTTTGTTGGAGTCCCATCAGCAGATTCTTACCGATCGGCCAGGGCGGACAGGGTTGGTCGAGTTTGATATGACTCTGACTACCCAAGACCCCGTTCGCCAAAAAATATATCCAGTGCCCTTTTCGAAAGAGAAGGCCCTGGAAGCCGAAATCCAGAAGCTTCTGGATGATGACATCATAACTCCTTCGACTTCTCCTTATAATGCCGGGGTTGTCTTGTTGAGGAAGCCAAGCGGGGAGCACCGCTTATGTATTGATTACAGGCATTTAAACAATTGTACGACATTCCAAGTTGAGCCGTTACCAAACACAAATCAACTGTTTGCCAGATTAAATAGGGCAAAGTACTTCTCAAAAATTGATTTAAGCCGGGGATATTATCAGATCCCTGTGAAGCCTGAGGTTCGGCCCATGCTCGCTTTCAGTACTCCGAGCGGCCATTACGAATTTAAGGTGATGCCTTTTGGGCTGAGCAATGCGCCCAGTGTGTTCACACGCATGATGAGAAAGTTATTAGACCCTTTAAGGGATCCCTCTGTCGTCTCGTTTATGGATGATATTCTCATCGCGTCTGACAATCTGAAAGATCACCTGAAATCCTTGGAACAGATCTTCATAAGATTGAAAGAGGAGGGGTTAACCGCCCGTCCAGCCAAATGCATGATTGGCTATCAATCCTTGGAATTTCTGGGACACACTATTACCCCAGGGGGACTGGTACCGGAAGAAAAGAATATTGAGAAGGTCCGTCTCGCACCCCGCCCAAAATCCAAAAAAGATGTTAGGTCTTTCTTGTCTCTGTGTGGGTTTTACCAGAAATTTATTCCGAGGTTCAACGAAATTGCGGCGCCGTTAACTGAGACCCTGAAGAAAGGATCACCAGATCTTATAGTCTGGACCCCGAGCTGTGAAGAAGCTTATGGGAAGTTGAAACAGGCTTTGGTGGATAGGCCAGTCCTGCAACTCCCAAATTTGGAGAAAACGTTTGTTCTGAGAACCGACGCGAGTAACATAGGGATTGGGGCAACTCTGTTGCAGGAAGGGCGAGATAATCCTTCGGTGCTGTGTCCGGTGGCATATGCCAGTCGAAAACTGTTACCCGCCGAACGGAATTACTCCACCGTCGAACGGGAATGTCTAGCTCTAGTGTGGGCGGTACAGAAATTTCAACCTTATCTGTATGGAGTCCAGTTTAAAGTACAATCCGACCATCAACCTCTGACGTTCTTGGCAACTTCTAAGAAACTGAATGCGAGGTTAATGAGATGGTCATTGCTCTTACAACCGTATCAGTTCACGGTCGAATACATCCCCGGAAGGGAGAATGTGGGAGCAGATTTCCTATCACGGCATCCTATGGTTGAATGTGAGGGTGGGGTCATTCGAACAGAACCACTGACAGTAGAAAGTTCGTAGGGTTCGACTTTCTTAAGAGGGGGCCTATGTAGCGAAACGCCAGTGGCCCATGTCCTTAGGCATTCTTGTATTTTGGGTAAACAGGGAGAAACGGCTTTCGGAAGCTCTCAGTTCTCTTGTTCGCTCAAATCTATATGAAAGATAGTTCTTTGGGGTATTTTCATATCACAATCTTTACATGGAGCTAGTAGATATATGTCTCTCCTATCGGGTAAACCCGATGAAACGCCTTGCGCCAAATGAACAGTGGTGCGGCTACTGGTCAATGGATGGCCGTGCAAACACCTACCGTTTGCTAGTACCTCATGTCAAGTTAATTCAAAGATTACGACAGAGGCCTGCAACGTACTACTGAGAGATTTTGAAAGGTAATACTTGGGTTGTGGGTAGTCCAGTCAGACCTGGATTTATCAATGTATTTTGTCTTGAAGGGGAAGATTAATTGGCGAAAAGCCAATCATAACCCATGAAGAGTTGGTTGACCGTTGGCAATCTAACTAGGCGTTTTGTGCTCGGCATAGCCGGGGAAGTGAATCTGAACCATATATCTCCCAAGAGGATTTCATTTGTTCTTGGCGTCAGATGAGCTGTTGCTATCTTTCTTTCTACGGCTTGAATGGGGCAGATTGTCATCTTTCTGTAGAATATGATCTTTGGATAGCTATGGTAGGAGCTCCTTGGGGATGGGGTCCACCAATCTATGATTTATCTTCTTGAGCCAGAAGAGGCTATCCACAGGACTATATCTTTCGTCTGTTACTCGATAGGATGATGTCGGGAAGATAATGGACTTCTCTATCTCATTGAGAGAACCTGCATTCCTCTAAATCTATGTGTTCTGTGAGGCACTACCGGTACCTTGCGGCGACAGCTCAGACAAGGTTTCCCCAGCAGCGGCCGGGAGGGGTAGTATCTTCTTTCCTATTCTTGCGGGGAATGGGGAACTACACTGCGTGCCATACAACCCCAATACTATACTTTTAGTAACGAGGAGAAACACACAGATTACTAGGCACACCACACCACAGGATCGTAGTTGTGAGAAAGGCAGCGTTTGCAAGTGAGAGGGAAGCATGGAAATGATTGTGCCAAATCATAATAAAGGCTTGGTATGAATGTGGAGAGTGTGTCTTGTGGGCAAAAAGACAACAGGACTTCGTCCAGCTGGAGGTCTCCTCAAGCCCGGACGTGGCCAATCCAGGGGCTACCTGACAGGTCAGGCCCAGTCATTCAGGTATTAAATATAGTGTATTTGTGTGATACATGAGTCAGCCCAGTCGCTCAGGTTTTGTTTGTCATCTCCAGGGTCTTCTTCTATGGGAAGTGACTATGTCTTCTAAGGGACAGTATCACTGGTGCTTCTAGGCTAACGCCAATATGTCCGACGAGGCCAACTCAAGGTTTGGTGTGCTTATCTCTGAGACAGAGGCAAGGTGCAGGTCTTGAGGCAAGGACATTTTGCATAACTGGTGCATTGCCGGTCTTTTCAACAACATACGCCTGAGAGCAGTTGTTGTCTGGAGGGAGCCTAGGAGTGATTTTCTGGCATACCCATTTTATACCAGACATTAAAAGGCACCCATCCATTATCCCTCCACGAACACCTCACCTTATCTGCAACCCTAAAGCCTTTCCTAGGTCAGTGAAGACCTGGTGCCGAATTAATTCAGATGGCAATGAACAGAAGTCCTCAACACACCAGTCGCTTGGATTCTACAAAAGCCTGTTGAACCTACAACCAGTTGCTGGAGAAGGAAGGAGATTCAGACATCTTTGGTGAGAAGTGTGTGGACAGATCAGACAGTATCTGAAGCTGGATCTGTGACTGTGGCGACTTGAGGCTCGGTGTCGGAACTTTACCAGTGTAGTGTCTGTGTAAAACTATCTGTTTAACTGCCTTTATGTGTTCCTGTGCTGTTCTTGATTAGGTTAATAAAATTACTTCCAAGTTGTTCTGACGACTGCCATGTTATTTATGCGTCAGCCAGAAGAACACTGCAGGAAATAGGTCCCTAGGTCGAAAGGAAGCGTGACAGTGAGTCCAGGGAAAACGGAGGAGGGTTGGCAAGTAAAGACCTATCCCAGCCAGGGCTATAGAAGATTAATGAAACATTGTGACCGGGCTATTTGGGACCCTCCACATAGCTTGTTACACTGTACAGCATCCTCTGATCTACCCCGGTTGCTGCCATAGCCCTCAATGCATTAAGTCCCCTACCAGCCTCCACCACCAAGGCCTCCACATGATCCTTAAAAGACAAACACCTGTCAAAGATGATACCCAAGTACTTCAATTTACTCTCTCGACTAAGAGGACATCCATTCAACATTATATCTGGGACATCTGCCTTCACGATCCGGTTATCCAGGGAGTACCACATAACCGATGCCTTGTCTGGGTGTATAATGGCCCCTGCATCCCTGCACCACTCCGCCACCCTGTTTACTGCCATATGTAAGTCTTTCGCCAAACTGGCCCTGTCTCTGCCCTGTCTGTACACCAGCACATCATCTGCAAATGTCAAGATTCTACCCACACCTGGTGTCTCAATAGCTGCGACTTTGCTGGTGTAGACATTAAAGAGCACTGTGGACAAGGCAGATCCCTGCGGCAATCTAGGTGTAATAGTACAGGGGTCAGAAGTCCAGGAACCCATGCACAGTGCAACCTTACGCTCATAAAGGACTGCCGCAACCCATCTAACAAGGCAAGGGCAGACTTCCATGTCCAACAGTGTGTGTATCAACCGATTATACCTGACCCTGTTATATGCATCCTCCAGGTTAAGAGCTACCACCTCTTGTTTATCCTGGAAGCCCTCGTAGACATCAAATGCAAAAGTTGCAGCATTGGCCCAGGTGTCCTTCCCAGGCCAATAACTCCCGAGTCCTTGGGGAAGCAGATTCCGACTTTCCAAATGTCGCTGAAGCCTGCGTCCCACTATCTTTTCGGGGACTTTGCCAAAGGTGTTCTGCAGAGTTATGATTCGGTATCCATTAAGTCTGGAGTGATCCTTATCTGGCTTTGGGAGTGGGACCAGGTAGCTATGCAGCCAATCGTGGGGTATTTCCGCCGTATTGATGCTTAGGTTGAAACAAAGAGCCATCTCCTCCAAGTCCCCATCATTTATGTTCCTCATATGGGAGTACATCACCCCATCCGGACCTGGCGTTGTGTCTTTAGTCCGCTTCAGTACCCGTCCAATATCCTCCACTTTAATCTCACTGTCCTCCTTCCTAGTGACCCGTGACAAGGCTTCTTCGACGTTATCTCTTATAGCCCTATCTTGATGATCCGTCTGTTTTACAAATCGCGCAAGAAAAGCGTCCCCTTTGTCCTCGTCAGTTGTCATAGGTCGGTTGTTATCATCATAAACGGTACCATGTGTACCAGGCATCACCTGTCTCTTCATCTGCAGGTGCAGCCTCCAGAATTTTTCCAATGTCACATCCCCACCGACTTCATTGATAAACTGTTCCCACTTCATTCTCTTTGCCTCTGCTGTCTGGAGTTTAAAATCCTGCACCTTTACTTTTTTATATCTTTCAGCCTCTTCCAATTCTGTGTCAACTGAATTGGTTGCTCTCCGCACCCTCTGCCAATTCCTTATGGCCGCCCTCTTATCCCTCCATGAATTCTCCACCTCTGGTGTCCACCACGGTGGTTGGGTGAAGATTCTTCTTGTTGGTTTAGATCTTCCATAACTGAATGCCCTGCGCGCTCTTATAGCCCTAACTGTGCTGGACTTGGGTATCAGCACAGAACAGGGGAGGTGGTCACTTCCATGGTCTCCAAGGACGCTCCATGTTATATATGATGCCGTCTCTTGGGATACAAGCGCCAGGTCGATGGCTGTGTCAGAGTACCCTGGTCTCATTGCTAGCCTAGTGGGTGTCCCGTCATTTAGACAGACAACATCCGTCTCAAGCAAGGCCTCAGCAAGAGCTGTGTCCTGTCTGTTCTCTTACGACCTGTCCCATTGCTCGGCGCGGGGGTTTAAAACACAACATATCAGATACCTGGTACCTGGGGTGTCCACTTAACCTTTCAACCAGCCCCAACTCTCTCTCTCTCTCTCTCTCTCTCTCTCTCTCTCTCTCTCTCTCTCTCTCTCTCTCTCTCTCTCTCTCTCTCTCTCTCTCTCTCTCATTATATATATATATATATATATATATATATATATATATATATATATATATACGTGTGTGTGTGCGTGCGTGTGAGAGAGAGAGAGCGTGAGAGAGAGAGAAAGAGAGAGAGAGAGAGAGAGAGAGAGAGAGAGAGAGAGAGAGAGAGAGAGAGAGATATTAGACTTATGCTTGGTTTATAAACATTCTTAGATATATTTCAATGGTATTCTAAAAGTAAAGTGTGAGAAATGCCATCTTTGTCTCATAACACATCGACAATCTCAACTGGACTTACACGTGGTGGGGGATGGGAAGCCACCACAATGTTGCAAACCCGGTAATCATCGGGATAGGTGGATAACTCTGCAGCTGAGCAGAGCAGGGTGCTCACTTGTCCTGACAGTCGGGCATTGATTGCTGTCAAAGGCATAGTTAACATACCCCCGGGTGAGCGTGGAAGGTAAAGGAAACCACCAGAGTATCTTCTAACAGAGTGACAGTGTGGTGTAGGTAAGGACCTTTCGCTGTTACCCTCCTCACTGGCATGTCTTCGGTAATATTCCCCACAACATAAAAAGTAGCTTATTCTTCGTTTGAAGCGACAGCTGAAAGAGACAAATAATGAATAGGATGCCCACATAACCGTGACAGACGCACACGATAAACAACCAACACGTACACCTATCAGAAGAAACAGTCAAAACAGAGGTATTCAGACTGCCTTGGATCACTGATGACAAAAAAGACAATAAACATGCACGACTGCACACGAATATCCGTGCATACATATATGGGGCCGATGTAACGTAATGTGTACTCCATTAACCCGAAGGCTCTGTGGTGCTACGTTTAAATCACCCGTGAGACAGGGTTTGCACACGACTACATGGCTTGGGGTCGGCCTATCCTCCCATGTAACCAGTACAAGAACATGTTCTGGAAAGCAAAGCCACCGGCGTGATGCTAACCACGTCAGCCAGTGTGTGGTCAAAACCACAAGGACCTATATGCATATATCCCCAACATGTATGGAAGTGTGTCACTGGCAATATATGCATCACACAGGAGGTGGGCGTATGTTCATGCAACATGAACACATCACGCCTGAGATACAGCATAAGGATGTTTTACATTAAAAGCATTTTTTAAAAATTATTACAATGTTTAATTAATTTTCTTCTTTCATATCTTGTCTAACACACGAAGAAATATGTTTACACATGCGCATGTCATTAACGAGTGCTTAGGTGTGCAGTCTAGAATAGCACATAACAGAAATGCCCGTATTCGTGCCATGGAACAAGACAAGCATATACAGTAATAGCATAGTTCTGGCAAGTATGAGAAGTGAAGACAATTCTGTCCCAGGAAGTTGCTACGTTAAAAACACATGGCCGTCTACGAAGATGGTTGAGTTATATGTCTAGGCTAGCAGGAATGAAAATAATAACTGTTATGCGTGCTTTACACTAGTGCGTGTGTTAGGTTTCTGAGAAAAATGCAAAGAATACCATGGACAGACAGAACAACCATGAGTCTTACAAGAAGCAAATGAGAACCGTAACCTGATTAGAGAAAATAGACGTAGACAGTCACAACTTTTTGGACACGTTATAATAAGAAAAAAATTGTGAGAAATTGGTGACAATTGGCAATATTGAGGGGGAAAGAACAAGAGGAGGGTAGAGAAGTAAATATCTGGATGGCTTGGCCACGTGGCATGGTCTAGACAAGAACACAGAGCTAATCCACGACTCAGGTGATGGTGCAAGATGGCGAAACATGACCGCGCACGCTCATCGGCATGGCACATAATGATGATGTATTAGGCTAAGGTAAGGGAATTAATCTACAATTACTTAGTGAAGTGAGTTAATATGACGGCAGTCAGTCTGAGATAGGAAGAGATAGATAGGAAGACCACATTAGCATAACTGTCTACTGCGACATTTGCCAAGCTCCACCCAGTATTGTAATAATATGCAAGTATATCTACACTAGGGCTGTACTTTAACATACATCTGTGCATGTAAGCAACGGCGACACTGAGCGGTATCTTGGCCTTTTTTGTGATTGGCACCTAGCAGACTTGACAGACCAAAGTATGTGGATTGGAATTTGGCCAAAATTCATCTCACAATGCCTGGGCAGAGATTCGGAGAATCAAACGACATGTTCCTTCTTGCCTTGTTTGATCCAGAGGAATGGATAACCAATACGTCTGGTACAAGGTAGGCTGCAGACGCTGGCGGCTCAGCGTCAAACATCCGAGACCTCGCCTCCACGAGCAATAGACGAGCGATGGCGAGACCCTAAACCCTTGGGATGCCTTGTTGAAATTTACAATAACCAATCCCTCGTGTTGGCCACCCCTGTGCTACAGTACCACAAAGTGTCTGCAAAGTGGGTGCCACGGCAGCTTACTCCGGAATTGAAACGACGGCGCCTTGATGCATGTCAAGAACTTTTTCAGTGATTTGAGGCAGAAGGTGATGGTTTCCTATCAAGAATTGTTACTGAAGATGAAACCTGGCCTCACTACCACGTGCCGGAAACGAAGACAGCGAGCAAGAAATGGCGCTGTCCCTCCTCGCAGAAACCAAAGAAATTTCGCACACAGCCATCTGCAGAGAAGGTTATGCTGACTCTCTATTTGGATGAACGAGGTGTTATTTTAGAGCACTACATGCCAAGAGGGAAAACTGTCACCAGTGATACGTATACAGATCTTTTCAGGAATATCTTCGACCCGCAGTCAAATTCAAACGATGTGGACTTCCGAGTAAAGGTGTCCTTTTGCAACATGACAATACTCGACGCCATACTGCCCTTGCAATGGTTGAAACCATCGAAGACCACTCCTTCAGTGTGGACCTCCTCCTTCAGTGTATACCTCTTTCTCCATACTCGCCAGACCTAGCCTCAAGTGAGTGATTTCCACCTGATTGGACAACTCAAAGAGTCATTGGGAGGAAAGACTTGCGGTCCGATGAAGGGGCAGCAGATAGTGCATGAGTGGTCACACACGCGACTAAGACTTTTTTCTACAGTAATCCAAGCACTTTATCGGCGCTGGAGGACTTGCATTGAATGCAGTGGTTACTACATCGACAAATGATACATTTGTTGTTGTTTTTTTTTTCCCCAGAATATACTCACCCAAAAAATCATTTAAGGTGTTCATTTGAAGCATCTTTGTAATTTCTAGCACACTTTCAAGGTTTTGATTTGAACCCCCCCCCCCCCCCTTCCTCCTCGTATATACACTGGAAACCACATAGACGAAGAGAA
>JACEFZ010015572.1:38183-85683 GCA_014155875.1 Cepaea nemoralis
ACTGGGGATCAGCTTATTAAAATATACATTATTGAATTTTTACTCCACGTGAGTCATTGACAGGCCTCGGAGATGACCAACTGTTGCTTGTCACAGCTGCCGTTAGCATATAGGTTTACGTTTCATAATATGTGGATAGAAAAATTACGGCATATACGTCCGACGTTTCCTATGTACATATCATGGGGCAGCGACAAGGATCTCTGTAATAAGTTATGCTTGACACGGCGTGTATGGCAAAGGTAGCTCTGAGGACCGAGTGTTTACCGCAAGCTGTGAACAACTGTACCTGAGGAAAGCTGGACACTCACTTGTCCAGAGAGCCGGACACTTTTGCCAGAGGCGGAGTTAGAAAACCACCGGTGGAAGACAAAGAATAACCACAACTTTATGTTTGGTGACCAAGTTTATGCTCACACCATAAAAACGGAAACGCTCGCCTGCCGGCCCTGCGGTCTTAGGTTCAATCCGCATCGGTGGGAATTCGGATTTTTAAATTGATCTGGGCTCCCAGGTCGACCCAGCCTAAAGTAGGCACCAGGGAATATTTGGGAAGTGAAGGCGGCCGCGACACTGACCACGTGACCACCTATCCAGGCCCGGCTGGTCTATAAAATGTGGGTCTAGCAACAGAGGCGCTATAAGGGTCCCTTATTTATATGGATTCATACCAACAAACACCGGGCACGGGCAGCGGGGCTGGGGCTCGGCAGAAGAAGCGACAAGAGATCTCTAGTTGACATCAAGCCAAATTGATGCAGCATTGCAGCATGGATGGAAGGAACTTTGAGGGATCAGAGTGTCTGCTGAGCTAAAGAGAGTTGCTGGCAACTTGAGGGAGAGGAAATGTACGATCAGACGATGTCAATACCGGTGATCGGTTTGACTACCATGATGATGATGAAGCCACGAAACCTAATCTACCTGTTTATGATGTATTAAAAATAATATGACTGATTTCATACTAACATATTGAGCTATGGTAATTACTCGAATAAATTCGCGTTGAGGATATTATGCAGTTACGTGGCTAGCTCACTTCTGTCCCTTGTTCTAGTATGTGCGCGGAAACGATGCTACATTTAAAATGTATGTAATTAGGCGTAGACAGCCACAATTTATTGGTCACGTTATGAGAAAAAATAAACTGGAGAATTTGGTGATAACTGGCAAGATCGAGAAGAAGAGAACAAGGGGAAGGCACAGAGCGTAAATACCTGGATGGCTTTGCCACGTGGTATGGCCGAGACAAGAACACGGAGCGAACCCATGACTCAGGAGATAGCGAAACATGATTACCCCAGCTTATCAGCATAGCACATGATGATGATGAATTAATACTGAACTTATTCAGTTTCTCCGCTGAATTATTGTGTTTTTCAACTGAAATTTTACGTTTGAATAATAATTATCTTAAAAGACAACTAGTATAATAAACATTCTTTTAACAGTGGTAAGTTACATCTACTTTTGCTAATTATAATTGTCATGTCAAAAATAAGTTTTAGTGAGTCAGGTATATTTTTTTAATTGATTCTTGAACATTTTTCATACCTTTATAGTGCATATTATTTCTTTTATTGTCGTTGTTGTCTTAGATTAGCATTATAGGTGATGTATGCATGAAATAACGCATGAGAGCAGAGAAATAAGAGATGAGTACCCAATTCGCAAAGTTCGTTCGTTCGTTTTTCTGATGCCGTTCAGCTTATTTAGTTTTTGAGCAGGTATTTCTTGTTGCTCTGTATAAACTTCATATACCACTCTTCTAGTTTGCTGTTTTCAGTGTGTTTTAGCAATTCATCTTCTATTGAGTAAAGTGGTAATTGTCCATATACGGAACCATATTGGGGGTACACAGCCTTGGTCGCTCTCCTGAAGATCACGCGGAAGCATTGTGTCTAGACTTGCCAGTCCTTCAGTTGTTGTGGGTTAGATCCGCATCGAGGGCGGATTAGAATTTTAAAAATTCATCTAGGCTCTCAGGTCGACCCAGCCAAAATTGGGTACCAGGACATGTCTGAGGAAGTAAATGCGGCCGGCTTAATACCCACCACATAAGGCACCGAGTGAAGTTGATCGAATACAAATATAGGTCTACCGTTCAGTGCGGCAGTAGGCGTTTCTTCTTCTTTCGTTCGTTTGAAATATGTCTGTAGCTGCAATGTTGTCTCTTGTTTGAATTTAACTGTCTTGTTTTTTTTTTAGTTCACTCAGCGGTCCATAGAGTTTATCTTCCACTGTCGTCTCTCTAGGTCAGAAGGTTTGCCTAGATATGTTGTATTTTGGTTAGTCTTGGAGTTTGTGCTCTGGTATCTGCGACGCCAATCCACAAATGCGCTCATGGCTGATTCACCAATCTGGCAGAGGGGGTAAAAAGGTTCCTCTACTTGTACATACCTACTGGAAATCCCCCTAGGCAGACACCAGCAATGGTACCCAAAATGTGTTGAGAGGTTAAGACGGTATTAAGTTGACACGATGAAGTGCCGACACACAACACAACGAGCACGCCGAAGCTGTGACGTGGTAGTGTTTACTTAGAGACAGGCTTTTTGCAAAATCCAACGTCTCAGCTTGTGAACACTGTTTTTTGTAAGTTTGTAACATGTTTATACATCCACAATTGGTGTTACTGAATTTATACATTTGAAATTGATGAAACTGCATTTCTGCATCTGAAGTTGTTGACATTATTTATACATCTGAAGTTGATGAAACTGTATTGGTGCATCTGACATTGATGAACATATATTTATACATCTGAAATTGATAACATTTTATATATACATCAGAAGTTGATGAAACTTTATTTATAATATTAAGATAATGAAGCTTCATTTACACATCTGAGGATGAAACTTTCATTATACATCTTAAGTTGATGAAACAGTGTAACCGCACAAGGACATTCCAGACAACGAGTCTGGTCTGCCTCGCATGTACGACGCCATCATACAATCCGTGAAGACCATGTGCTAAACTAGCTGTGCACTTTTAAAAACTATGGAATCCTCGGAATGGGCACTACCGCTGGTCATGAGGTAGAGGGCCAGACGCCTAGGCTCCTCGAAGCAATGCAGACGACAAGAAGAATATGTGTACTCGTTACGTGCGATAGAATCTCTCAGCAGGAAAAGATCGGAATGAATAAGTCAAAACCGTCTCCAGCCAGTCTAAATGTCCTAATTGTAAAACCCCACCACGAACATAAGTTTAGTTTAGTCGATGGATCAACATCACGGCACACGGGTGTAACCCATAAGTGCTCCGTTCTCCTCCTAACTCAAACCGTGAGTCTGGAGAAACTCAGCTCAGTGCACGAACTCCGTAGCACCGGCGAGGATCCTTAAATACTCTGGGTAGATTTTTAACTCGAAATTTTGTCCGGGCAGTGCCGTTAGGCCACTCTTTTTCGATTTCCAACTGCCAAGGGATCTTTTTTACGTGCGCAACAATATACACGGGCGTCCGATCTCACTACCCACAGACAAGGGGAAATTGTATTACTAGAAGTCCACGTGAAAAAATCCCGGTCCTCACCGGGGCTTGAACCCGGGACCTCCAGCACTCGAGGCGGACACCATACCTCGAGACCATGCTGCCCCCTTACGAACATAATATTTATAGCATGAGTTAGACATTGTTGTCTTCAGAATGGTATCTTCGTCGGTGTTAGGGGGTTTGTGGACTGTGTTCAGATCTGATTGCATGATCTATGAGAGGAGACTAGAGCCGTTTTGGATTTCAGTCCTTTACAAACTAACCAGCCAAGTAATCAATGAGCAAACTTACCAAACAACCAACCAACCAACAACAACAACAACAACAAACAACCAACCAGCTGACTTACCAACGAACCGATCAACCAACCAGCCAATCAACCATTGAACCAACCATTCAACTAGCTAACCAATAAAAAATTAGCCAAACAACCAACCTTGTAATAGTCAACAAACTAACCAATCAACAAACCAGCCAACCGATCAACAAGAAAACCGATAATCAACCATCCAACCAACCAACAACTAACTAACCAGTCAACCAAGCAACAAACCAACCAACCAATCAATGGCAGAGGTCATTCCATTCTTCACAACCAACCAAACATCTGTTGTTAGGAAAATACAAGTAGACTGAACTCTCACATTAAACAGATGAGATATTCTGAAGACGATTTGTGACCGAAAACTGAATGAAGGCACACTAACAAATGAAATAACATCTATAAGAATGCTTGAGTTTAAATGTAAACATGGTTCTGGCAACAAGGTTCCTACATAACATATGATAGGGCAATTCCACGGTTTTTACAATATAATGGAAGGAACAGCATCCACACCCTGAGACATTCGCCGAGAGAGACGGATCATTCTGTGGATGTGTCCTTGTGTTAGGATGTTGATTCTATATTAACTATTTGCCATTACCTAGACTACCCAAAACATTTTAAAAGGACACATAATTCTCAAGAACCCATCCAGTTAATATGTTCAAGAGAAGATAATTTTGGTGTAAAAAGTGCCACTAAATGCTTCGTAATGACGGGGTTCTAACTACAGCCATTTGGTCCTTGCCATGCAGACGAATATTCTGGCTGTAACTTGGCTGGGAAAGAACTAACAGCGAGGATATATTTAGGCCATTTTGGTCACACGTTTTGTCCCCATCTTGTCGATAAAATCGGTTGTTGTTTGAACCAGCTGCTGCTCACTGTTTATGACGTAAAAATGCAAAAAAAAAGGAAGAGCCAAAATTTCAACGTTGGCTGTAAAACACAGTTTAGTTGCTCTGTTCTGATTGGCTCTCATGCATTTTTGTTTCTTTCCGATAGTTGCAACAGATGTCTGCTGGCAAATTTCTCAACACAAGTTGGATACCAACATCCCCGTCTCCCTTCATTAACTTGGCCGCTGTGTATCGTAAATCGTGGACTGTAATATAAGCAGAAGTAGTTCATGCCTTGCACAGAAATAGTATATTACTGATATAAATAAATGGTACTGATTGCTTCTCGTAGAATATTCCATAAATATGAATTGTCATAAGAAAACAATGGCAGATTAATGAACGTAAAATTGCGTAGTAAATTACCACAGCGAGTAGGGTATATTTAGAATGCTAATTGCAACTTGTTGCAAGTTCATAGCAACTTCCTGCAATAGACATGCAGCTTATTGTAGAGGTTGACGTGGCAGAGAGGAGCCTACACTTTCTCTGCAGACGGAGGAGTTGTGGGTTCACTCCCTTAACTGTTGACTTCTCGTTCAGAAAGCAATGGAAAGCTACTAAGTGTAAAATTGCCTAGTAAATTACGAGCAGCCAATAAAGCTTGGTCTAATCTTTCTTGGCGGTAGCTCGCTTTAAACGCAAGCGTAGTCCTTACAGTGTCCCTCGCCATCAGGCGAGACCACTCCGACTCCTGTGGTACGCATGTCAAGGAGGAGACGTCAACATTTTAGTCCAACTAATCGGTGTAGGTATCCATTCTGCCATGCTGACCGCAAGGTTGGTGTTGATTGCAACGTCCGGTAGTATGCATGCAATATTTTATTTGATCATCTTTAGATGAACGAAGTCAACCAAGTTACTGGGCAAATGTCATCAATATTGCAGAACAAACAAGTAATGACAGGCTGAAAAGAGCGGCGCTGGACAAAGTCTGCCCACCAACAATACACTATCAATGTCAGACGTGGATATTAATAATCTAGGAGAAAAGAATGATTTAAAGAAGAGAAATGAGTCACGAAAGACGCCTTCTAAATGTTATGAGAGGAAAAAATCCGGATACAAGTGGGCAGCATCAATATGAAAGCATGTGAATAAACAGCAAATCAGATTGTATGGCGCGTACTGACTGGGATTGTTGAAATGAAGACAGAAAGAGATCCATCATGGTGTAGACAGACGGAAGAAGAAGAAATCATTGATGATTAAACGGGCAAGACAGCGTTTACCTGCAAAGCGTTGTGCAACGTAATGAGTACGGTAAAGCATGCAGAGCGCCTGGTCATCCACTGCATCTGTATTCGTCTCCAGTCGTCTTGACTTGTCTTGCCACTGCTGGAGTCAGATGGATTCAGGAGAGAGAGAGAGAGAGAGAGAGAGAGAGAGAGAGAGAGAGAGAGAGAGAGAGAGAGAGAGAGAGAGAGAGAGAGAGAGAGAGGTCGAAGAATTGCGCAACTCTTCCTCGCTTTAATCCAATTCATCGCACTAGTCGTTCTTCATCCAGTCTGAGCCCTTTTCTGTCACCAATGGAGTGAAGCAAGGATGTGTCTTGGCACCAACACAGTTTAGCCTCATGTTTTCAGCTATGCTGACGAATGCCTTCGACATTGGAATAGACATCAACTACCGCTGAAACCTAAAACCAAAACGAACAATCAGAGAGCTCCTGTTTGCTGATGACTGCGCTATATATGCCAACTCAGAGGCAGACATGCAACACAATGTTTCAGCTTTCTCTTATGCCTGTGCCAACTTTGGGCTCAATATCAACTTGGAGAAGACTGTATCCATGTACCAGCCAGCTCCAAGGATTAATCATACCTTGCCGAATATCAATGTGAATGGTCATAGACTAAGTGTTGTGGACAAATTCACCTATCTTGGCAGCACTGTGTCACAAGCTGCCACAATTGATGACGAAGTGAATGCAAGAATCTCCAAGGCCAGCGTGGCCTTTGGCAGACTGTACAAGAATGTGTAGGACAGAAATGGAATAAGCCTGCAAACAAAGCTGAAAGTCTACAAAGCAGTTGTATTATCCACACTGCTATATGATTGTGAAACCTGGACTGTTTATCAGCGACACGTTAGGAAATTAAACCACTTCCACACAGTCTGCTTTAGGAAGCTACTGAAGATTAAATGGCAAGACAAGATCCCAGACACTGAAGTCCTAGAAAGAGCGTCCATGCCCAGTATCCACACTCTACTAATGAAGAATCAGATTCGCTGGGCTGGTCACTTAACTGGCATGCCAGATCACAGGCTCCCTAAACGAATTTTTTTTTTTTTTACGGCGAGCTGAATTGTGGTAAACGCTCTCAATGAGACCAGAGGAAACGCTTTAAAGACACTGAACATCTCACTGAAAGCTTTTGGAATTCATCATGACACCTGAGAGACTGCTGCCGAAGACCGAAATTTGTGGCGTACATCATTACGCAATAGTGCAGTCACTTGTGAAGCACCCAGTACTGCAAGAGCTGTGAAGAAAAGGCTGGACAGAAAAACCACTGCACGAACGTCAAGCATTCTTTTCCCACATTGTCAAAGAACATTTCGAGCCGAAATAGGCCTTATCAGCCATCTTAGAACTCACAGCTCCATACTTTCAACCCCACTGGGTGATATGATTGGTCATCATCATTCTTGATGGACAAACAACAAAAACAACACAGACAGACCGAGGAAGTACTTAAACCATGCTTTCCTGTATATGTCGGCACTTTAGCCTAGGAGGAGTAAACGCGTTTCACAATTCCCCGAGACACCGAGTCAAGGGTTTGAAATGAACTGCGTGCGGTTTGGGAGCAGACCTCATGCGTTCATTTTGATGATATGAGCCGTCGGCCGTTCAGAAAGCAATTGCAAACTATAGAACGCAAAAACTGCTTAGTAAATTAGAAACAGCCCCCCCCCCCCCCCCCCCCCCCCAAAAAAAATAAATAAATAAATAAATAAATAAATAAATAAATAAAATAAATAAAAGCTCGAGTTGATTGCTAAACCCTGAAAAGAACATGCAGCTTAAAAAAAAAAAGTGTCCAAAGCAGATAAACTCACTCGGTCAGTACTCCAGAGGTGTACCGAGAGAATTACACCGTATTTTCCAATACTTCAATGCCTTCTCTATGGTAGCAATAGTGTGGTCTGTACTTCTTACATAGTTCGGTTTTATATCTGTTAGACTGGACATGTTAGCTGTCTGTCATTGATCAGTATATTGGTCCCGGCCAACATGCGAATAGGCAGGCTATTCGTTGGAATCTTGAAAATCTGGTTGTCTCCAGGCACGGTTTACTAGTACATTTTCCCCACGTTTTAGCTTCTAGGACCCGGTTTCGATGCTCTGCTGCTGAGTTGAGCGCTTGGTGCGACACTGTGAGCTATGGATTTCTTTCGGAATGCTTTTTGCTTGTCGCCAAGTCGGATATGCTGTGAAGTGCAGTTTAAAAAAAAAGATGGTGGACGGCTAACTGCTGGCACGTCAACTGACTAATGCCATAATCCGTGTGCTATTTGATGGGGTGTGTTCACACGCTCATCGTCTTCAACATTAAACTGCATTCTCATGTGAAGAACGACATTTTGCAGGATCCCTGGCGATTCGATCTTCTCGTGGCTACTGTTTTCCTTCACGAGTTCACATGGGACAATGATAAGTATTTTATGTTTTTCACTGGCACAGAAAAGGAGCAATTATTGGCCTACATTTAGCTATAAAATGTGAACCGTACGGCTACGACCACAACTATGACTAATCAGCATATTTCTTTTTTCCTTATTACAACAACCTGGAATATGCTGTCCGAGACCCAACACATTATTTAAATGAATATATATATATATATATATATATATATATATATATATATATATATATATATATATATATATATATATATATATATATATATATATATATATCATCATCATCATCATCATCATCATCATCATCATCATCATATATATATATCAGATAAACAATGATTATCCCCATTTTCTCTTTTATCTGAGATCATATGATTCTATAATTTCTCTAAACATTTTCCTAATGTAATCCACATGGTGAGGCCAATAATGCTGATTAGGAATTCGGTTGAATGTGTGCATGTGCTCTGTTGAACGGGATGCGTGATTCACAGCTGATCAAATAATTCACCGATTAACGAAGAAAGAACTTTATAGACTATAAAACACACTGGAAGACATACTGATGAAAACATTCTCAAACACCCAGAAACTGGTCAACTGCCACATCAGGTTAGAAACTTAGGCTGATCAAGCATGCATACACGAGGCAGCCACAGGCCCTGAACTAGCATATTTGCCAGTGCGATTGCAAACCACTACAGTTAGCTAGTTAGTCAGTTAGCTAGTTAGTTAGCTAGCTAGGTAGCTAGCTAGGTAGCTAGTTAGTTAGCTAATTAGTTATTTAGTTTTATAGTTAGCTAGCTAGCTAGGTAGCCAGTCAGTTAGCTAGTTAATTATCTAAATGGTTAGTTAGTTGTATAGTTAGTTAGCTAGCTAGATAGCCAGTCAGTTAGCTAGTTAGTTAGTTTTATAATTAGTTTTATAGTTAATTAGTTAGCTAGGTAGCCAGTCAGTTAGCCAGTTAGTTAGCTAATTAGTTAGTTAGTTTTATAGTTAGTTAGCTAGTTAGATAGCTAGTTAGTCAGCTTGTTAGGTAGCCAGTCAGTTAGCTAGTTAGTTACTAGCTAGGGTAGCTAGTTAGTTAGTTTTATAGTTAGTTAGCTAACTAGGTGGCCAGTAAGCTAGCCAGTTAGTTAGTTAGTTTTCTAGTTAGTTAGCTAACTACGTAGCCAGTGAGTTAGCTAGTTAGTTAGTTTTATAGTTACTTAGCTAACTAGGTAACCAGTCAGTTAGCTTGTCACTTAGCTAGTTAGTTAGCTAACTAGGTAGTTAGTTAGATAGATAGTTAGTTAGTTAGTTTTCTATTTAGTTAGCTAACTAGGTAGCCAGTCAGTTTGCTAGTTAGTTAGCTAGTTAGTTAGTTAGTTAGGTATTTAGTTAGCTAGTTAATTAGCTAGTTAGGTAGCTAGTTAGTTAGCTAGTTAGTTAGATATTTAGTTTTATATTTAGTTAGCCAGCTAGGTAGCCAGTAAGTTAGCCAGTTAGTTAGCTAATTAATTAGTTAGTTTTATAATTAGTTAGCTAGCTAGGCAGTCAGTCAGTTAGCTAGTTAGTTAGTTTTATAGTTAGTTAGTTTTATAGTTAATTAGCTAGCTAGGTAGCCAGTCAGTTAGCCAGTTAGTTAGCTAATTAGTTAGTTTTATAGTTAGTTAGATAGCTAGGTAGCTAGTTAGTTAGCTTGTTAGGTAGCCAGTCAGTTAGCTAGTTAGTTACTAGCTAGGTAGCTAGTTAGTTAGTTTTATAGTTAGTTAAGTCAGTAAGCTAGCCAGTTAGTTAGTTAGTTTTCTAGTTAGTTAGCTAACTAGGTAGCCAGTCAGTTTGCTAGTTAGTTAGTTAGTTAGTTAGGTATTTAGTTAGCTAGTTAATTAGCTAGTTAGGTAGCTAGTTAGTTAGCTAGTTAGTTAGCTGTTTAGTTGGCTAGTCAGTCAGCTAATTAGTTTGCTAGTTAATTAGCTAGTTAGTTAGTTAGTTATCAAATATTTTATATTAGTTAGTTAGTTAGTTAGATTGTCACTTAGCTAGTTTGTAAGCCAGTCAGTTACCTTGTTAGTTAGCTAGCTTTATCCATCATCCATCATGTACCATGCCGAAAAGCGTGGGCGGTCATATTTTGCCATTTCACTCTATCACAAGAGTCGTGAATCAAGCTCCGTGTTTCTGTCTCGACTATGCCACGTGGCCAAGCTAGTTAGTTTAATACTTAGCTAGTTAGATAGCTTGTCAGTTAGCTAGTCAGTTAGCTAGTTAGCCAGTCAGTTAGCTAAATACTAAGGCAGTCAGTTAGTTAGTTAGATAAAAGTTAGTTAGCTAATTAGTTAGCTAGTCGGTTAGCTAGTTATTTAGCTAGCTAGTTAGCTAGTTAGTTAGCTAGTCAATTAGCTAGTTAGTTAGCTAGTCAATTAGCTAGTTAATTAGATAGTTAGATTGTCATTCAGTTAGTTAGTTAGCTAGGCAGTTAGCTAGCTAATCAGTAAGTTAGCTAGTCAATTAGTTAGTTAGCCAGTGTGTTAGCTAGCTAGTTAGTCAGTTAGTAAGTTAGCTAATTAGTTAGCTAACTCGAAATTCATAGGTGCTCTCTCTCTCTCTCTCTCTCTCTCTCCCTCTCTCTCTCTTTCTCTCTCTCTCTCTCTCTCTCTCTCTCTCTCTCTCTCTCTCTCTTCTCTCTCTCTCTCTCTCTCTCTCTCTCTCTCTCTCTCTCTCTTTCTCTCTCTCAGCTACTTATTTATACCCCCTCCCCCACAAAGCATGTAGCCGTCGACGTCACCAGTTTTGTAGACTATTTTATTTGACTCACCGCCTTCCCCCTTTTATTTTCCCCTTCCGTATAGTGTTCTTGTCTGGCCTACCCCGTTTGACGTAATGTTCTTGTAGTCTGGTCACACTTACAGATTCACAGTCATGACTTTATTTGTTTAATCGCCTCGACTCTCAAAGGGCATTCAGTATATCTGTCTTGTCCATTGCTCGTCCGCTTTCCACAGTAACCCGGCAACAAAGCCTATCAGCTTGTCTATTTCCTCTGACACCCACATGGCCTGGAACAAACATAATGTTAGAATTTGTCATCCTTGACCTCTCCATCCGGTCTCCCTGGCCCTAGAAGTTAGCGACTTTCTCCGTAATCTCGTATACTCTCGTGAGTACCGTGACGACGGCGAAATGGGTAGCGGTTCTAATCGCGTCGGTAACTTACGGGGTATGTGAGCCGGTCGCTCAGAAAGCAATGGCAAACTACTGAGCGTAATCTTGCCAAGAAATCTACAATCAGCTGAAAGATGCTGATGTTGACAGCGATGTCCTGTGAAAGATATGCAAAACATCTTTTGACCTCTCCAGAGACTCCACCCACTGTCTTCGAGCCCAGCCTTTGTCAATTTTCCTGAGCAGACATCACGATAACGGTGAGGGTTTAGGCCTCGGCAGTAGCTGGATTCTTCGTCCATAACAAGAACGGCTCATAAAATGAGCAGCCGGCCGTCTTACAAGATGTCTACAGGATGCCTGTCATCTCTATGGAGAAGGTGTTGCCAGCACGATTTGCAATCCTACACACCGCCTTCAAAACACAGCTGCAGACGATATGGCAGCAGACCGCCCATCGCTTAGTTTCATACAATGGTATAAGCGTCAGTCGTTCAGAAAGCAATGACAAACTACTAAACGCAGCATTGTCTAGCACACTATTAACAAACCGGATGCCTTTAAGAATGTACCGGGGACAGCCATGGAACACAATACGACGAGGATGGAAACTGGTCACCTGACCTCATTATGTCATGGTCGAGATAAATAATACTGAAAAATGTCACACCCCTACGAGATTATCTGACATGGGACTGCCTTCACACGGCATAATTTTAATTAATACACATACAAATGTATTCACTGGTAAACGTTGCCACAGCTGAATGTTGTTAAACATGTAGAGGCTTACAAGGCAGGTTTTCGCTAATGGCACTTACATCATTAATATTCTATTTCACAATCATGCACAACATGTTTCTATCTCATGACACAATCACACACAAAATGAGTCTATCTCATGACACAATCACACACAAAATGTGGCTAACTTATGACACAATCACACACAAAATGTGTCTATCCCATGACACAATCACACACAAAATGTGTCTATCCATGACACAATCACACACAAAATGTGGCTAACTTATGACACAATCACACACAAAATGTGTCTATCCCATGACACAATCACACACAAAATGTGTCTATCCCATGACACAATCACACACAAAATGTGTCTATCCATGACACAATCACACACAAAATGTCGCTAACTTATGACACAATCACACACAAAATGTGGTCTATCCCATGACACAATCACACACAAAATGTGGCTAACTTATGACACAATCACACACAAAATGTGTCTATCCCATGACACAATCACACACAAAATGTGTCTATCCATGACACAATCACACACAAAATGTGGCTAACTTATGACACAATCACACACAAAATGTGTCTATCCCATAACACAATCACGCACAAAATGTGGCTATCCCATGACACAATCACGCACAAAATTGTCTATCCTATCTCACAATCACACACAAAATGTGTCTATCCCATGACACAATCACACACACAATTGTCTATTCTATCTCACAATAATACACACAATGTGTCGATTCCATTTCACAAATATACACACAATGTACTCATTCTAACTCACAATCATGCACAAAATGTGTTTATTCTATCTCAATCACACACACAAAATGTGTCTATCCCATGACACAATCACACACACAATTGTCTATTCTATCTCACAATCATACACAAAATGTGTCGATTCTATTTCACAAACATACACACAATACGCAAATCTCAGTCCGGTATGACATCACACTGATGTTGGACAACAGGATGCCATCATCCGACATACAGGGCTTCACGCTGGAGTTCACAGCCAGCGATCGCAAGCAAGCAAGCAATGTGTCCATTCTATCTCACAAACATGCACAAAATGTGTCTATCCCATGAAACAATCACACACAACATGTGTCAATTCTGTCTCACAATCACACACAACATGTGTCAATTCTGTCTCACAATCACACATAAAATGTGTTTACCCAATTTTCCAATAATACACACAAATATGTCTATCCTATCTCACAACCACACAAAAAATGTGTCTATCCTATCTCACAACAAAACAACAAAATGTATCAATTCAATCTTCCAATCACACATAAAGTGTTAACACCCTATCTCCTAGTTGCACACAAAATGCGAATAATCTCTCTCTCTCTCTCTCTCTCTCTCTCTCTCTCTCTCTCTCTCTCTCTCTCTCTCTCTCTCTCTCTCTCTTCTCTCTCTCTCTCTCTTCTCTCTCTTGTCCCCCCCCCCTTCTCTCTCTCTCTCTCTCTGTCCCCCCTTCTCTCTCTCTCTATCTGTCCTCCCCCTTCTCTCTCTCTCTCTCTCTCTCTCCCTCTCTCTCTCTCTCTCTCTCTCTCTCTCTCTCTCTCTCTCAAACACACACACAGTGTGAATATCCCATCTCACAAATACTCACTCAAAGTTAATATTCTATTTCACATTAGCATACAATATTAATTTCATGCCTCGCCTTTTATCTCACAATCACACACATACATACCACACACACACACACACACACACACACACACACACACACACACACACACGCACACACACATACCACACACACACACACACACACACACTCTTTATCACGCCCACACACACCCACATACACACATACACATACACAGAGATATAAAAAGGATGTGAATATTCATCCCAACTCACAGTCACACGTGTAGCGTGAACACCCAATATGACAACCACATTTGCATCTATGGCAGATGCTACCAACATTGATTCTCAACATGAACAACATATGTGGCGTATGTCGCTAACCCCAGTCACACGGAAACCAGGGGCATTCTGTCTCATGACCACACGAGCACGTCCTGCTACAGAATCTCATCAATGTTGTCGTACAATCACATACACACACAGACACACACACACACTCACACACATCACACACACACACACACAGACACAGACACACACACACATTCTCTCTCTCTCTCACACACACTCTCACTCTCTCTCTCACTCGCTCTCTCTCTCTCTCTCTCTCTCTCTCTCTCTCTCTCTCTCTCTCACACACACACAGTAATTACACACACAACACAGTTAAGTCAAGAACTCTTCTACACGCCATAAAGTACATCGGGCACATGGTACCGGACCCACATTTGGTAGCTCAGTCGGCACTTCCTGGTTATTGTGGTCAGTCTCAGGCCAGCATTGCCCCTGGGTGTTGTGGTAAGTCTCGGGCCAGCATTGCCCCTGGTTGTTGTGGTCAGTCTCGGGCCAGCACTGCCCCTGACTGTTGTGGCCAGTCTCGGGCCAGCTCTGCCCCAGACATTTCCTTGGAACTCCTGCTAGACTGGGTCGACCAGGTCAAATTCGAATTCTCCTCCATGCAGATCGAACCCTTGACCAACGACACTGCACACGTAAACACTATCTGACAATAACACATCAATCAATCAATCATGTGCCATGCCGGAAAGCGTGGCGCGGTCACGACTCGCCATTTCATTCGATCACCAGAGTCTTGGATCAGCTCAGTGTTCCTGTCTCGACCATGCCATGTGGCCAAGCCATCAAGGTATTTATTTCTCGGTCTTCCCCTTGGTCTGTTCCCTTCGATCTTGCCAGTTGTCACTAAGTTCTCCAATCCATTTCTTCTCATAACATGTCAAAAAATTTTGACTGTCTACGTCTAATTTCTCTAATCAATTTACGATTTTCATTTGTCTCTTGTAACACTTAGTCATTGGTTTTCTGTCTGTCCATGGTATTGTTTGCATTCTCCTCAGAAACCACATTTCCACAGCCATTGGATGTTTTTCAGCTTAACTGCTCATTGTCCAAGTTTCACATCCATACAAAAGAACAGGCTCTATGTAGCACCTCAACACTCTTTTTCTCGTTTCAATTGACATCTTTTTATTGGTCAGTATGTTTTTCATCTTGCTAAAGGCTACTTTCGCCATTGCGAATATTGCCCTAATCTCTTCTGGTAGCTTCCGGTAAAAATAGCGACGACCTGACGCGTTTATTCTTCGGGAGACGCTGTTTTTAGTGTTTTCCTGTGGATTATGTGGTGTTATTTCGTATTCGTTTATTGGAAGTGTTCAAATGAAGCCATGGAAGGCAGGTGGTGGATGAAAATTTGAGGGCAGCCGACAGATAGTTGTTGGTTATGGTCTCAAGTTTCGCGACGGTAGGCAGAAGATCTCTTTCACGGGACAATGGCTGGCGTGACAGACCAGTATGGTCACTGCCATAGAAGGAAAGCAACGGCAAACTACCTACTTTAAAAGAGCCTAGTTCATTATGATTCCCTTAAATAACACATACTTGGTGGATATTCTCTTGTACGGTGATACCTTCTTTGTGGATAATGTCAAGAAAGATAAGATGGAGGTTTCCAAGCGCTGTGCTGCAGAAGCCAAAAACGCAAAATGGGAATGTTTCATGAAGGAGATTGGAGGTGATAAAACACAGCGAAAATTCTAGAAGCTGCACAGACAAATACAAGGAAAAGATCGGCCTATGACAGTGGGAACAATTTATAGAGATGATGGTGTGCGCGTGACAACAGACAAAGAGAAAGGGGAGGCGTTTCTCCAGAGATTTTAGAGCAGAACAATCATAATGATGAGAACACCAGGGATGCAGTAAGAGAGGTGTTATCTGGCACCATGAAGAATATGCATTATGAAGATATCATACGGGTTGAAGATGTTAATAATATTTTGAAAAAAGGCATAAGACACGGCACCAGCGCGTGATGGTGTTAAGTATGGCCACATGAAGGCTTTGAGCGATGCAGACCTGAAGGAGATGACCGACTGCTTTAACCAGAGCATTAGAACAGCGTCAGTACCGCAGGATTGGGTGCACAGCTATCTCATCCCTCTCCCAAAACCATTCAAGGATCATTCAAAGCTTAGCGGCTTTAGGATATACAAAAAATTCAAAATACCAAATTCGAAAATCCTTCAAAATACATTTGGGAAAGTTTTAGAGAAGATAGTCGCTGTCAAGCTGCAAGAGGTTTTGGAAAGGGGGTTCAAGTGGTCTGGGGAGCTACAGGCCAGGAAAAGATACCTGGTCAAATGCAGCCACTTTTGCCTTTGACGTTTATGTGGGGTTCCAGAGTAGACATGAAACAATGGCGGCGGCGCTTGATATTTTGATGACCGCACTGATTGAGAAGGGGTCAATCCCTGGTTGGTGAACTGGATAGCAGCCGTCCTGTATTCTCGTCTGGTTGCTCTCCGTCTGGGTGCATAGATCTCAGAGTCACATATGTTAACCCCGGGACTGCCACAGGGATCTGCAATATCACCCGTGCTCTTTAACGTGTATACGAGCAAGATTGCAAACCTAAAAGCACCAGGGGTTGGAAGGATACTTACATTTGCAGATGATATTCTTGCATACAGGCATGGGAGAGATAAGGTACAAACAGCCGAGGAGCTACAGGCGACAGTAGACAAAGAGATTGACTGGTGCACTGAAATGAGTGCTGTCATCCACCCGGAAAAGACGGCTGTTTTGTGGTGCTCTCTAGACAACAGGATTGTGAGAGCTAATGTCCCAAGCCTCACGATAGATGGTAGAAACGTCAACAGAGAGAACAAGCTGAAGTATCTGGGAATCACATTTGACAGGACCCTGTCCATCAAGGACCATGTGGAGACGGTTGTGACAAGATCCCAAAAGGGACTCAATGCACTTGAAACTATGGCTGCAATGGACACAGAGCAGAGAATGCTTTTCACACTATACCAGCACTAGATCCTCTCAGTGATTGATTATGAACTGGGACTGCTCACTGTCTCAAAGAGTCAGCTGGTGAAGTTGGAGCGCATATAAAACGAAGCTATGCGGGTCATTCTGGGATGCACCAGAGACACCCCAGTAGTGTGTATGCGTTACATCTTTGGTTTGCCGACTGTTGCAGGCAGGCTCAAGGTGATGCAGACGAAGTCATACCTCAGAGTAGCTGCAGACACAGATCAACCGTTGCATGAGGCGCTGGACGCAGTTAAGGGTCAATGACTGATAAGAGGGAAATCATGGATTGCTCAGGCGAAGGATACGATCAGGCAAGTGCGCCTCTTGGAGAACATTAGGCGAGGACAGGAGTGGGTCAGAGTGTCAGCGGAGCAGTCAGACGTGTGCAGAGTTATAATCACATTGAATCGGGAGTGCAGGGAGTGGCCAGCAGGGGCCACGGAAGTGGAAATCCAGCAACTAATTCAGGTTAATGCTCGCTCGGGTGATGTGATTATCTACATAGATGGTTCGGTGTCGAGAGGTAGGAGAAGTGCCTGGTGGTTCATGGCAAAAGCTAATGGCCGACGTTTGGTGCAGGAGAGCCTGGTATATGATACCACAACATCTAGCTTAAGAATGGAGGTGGAGGTGGTCACTGTGGCTTTCTGCTGAATCGAGAATACGATACACAGACACACATCGTGATTGTAACTCAGAAAGCATGCTGAAGAAGGTGAGGACAGGCATGCTTCGTGTAGAGTGGCTTGCTTCGCTTCGGAGGTCACGGGTGGCAAGCATCGCTTTGATCTTTTCTCCGGGGCATGCCGGTGTGGTGGGGAATGAACAGGCGGACAGATTGGCTGGCTCTGCAAAACTTGATGGAGTATTGATGCATGACAAGACAGATGTAATTGCGGCCGTGTGGGAGCACGTGTACACTTAGGAGGAGCAAATGGATCATCATGGTCTGGCAAGAATGAGGCAACGAGGAGTGACGAGGGGATCTGGCCGACGCTCGACGCTCAGAGGAAAGGCGAGACGGACATATAATCAGATTGCTACTGGTAATATTGGTGTTGGAACTCTTCGCTGGCTGCCGATGATGGGGACGGAGCGCCTATGGGAATGCCCCGAATGCTGTGATGTCGTTTCCTAGATCAATCAATCAATCAATCAATCAATACTTATACCTCATAGAGGTAATGTCACACAATAATAGAGACCATATAGACATGTCTCACAATCATATAGATCCCAGCGGCATCATGTGTAATATTCGCACAAACCTCATAGACACCATGTCTCACAGTCACATAGACCTCATAGACATCATGTCTCACGGTCACATAGACCTTGTAGATATCATGTCTAACAGTCACATAGACCTCCTCATAGACAGCATGTCTCACAGTCATATGGACCCATGGAAATCATGTTCACAGTCATATAGACTTCATGAACATCATGTCCCACGGTCATATAGACCTCATGGACATCATGTCTCACAGTCACATAGACCTCATAGACATCATGTCTCACGGTCACATAGACCTCATAGATATCATGTCTCACAGTCACATAGACATCCTCATAGACAGCATGTCTCACAGTCACATGGACCCATGGAAATCATGTTTCACAGTCATATAGACCTCATGGACATCATGTCTCACGGTCACATAAAACATATAGACATCATATCTCACAGTCATATAGACCTCATGGACATCATGTCTCACAATCATATAGACCTCATGGACATCATGTCTCACAGTCACATAGACCTCATAGACATCATGTCTCACGGTCACATAGACCTCCTCATAGACAGCATGTCTCACAGTCATATGGACCCATGGAAATCATGTTTCACAGTTATATAGACCCATGGACACCATGTCTCACAGTCACATAGACCTCATAGATATAATGTCTCACGGTCACATAGATCTCATAGATATCATGTCTCACAGTCACATAGACCTCATAGATATCATGTCTCACAGTCACATAGACCTCCACATAGACAGCATGTCTCACAGTCATATGGAACCATGGGAATCATGTTTCACAGTTATATACACCCATGGGCAAAATGCCTCACAGTCACATAGACCTCATAGACAGCATGTCTCACAGTCAAATAGACCTCATGGACATCATGTCTCACAATCATATAGACCTCATGGACATCATGTCTCACGGTCACATAGAACTCATAGACATCATGTCTCACAGTTATATAGACCTCATAGACAGCATGTCTCACAATCATATAGAACTTATGGACATCATGTCTCACAATCATATAGACGACCTCATGGACATCATGTCTCACAGTCACATAGACCTCATAGACATCATGATTCACAGTCACGTAGACCTCCTCATAGACAGCATGTCTCACAGTCATATAGACCTCATAGACATCATGTCTCACAGTAACGTAGACCTCATAGACACCATGCTCACAGTTATATAGACCCATGGACACCATGCCTCACAGTCATATAGACCTCATGGACACCATGCCTCACAGTCATATAGACCTCATGGACACCATGCCTCGCAGTCATATAGACCTCATGGACACCATGCCTCGCAGTCATATAGACCTCATGGACATCATGTCTCACAGTCACATAGACCTAATGGATATCATGTCTCACAGTCACATAGACTTCATGGACACCATGTTGCACAGTCATATAGAACACGTGGACATCATGTCTCACAGTCACATAGACCAATGAATATCATGTCTCACAGTCACATAGACCTAATGAATATCATGTCTCACAGTCACGTAGACTTCATGGACACCATGTTGCACAGTCATATAGACCATGTGGACACCATGTCTCACAGTCACATAGACCTAATGGATATCATGTCTCACAGTCACATAGACCTAATGAATATCATGTCTCACAGTCGCATAGACTTCATGGACACCATGTTGCACAGTCATATAGACCACGTGGACACCATGTCTCACAGTCATATAGACCACGTGGACATCATGTATCACAGTCACATAGACTTCATGGACACCATGTCTCACAGTCACAAAGACCTCATTGACGTCCTTTCGCACAGTCACATAGACCTCATTGACGTCCTTTCGCACAGTCACATAGACCTCATTGACGTCCTTTCGCACAGTCATATAGACCCATGTATACTATTTCTCACAGTCACATAGACCTAATGGATATCATGTCTCACAGTCACATAGACCTCATTGACGTCCTTTCGCACAGTCACATAGACCTCATTGACGTCCTTTCGCACAGTCATATAGATCCATGTATACTATTTCTCACAGTCACATAGACCTAATGGATATCATGTCTCACAGTCACATAGACTTCATGGACACCATGTTGCACAGTCACATAGACCTCATGGACACTACGTCTCACAGTCACATAGACCTCATAGACATCATGTCTCACAGTCACATAGACCTCATTGACGTCCTTTCGCACAGTCATATAGACCTCATTGACGTCCTTTCGCACAGTCATATAGACCCATGTTCACCATTTCTCACAGTCACATAGACCTCATAGACACCATGTCTCACAATCATATATACCTCCAAGACACCATGTCTCACAATCACACAGATCCAGTCGTAGACTGTCTCATATGATCGCATGCGTCAAGGTAATCTTGCTCTACAGTCACACAGATTCCAAATAAATCCTCTCTCAACTTCAGAAATGCCATATGCAATCCTCTCTCACAATCAGACATACCATATGCAATCCTCATTCACGACTGCACAGACCCCATGTAATCCCCTCTCACAACCACACAAACCCCATGCAATTCTCTCTCACAGCTACACAGACCCCATGCAATCCTCTCTCACAACCACATAGACTCCATGCAATTCTCTCTCACAACCTCATAGACTCCATCCAATCCTCTCTCACAACCTCATAGACTCCATCCAATCCTCATTTACAACAACACAGACCCCATGCAATCCTCTCTCACAACCACATAGACTCCATCCAATTCTCTCTCACAACCTCATAGACTCCATCCAATCCTCTCTCACAACCTCATAGACTCCATCCAATCCTCATTTACAACAACACAGATCCCATGCAATCCTCTCTCACAACCTCATAGACTCCATCCAATCCTCATTTACAACCACACAGACCCCATGCAATTCTCTCTCACAACCACACAGACCCCATGCAATCCTCTCTCACAACCACATAGACTCCACCCAATCCTCTCTCACAACCTCATAGACTCCATCCAATCCTCATTTACAACCACACAGACCTCATGCAATCCTCTCTCACAACCACACAGACCTCATGCAATCCCCTCTCACAACCACACAAACCCCATGCAATTCTCCCTCACAGCTACACAGACCCCATGCAATCCTCTCTCACAACCACATAGACTCCATCCAATTCTCTCTCACAACCTCATAGACTCCATCCAATCCTCATTTACAACCACACAGACCTCATGCAATCCTCTCTCACAACCACACAGACCTCATGCAATCCTCTCTCACAACCACACAGACCTCATGCAACCATCTCTCACAACCACACAGAACTTATACAATCCTCCCTCACAACCACACATACCATACACATCTCAGAAGCATACGCATTTCTCAAACGACGCTCACACTTATGCAAATGCACGAGCATGTGTGCAGACTTGAGTAGTGAGGACGGTAATGTTAGCAGCGGGTGTCTGTTGTCACGACTCACGTATCCCACCAGATGCTTCACGTCAGCCCTCAAGATGTTGCCATAGATAATGGGTTGTTGTGAGATCCCGGCAGCTATATTGTTGCTTTCTCTCAAACGCCCGTAAACAGACGATTATAGACGCCCCTTTACGAATACAGTCTCTTGTATCTTCAAGGCGTATAAGTTTGAAGATATACGTGTATCTACGCCTGTTTATCTATCTGCCTGTCTATCTGTCTGCCTGAATGTCTATCTATTTGTCTATCTGCGTGCATGTTTGCCTGTCTGTTGATGGGTGAATAGGTCGTTAATCGCCTCGTAGGTTGGTAGATTGGTACGTCTTTCGGTAGGGCTGTATGTATGCATGTATGTAATGTGTGTGTTAGTGTGTGTGTAGTGCATGTCTGTGTTTATGTGTGTGTGTGTGGTTTTTGTATGTGTATCTGTGTGTATGTATGTGTGTCTCTCTTTGTGTATGGGTCTGTGTGTATGGGCCTGTGTGTATGTATGACTGTCTGTCTGTGTGTATGGGTCTGTGTGTATGTATGTATGTATGTATGTATGTATGTATGTATGTATGTATGTATGTATGTATGTATGTATGTATGTATGTATGTATGTATGTATGTATGTATGTATGTATGTATGTATGTATGTATGTATGTATGTATGTATGTATGTATGTATGTGTATCTGTGTGTATGTATGTGTGTCTCTCTTTGTGTATGGGTCTGTGTGTATGGGCCTGTGTGTATGTATGACTGTCTGTCTGTGTGTATGGGTCTGTATATGTGTATATGTATGCATGTGCGAGTGCAGTTGTATGTGCGTGCGTGATATACATACACGATTGTATGGATGTATACGTGTATGCGTGATTGTGTAGAATGGATGGACCGATGGATGTATGTACGTAGTATCTATACGTACATATATATGTATGTGTAAGTGTTTTATTTTCGTTGTGTGTGTGGTTGTTTGGTTCTGTGTGTGTGAAAAGATGGATGTGGTGAATGGGTGCATGGATATGTGTGTTCCTGAGTGTGTGTGTGTGTGTATGTGTGTGTGCATATATGTGTGTGTGTATGTCTGAGTATATGTGTGTCTGTATATGTGTATGTATACGAATAGGTAGGTAGGTGTGGGGATAAACAGGAAATAATGGATGTATACATACATACAATATAGTATTCGGACCATATATTGAAGTCTGTGAGACTCGCTCTAACCCAGTGGTTCTCAACCGGTGGGGAATTCCCCCCCCCCCCACGGGGGAATTTTAGGGTTTCCAGGGGGGGGGGAGGATGAAGATCAATTCAAGATCGCGTTAGTACAAGAACCGATTACTTGATATTGCTTTTCCCATCATACTTTACTGTAATGCACCTCTCATCCTTCTGAAATTCAGTTTATAAAGAAAGTAGACCTACAAATCACGTTTTATGTGGATGTCTAGACCTGTTTTAACATATTGTACCTTACATTTTTACGTATATTGTGTAGGGGTGGGAGATTTTTAGGTAGGAAATATGAAGGGGGGGGGGGGGGAATGACGTTCTGAAATATGGTGAAGGGGGGCACGGGCCACAAAAGGTTGAGAAATACTGCTCTAACCCTATGTTTGTGTTGTCTGGCCATTTATATCAATGACGGGAGGTCAGCATGGCCGAATAGATAAGAACGCGTGTTCTGAAACATCCGGTATGCTGATGCCGAGGTAAGGGGTTCAACCTCTACACCCGAAAGTTGGACTAAAATGTTGATCTAGCGTCCTTGACTTGAATTACAAGTACCTCTGAAGTCTGAGTGGGTTCGCCTGATGCCGACGGACACAGTAAATAGGGAAAGCTAACCCACAAGCGAAGTTCAGTCCAGTACTACTAGAATTAGTTTTCATGGACTACACTTGAGATCAAAGCTAGCGAGCGCCCCCCCCCACCCCCCCCCCCCCCCCAAAAAAAAAAAATACCAATCAATGAGGCTCTCTAAATCTTTTGTCCTGAAACTTTCCATCCACGTTTTTTCAATAGGCTGTTATGTGGTTTGAAATATCCAATATACCTTTCCATCTCATGTCTATTTCTCAGGTCAGAGCCCTTGTGCATTGTGTTGGTCTAGCTAAAGAGCTTCGTCATTCGTCATGTTGTCCATCCACGATACTCGCCAAAATATGTGAGATTCCGGGGGCAATGTTTACTAGGCAGTGTTCCGGACATGGTGTTTATGAGGGAGTATCCGTGATTTTTGAGGAAGTTTCGTGAAGAGAGAATATAGAGAAAATTGTGTGACGTGCTAGTAGGGAGGAGGCTGTATGAGGTGATACTGGGAAGAAGGTTGCGTTACATGGTAGTGGGGAGGAGGTTGTGTGACGTGGTAGTGGGGAGGAGGTTGTGTGACGTGGTAGTGGGGAGGAGGTTGTGTGACGTGGTAGTGGGGAGGAGGTTGTGTGACGTGGTAGTGGCAAGGAGGTTGTGTGACGTGCTAGTGGGGAGGAGGTTGTGTGACGTGCTAGTGGGAAGAAGGGTGCGTTACATGGTAGTGGGGAGGAGGTTGTGTGATGTGGTAGTGGGGAGGAGGTTGTGTGACGTGGTAGTGAGGAGGAGGTTGTATGACGTGGTAGTGAGGAGGAGGTTGTGTTACGTGGTAGTAGGGAGGAGGTTGTGTGATGTGGTAGTGGGGAGGAGGTTGTGTGACGTGGTAGTGGGGAGGAGGTTGTATGATGTGGTAGTGGGGAGGAGGTTGTGTGACGTGGTAGTGGGGAGGAGGTTGTGTGATGTGGTAGTGGGGAGGAGGTTGTGTGACGTGGTAGTAGGGAGGAGGTTGTGTGACGTGCTAGTGGGAAGAAGGTTGCGTTACGTGGTAGTGGGGAGGAGGTTGTGTGATGTGGTAGTGGGGAGGAGGTTGTGCGACGTGGTAGTGGGGAGGAGGTTGCGTTACGTGGTAGTGGGGAGGAGGTTGTGTGACTTGGTAGTGGGGAGGAGGTTGTGTGACGTGTTAGTGGGGAGGAGGTTGCATTACGTGGTAGTGGGGAGGAGGTTGTGTGACGTGGTAGTAGGGAGGAGGTTGTGTGACGTGCTAGTAGGAAGAAGGTTGCGTTACGTGGTAGTGGGGAGGAGGTTGTGTGACGTGGTAGTGGGGAGGAGGTTGTGTGATGTGGTAGTGGGGAGGAGGTTGTGTGACGTGGTAGTAGGGAGGAGGTTATGTGACGTGGTAGTGGGGAGGAGGTTGTGTGACGTGGTAGTGGGGAGGAGGTTGTGTGATGTGGTAGTGAGGAGGAGGTTGTGTGACGTGGTAGTGGGGAGGAGGTTGTGTGATGTGGTAGTGGGGAGGAGGTTGTGTGATGTGGTAGTGGGGAGGAGGTTTGTGTGATGTGGTAGTGGGGAGGAGGTTGTGTGACGTGGTAGTAGGGAGGAGGTTGTGTGACGTGGTAGTAGGGAGGAGGTTGTGTGACGTGCTAGTGGGAAGAAGGTTGCGTTACGTGGTAGTGGGGAGGAGGTTGTGTGATGTGGTAGTGGGGAGGAGGTTGTGCGACGTGGTAGTGGGGAGGAGGTTGCGTTACGTGGTAGTGGGGAGGAGGTTGTGTGACTTGGTAGTGGGGAGGAGGTTGTGTGACGTGTTAGTGGGGAGGAGGTTGCATTACGTGGTAGTGGGGAGGAGGTTGTGTGACGTGGTAGTAGGGAGGAGGTTGTGTGACGTGGTAGTAGGGAGGAGGTTGTGTGACGTGGTAGTGGGGAGGAGGTTGTGTGATGTGGTAGTGGGGAGGAGGTTGTGTGATGTGGTAGTGGGTAGGAGGTTGTGCGACGTGGTAGTGGGGAGGAGGTTGTGTGACGTGGTAGTAAGGAGGAGGTTGTGTGACGTGGTAGTAGGGAGGAGGTTGTGTGACGTGCTAGTGGGAAGAAGGTTGCGTTACGTGGTAGTGGGGAGGAGGTTGTGTGATGTGGTAGTGGGGAGGAGGTTGTGCGACGTGGTAGTGGGGAGGAGGTTGCGTTACGTGGTAGTGGGGAGGAGGTTGTGTGACTTGGTAGTGGGGAGGAGGTTGTGTGACGTGTTAGTGGGGAGGAGGTTGCATTACGTGGTAGTGGGGAGGAGGTTGTGTGACGTGGTAGTAGGGAGGAGGTTGTGTGACGTGCTAGTAGGAAGACGGTTGCGTTACGTGGTAGTGGGGAGGAGGTTGTGTGACGTGGTAGTGGGGAGGAGGTTGTGTGATGTGGTAGTGGGGAGGAGGTTGTGTGACGTGGTAGTAGGGAGGAGGTTATGTGACGTGGTAGTGGGGAGGAGGTTGTGTGACGTGGTAGTGGGGAGGAGGTTGTGTGATGTGGTAGTGAGGAGGAGGTTGTGTGACGTGGTAGTGGGGAGGAGGTTGTGTGATGTGGTAGTGGGGAGGAGGTTGTGTGATGTGGTAGTGGGGAGGAGGTTGTGTGATGTGGTAGTGGGGAGGAGGTTGTGTGACGTGGTAGTGGGGAGGAGGTTGTGTGACGTGGTAGTGGGGAGGAGGTTGTGTGATGTGGTAGTGGGGAGGAGGTTGTGTGACGTGGTAGTGGGGAGGAGGTTGTGTGATGTGGTAGTGGGGAGGAGGTTGTGTGACGTGGTAGTGGGCAGGAGGTTGCGTTACGTGGTAGTGGGGAGGAGGTAGTGTGACGTGGTAGTGGGGAGGAGGTTGTGTGACGTGGTAGTAGGGAGGAGGTTGTGTGACGTGCTTGTGGGAAAAAGGTTGCGTTACGTGGTAGTGGAGAGGAGGCTGTGTGACGTGGTAGTGGGGAGGAGGTTGTGTGATGTGGTAGTGGGGAGGAGGTTGTGTGACGTGGTAGTGGGGAGGAGGTTGTGTGATGTGGTAGTGGGGAGGAGGTTGTGTGATGTGGTAGTGGGGAGGAGGTTGTATGACATGGTAGTGGGTAGGAGGTTGTGTGATGTTGTAGTGGGGAGGAGGTTGTGTGACGTGGTAGTGGGGAGGAGGTTGTGTGACGTGGTAGTGGGGAGGAGGTTGTGTGATGTGGTAGTGGGGAGGAGGTTGTGTGATGTGGTAGTGGGGAGGAGGTTGTATGACGTGGTAGTGGGTAGGATGTTGTGTGACGTGGTAGTGGGGAGGAGGTTGTGTGACGTGGTAGTGGGGAGGAGGTTGTGTGATGTGGTAGTGGGGAGGAGGTTATGTGATGTGGTAGTGGGTAGGAGGTTGTGTGACGTGGTAGTGGGGAGGAGGTTGTGTGACGTGGTAGTGGGGAGGAGGTTGTGTGACGTGGTAGTGGGGAGGAGGTTGTGTGACGTCGTAGTGGGGAGGAGGTTGTGTGACGTGGTAGTGGGGAGGAGGTTGCATTACGTGGGAGTAGGGAGGAGGTTGTGTGACGTGGTAGTGGAGAGGAGGTTGTGTGACGTGGTAGTGAGGAGGAGGTAGTGTGACGTGGTAGTGGGGAGGAGGTTGTGTGACGTGGTAGTAGGGAGGAGGTTGTGTGACGTGGTAGTGGGGAGGTGGTTGTGTGACGTGGTAGTGAGGAGGAGGTTGTGTGACGTGGTAGTGGGGAGGAGGTTGTGTGACGTGGTAGTGGGGAGGAGGTTGTGTGACGTGGTAGTGGGGAGGAGGTTGCATTACGTGGTAGTGGGGAGGAGGTATCATTACGTGGTAGTAGGGAGGAGGTTGTGTGACGTGCTAGTGGGAAGAAGGTTGCGTTACGTGGTAGTGGGGAGGAGGTTGTGTGACGTGGTAGTGGGGAGGAGGTTGTGTGATGTGGTAGTGGGGAGGAGGTTGTGTGACGTGGTAGTGGGGAGGAGGTTGTGTGACGTGGTAGTGGGGAGGAGGTTGTGTGACGTGTTAGTGGGGAGGAGATTGTGTGATGTGGTAGTGGGGAGGAGGTTGTGTGACGTGGTAGTGGGGAGGAGGTTGTGTGACGTGGTAGTGGGGAGGAGGTTGTGTTACGTGGTAGTGGGGAGGAGGTTGTGTGACGTGGTAGTGGGGAGGAGTTTGTGTGACGTGGTAGTGGGGAGGAGGTTGTGTGACCTGGTAGTGGGAAGGAGGTTGTGTGACGTGGTAGTGGGGAGGAGGTTGTGTGACGAGGTAGTGGGGAGGAGGTTGTGTGACGTGGTAGTGGGGAGGAGGTTGTGTGATGTGGTAGAGGGGAGGAGGTTGTGTGACGTGGTAGTTGGGAGGAGGTTGTGTGATGTGGTAGTGGGGAGGAGG
Organism: Cepaea nemoralis; assembly: GCA_014155875.1. Lineage (NCBI taxonomy): Eukaryota > Metazoa > Mollusca > Gastropoda > Stylommatophora > Helicidae > Cepaea > Cepaea nemoralis. The sequence continues at coordinate 66,345 of JACEFZ010015572.1, forward strand.
TTGTGTAACGTGGTAGTGGGGAGGAGGTTGTGTGACGTGGTAGTGGGGAGGAGGTTGTGTGACGTGGTAGTGGTGAGGAGGTTGTGTGACGTGGTAGTGGGGAGGAGGTTGTGTGACGTGGTAGTGGGGAGGAGGTTGTGTGATGTGGTAGTGGGGAGGAAGTTGTGTGACGTGGTAGTGGGGAGGAGGTTGTGTGATGTGGTAGTGGGGAGGAGGTTGTGTGACGTGGTAGTGGGGAGGAAGTTGTGTGACGTGGTAGTGGGGAGGAGGTTGTGTGATGTGGTAGTGGGGAGGAGGTTGTGTGACGTGGTAGTGGGGAGGATGTTGTATGACGTGGTAATGAGGAGGAGGTTGTGTGATGTGGTAGTGGGGGAGGAGGTTGTGTGATGTGGTATTGGGGAGGAGGTTGTGTGATGTGGTAGTGGGGAGGAAGTTGTGTGATGTGGTAGTGAGGAGGAGGTTGTGTGACGTGGTAGTGAGGAGGAGGTTGTTTGACGTGGTAGTGGGAGGAGGTTGTGTGACGAGAGAGTGTAGAGAAAGTTTATGACGAGAGAGTGTGGAGAAAGTTTATGACATGAGTGTGTGGAGTATGTTGACGTGGTAGTGAGGAGGAGGTTGTGTGATGTTGTAGTGGGGAGGAGGTTGTGTGATGTGGTAGTGGGGAGGAGTTTGTGTGACGTGGTAGTGGGGAGGAGGTTGTATGACGTGGTAGTGAGGAGGAGGTTGTGTGATGTGGTAGTGGGGAGGAAGTTGTGTGATGTGGTAGTGGGGAGGAGGTTGTGTGATGTGGTAGTGGGTAGGAGGTTGTATGACGTGGTAGTGAGGAGGAGGTTGTGTGATGTGGTAGTGGGGAGGAGGTTGTGTGATGTGGTATTGGGGAGGAGGTTGTGTGATGTGGTAGTGAGGAGGAGGTTGTGTGACGTGGTAGTGAGGAGGAGGTTGTTTGACGTGGTAGTGGGGAGGAGGTTGTGTGACGAGAGAGTGTAGAGAAAGTTTATGACGAGAGAGTGTGGAGAAAGTTTATGACATGAGTGTGTGGAGTATGTTGACGTGGTAGTGAGGAGGAGGTTGTGTGATGTGGTAGTGGGGAGGAGGTTGTGTGATGTGGTAGTGGGGGGGGGGGGGAAGGGAAGTTGTGTGATGTGGTAGTGAGGAGGAGGTTGTGTGACGTGGTAGTGAGGAGGAGGTTGTTTTACGTGGTAGTGGGGAGGAGGTTGTGTGACGAGAGAGTGTAGAGAAAGTTTATGACGAGAGAGTGTGGAGAAAGTTTATGACATGAGTGTGTGGAGTATGTTGAGTGATGAGAGTGTGTGGAGAAAGCTGTAACAACAGGCACATAGAGTGCATTAGAGACACAGGTAGACAAAGGGAGAAAATGCTACATAGTTTGTCAGATGGCACGGAAGACAATCATATCTCTAACTTAAAAACCAGACGTTGAATGATTGTGAAGGAACACGATGTCGCGTCGAGCACAGCATAGCACATACTGATGAAGGCATGCAGATAATAATTCGAATAAGAGAATTCTTCGTTGGTTGTAAAATTAAATGGAAGCACGTACACATTTGCGAAAAAGTGAACGAAAGAGGAAAGAAGAGTTAAACTGTGCGTGTAACTGTTTAGAATGAAAAAACCACGGAGCCCCGGCGAGATCGAGAGATGAACCCCCAATGTGCCCGAATGAGAGATATAGAAGAGAGCGACAGAACTCAGCAATTGAAATAAATAAAGAAGAAAAAGAAAGACAAGAGAGAGAGAGAGAGAGAGAGAGAGAGAGAGAGATAGAGAGGAGAGATAGAGAGAGAGAGAGAGAGAGAGAGAGAGAGAGAGAGAGAGAGAGAGTGAGAGTGAGGAGCAGGGTAGGAAGAGGAAGAAAGAAACGTAGGAAACATGGAAGAGAAGAACGAAGAAAGAATCGAACGAAGTAACGAACGAACAAAGCAAAGACAACATAACGTCTATTTACAGAAAAAAACAATTTAGGCACAATAACAGTATCTAAAGCAGAGAAAGACAGACAGACAGACAGACAGACAGACAGACAGACAGACAGACAGACAGACAGACACAAAGCAACACTACATAGGAAATAGTTTCAGTCAACAACAACAACAATAATAACAACAACAAAAACAGTCCCAAGTCTGCCCGGCCTCGCCGGCGCAGCATGCTGGAGACATCCGCCATCACAACCATGTACCGCTCTGTAAACCTGGTGCCAAGCTCATGCTGTTTCTGCTGTAGCCATCTACAGTTTTCATAACTGGCCATGACTGTTCTCTAAGATACACTTCACAACCAGACACCGAAGACTGTTCCAGGGAAGTCTGGACTAAATGTCTGGAGTTTCCACGCGGGACCCGTTGATCGCGACCTTGTAAGAAAGTCGGAGCGGGCGCGTTAACAGAAGGATAATATATCGTCTAACATGACCTTCCAATTGGACAGAAGGACGATATATGGCCATACTAGAGTCATCGTATTATTTGTTTTGTTTTATGCTATCTTCCTCAGATTCAGTGCTCATCATCATCAAGTGCCGTGCCGACTGGCGTAGGCGTTCATCTATCTCCACAAATTTAGGTCTTTGGTTTTCTGGATCAACTCTGCCGTTGATATTCCCCCATGCCACCGTCACAATCCATCCAGCATCATTTCTCGTGGTCTGCCTCTGCCTCTCTTCCCCTCGATCTTTCCAGTTGTCACGATGTTCTCCAGCGCCTGTCTTCTCATCACATGACCAAAACAAGCTGTTTGTCTCTTTCTTATAGTTGTATATAATGTTCTAGTTTCACCAGCCTCTTTAAGGCATTCGTCGCTAGTTACTTCGACAGTCCAAGGAATTCGCAACATTCGCTTAAGGAACTACATCTCTGTTGCTTCCAGTCTCTTCCTAATTTGTTAATTTATATTCCAAGATTCACAGCCCTACAGCACAATAGGTTTTATATAGCTCTTTAGCACTCTCTTTCTTACATTCATTGATAGCGACTTATTGCATAAGATATTCTTCATTTTTAAAAAATGCAGCCTTTGCTTGCCCCATTCTGCTCTTAAGCTAAGTTGTGCATCTTCCAGTCTGGTGTTATAAATGTCCCTAGATATTTAAAACTATCCACTTGGTGAAGAATTTCCCCCTTCTATCTCTATTTCACATTTATGTGTCACCTGTTTCTTTGATATCACCATTGTTACTGTTTTCTTGATATTCAAGGAGAGTCCTTTCTTTGCACGCTCTGATACTACAATGTCCAACAATTGTTGTAGATCTGTTGCATTATCCGCTATAAATACAGTGTCATCTGCGTAGCGTATATTATTTATATTATAACCTCCAAATATTATTCCTGGATTTTCTGTGACCTCTCTCATTATAACTTCGATATAGCGGGAGAAGAGATCCGGTGACAAAATACATCACTGTCTTACTCCCAACTTTATGTGTTCATAATTTCCAAATTATTTCCCATTCTAATTTCTGCTGTTTGGTTCCAGTAAATATTTTTTAAATTATTCTCAGATCTTTCCCATCAATGGAAAATAGAAATATCTTCCAACATTTTAATCAGTTCATAAAGTGTTACTTTATCAAATGCCTTCTACAAATCCACACAGTTCTTCACCAACTTCCATTTTTATTTTCTTCCTTGTCCCTCTCATTATAATTCTGAGTAGAAGCTTAGTGACATGATTTCTGAGATTAATCTTAGGAAAATCGCCGCAATCAATTGCTCCTGGTCTTTTTGGTATAGCTATAAATACAGATTTCAACATATCGCTTGGTATATATCCACTGCAGTAAATATCATTCAACATTTTGGTTAATATATCTACTCCAAATTCTCCCATTACTTCTAATTCTTCTATAGTGATTCCATCTGGCCCTGCTGATTTTCCTTTATTCATATGCTTGATGGCGTCATCAACTTCTACTTTTAGAATAAGTGGATCTTCTAAGTTACTTTCTTCTGTTACTTCTGCTCTTTCTCCATCATATAAATCTCTTATATACTAATTCCACCTCTTCATTATAGCATCTTCCTCCAATAATATATTTCCTGTTTTTTGATTTTAAGCAACCAGTATGTATGCTTATTTTTCTTCCTGTAATCTAACTGTTTTGTTTGTGCATAGTTTTTTGTATCTTTAATAGAATTTAATTCAATTTTCTTGCACTGTTCATTTAACCAACTTTCTTTTGCCTTCACACAATTATTTCTTGTTTCTTTATGTACCTCATTATATGCATGCTTATCATTTTTACTCTGTTTTCTTTTCGCCATCAAGTTTAATATTTCTTCAGTCATCCATTTTTTCTTAGCTTTTTGGCTTCTCTACGGTAATATTTCTTTGCTCGTTTGATGAATGGAGTCCCTTAACATTTCCCATTCAGTGCTCAGTGAAAGGAAATGTGCATGATAACACTTGTTCATTTGATTGTGTACAATGTTTGATCCTAACCTACTGTATGCGCTCGGTGTGTGGTGTGTTCAGTATCAGCCCGGTGGCCTGTCTTCCCAAGACTTTCACTAGTGCACAATGTAGGCTGGGTTGACATAGCAGCCCAGGTTAGGTTTAAACATTGGCGTCGAACCCACGACCAGCGAGCTGCCAGGCGAGCGTCTAGTCACTACACTACTGCCACCTTGTGCCGACTGATTAACACATTCGCCTGCCGGACTAATGGTCCTAGGTTTAAATCGACATTGAAGTGAGTGTTTGTTGACTATATATCCCTGGAATCGACCCAAGCCCAAGAAATGCATAGCAAACGTGGTTCTTGGTTGTTAACTCATTAAATGCCATGGGATGATTAATCGTCTTAAGCGACTTCCCATATCTGACATGGGCTTATATATCGCCGAAATGTTTTCATCCCATTATAATACTATATTAACAACTTCTACGTAACAACCATGACTCACCTCAACTTCCTATTCTCCGTCATTCATTCTTGTTTGGTCCAAAGTTACTCTTTGTTTGGCACAAAATCTGTTAAAGAGAGAGCGGGAAGGAGCCTCGGTACCGCAGTGGCTGGGGTGCTAATCTCTCGCCTCGTGACCATGTGCTCGAATCCCCATCGAAGAGGGTGTATTTAATGCCAGGTCGACCCAGACTAAAACTGGCGCAAGAGAATGTCTCGGAGAGTAAAGAAGACCGTGATATTGACCACACCAACTATCCTGTGCCGGTCTCCGTGAAGAAGAGCTTACGAACGCGGTTCGTGATCACGTATACCCGAGTTCGAAACACAGCTGCGCACGATTTGGCAGCCCACCGCGTTGCGCTGTATTTTTACTCAAATAGTATGGGTGCCGATCGTCCAGAAAGCAATGACAAACTACTGAAAGTAAACTTGCCAAGACAACAGCAAAAAACGCTGCTGTTAACTGCAAACGTCCTGTAAATTATATACAACTAACTTTAACCCATCCTATGCCATTGGTCAATGCACGCATGTGACTAGCATTATACGGGGTGTATTTTTAATTACTGTGGGGTGTTTGAAAATATTGCTGTTCGAAGAGTTGCATTTACCTTTTACGTTGCGTGAACTCAACAGAGGGTGAATACAAAACTTGGACCGGCAATATTTTCAAACACTGCACAGTCATTAAAAATACACCCAATATACTTCATACCCCTCAACTTTTGTGTTACTGAAAGGCCGCCGGTGGGACACTTGCCAAATCGCAATTCGCGTACCGAGTATACAAAGTATAAAATGTGCTCTTCTTTCGGTCGCTTGAAATTTGTCTTTATAATTGCAATGTTGTTTCTTGTATGAATTTAACTGTCTTTTTTGTTCACTCAGTGGTCCGTAGAGTTTATATGATAGTAAGTAAGTAAGTGCTGTGGAGATGTGGTTTCTGAGGAAAATGCAAAGAATACCATGGACAGATAGAAAAACCAACGAACAAGTCCTTCAAGAAACAAATGAAGATCGTAAACTGATTAGAGAAATTAGACGCTGACAGTCAACATTTTTGGGGCATGTTATGATAAGAAATGAATTGGAGAACTTGGTGACAACTGGCAAGATCGAAGGGAACAGACCAAGAGGAAGACCAAGAATTAAATACCTGGATGGCTTGACCACGTGGCATGGTCGAGACAGAAACATGGAGCTGATCAATGACTCTGGTGATCGAGTGAGATGACAGAACATGACCGCCCACGCTTATCGGCATGGCACATAATGAATGAATGAAATAAGTAAGTAAGGAAGAAGTAAGTAAGTAATGTTTTTGTTTGTTCGCATATCCTTTACAGGACATCCTTGCCATTTCAGAAGATTGTTGATTTCTTGGGAAGATTACGCTTAGTAGTTTGCCAATGCTTTCTGAGCGGCCGGCTCACATATCCCGTTAGTCACCAACACGGCGAGAACTGCTACGGATTCTCGCGCAGGTTACGTTATTCACGAGAATATACGGGATTACGGAAAAAGTCGCTAACACCTAGGCCAGGGAGACGGGCAAGTAAGTAAGTAAGTAAGTAAGTAGGTAAGTAAGTAAGTAAGTAAGTAAGTAAGTAGGTAAGTAAGTAAGTAAGTAAGTAAAGTAAAGTAAGTAAGTAAGTAAGTACGTAAGTAAGTAAAGTAAGTAAAGTAAATGAGTGAGTGAGTGAGTGAGTGAGTGAGTGAGTGAGTGAGTGAGTAAGTAAGTAAGTAAAGTAAAGTAAAGTAAGCAAGTAAGTAAAGTAAATGTGAGGGACCTTTTCAAACAACATAAGGGGCATTCGGGGAAAATTGGGTTGGGACAGGCGGGGGGGGGGGGGGGGGGGGGGGGGGCGGGGGGGGGGGCGTTAGGAATCTTTGATGGGACGCCACAAAGGTATGGGTTCATTTCAGGCATCGTTATTCAGCTTAGGGGTGCAACATTTTTTCGGAGACTCCCAAGTGTCGGCGTTGGAGGTACGTGGTTCGTGTTGTGGTCGAGGCTGTGGGCTAGCCACTGCCGGCAAACAAGACCAAGCCATATGGGATTGAACCCGGTGCAATGAAGTCTATAGTATGGCATTTAAGATCTTTATGGCAAGATGGGGTATATGGTGTTACAATCATATTTTAATGGACCGATTGACACTCGACGGGTCATGTGGTGAATATCATACAGGCGACCCTCACTTTCCCAAGACGTCTATTGGTGCCAGTTTTAGGCTTAGTCGATCCTGGGGACAGGTTCAGTTTTAAAAATCATCCTCGCTGTGGTTTCGAACCCATTACCAACGGGCCGGCATGCAAGAGTCTAGTTCATGACGTTGCTGGTGGTCCCCGTAAAATAACTAGTTTGTTTCGTTCTTCCCCATGTCTAGTTACTATTGCTACTCAGTCAGTCTATTTATTATCGTCACGTGCACAATTCTAGTTACTTATGTCACTCACACAATCTAGTTATTATTATCACTCACACGATCCTCTTACTATTGTCATTAAACAATCAATTTACTAGTATCACTCACACAATCTAGTTATTATTGTCACTCACACAATCTAGTTATTAATGTCACTCAATAAGTCTAGTTACTAATGTCACTCTTACAATCTAGTTATTAATGTCATGCACAAAATCTAGTTATTATTTGAATAATGAAGACACAAACCATATATAGTACGATTTATTGCCTGGCACATTTAGTTGCATCTCGTCAGGTACTTACTGCAGATGTCACACAAAATATAGTAAAATAATTAGAATCATCCTTCAAGCTGAAATATACACATGTTCACACAGTAATATCAGTTGTTTACCATAATAATTTTAAACTGAATATCATGCCTTTCTGACTGCACAAAATTAGCTTGTGCAGGTGGATCATTATCGCTTCTGCAAACTAGTTATTATTGTCACGCTCACAATCTAGTTATTAATGTCACCTACACAATCTAGTTATTTTCACACACACAATCTAGTTATTATTGTCACTCACACAGTCTAGTTACTATTGTCTCTCTCCTAGTCTAGTTACTATTGTCACTCTCATAGTCTAGTTACTGTTGTCACTCTCATAGTCTAGTTACTATTGTCACTCTCATAGTCTAGTTACTGTTGTCACTCTCATAGTCCAGTTACTATTGTCACTCTCATAGTCTAGTTACTATTGTCACTCTCATAGTCTAGTTAATGTTGTCACTCTCATAGTCTAGTTACTGTTGTCACTCTCATAGTCTAGTTAATATTGTCACTCTCATAGTCTAGTTACTATTGTCACTCTCATAGTCTAGTTACTATTGTCACTATCATAATCTAGTTACTATTGTCACTCTCATAGTCTAGTTACTATTGTCACTCTCATAATCGAGTTACTGTTGTCACTCTCATAGTCTAGTTACTATTGTCACTCTCATAATCTAGTTACTGTTGTCACTCTCATAGTCTAGTTACTATTGTCACTCTCATAGTTTAGTTACTGTTGTCACTCTCATAGTCTAGTTACTGTTGTCACTCTCATAGTCTAGTTACTGTTGTCACTCTCATAGTCTAGTTACTATTGTCACTCTCATAGTCTAGTTACTATTGTCACTCTCGTAGTCTAGTTACTATTGTCACTCTTATAATCTAGTTACTGTTGTCACTCTCATAGTCTAGTTACTGTTGTCACTCTCATAGTCTAGATACTATTGTCACTCTCATAGTCTAGTTACTATTGTCACTCTCATAGTCTAGTTACTATTGTCAATCTCATAGTCTAGTTACTATTGTCACTCTCATAGTCTAGTTACTATTGTCACTCTCATAGTCTAGTTACTATTGTCTCTCTCCTAGTCTAGTTACTATTGTCACTCTCATAGTCTAGTTACTATTGTCTCTCTCCTTGTCTAGTTACTATTGTCACTCTCAAAGTCTAGTTACTATTGTTTCTCTCCTTGTCTAATTACTATTGTCACTCTCATAGTCTAGTTACTGTTGTCTCTCTCCTAGTCTAGTTACTATTGTCTATCTCATAGTGTAGTTACTATTGTCACTCTCATAGTCTAGTTACTGTTGTCACTCTCATAGTCTAGTTACTATTGTCACTCTCCTTGTCTAGTTACTATTGTCACTCTCATAGTATAGTTACTACTGTCACTCTCATAGACTAGTTACTATTGTCACTCTCATAGTCTAGTTAATGTTGTCACTCTCCTAGTCTAGTTACTATTGTCTATCTCCTAGTCTAGTTACTATTTTCACTCTCATAGTCTAGTTAATGTTGTCACTCTCATAGTCTAGTTACTACTGTCACTCTCCTTGTCTAGTTACTATTGTCACTCTTATAGTATAGTTACTACTGTCACTCTCATAGACTAGTTACTACTGTCACTCTCATAGTCTAGTTACTATTGTCACTCACACAATCTAGTTTATATTGACACTCACACAAGCTGGTAACTTTTGTCACTCACACAGTCTAGTTTCTATTGACACTCACACAGTCTAGTTTCTATTGACACTCACACAATCTAGTTTATACTGACACTCACACAATCTAGTTTATATTGACACTCACACAAGCTAGTAACTATTGTCATAGTAGTAGTAGGCTTTGGACGTTATGGTTCTCATTTGGTGGATTGACCTGTGGATTGACCTTGACCTCGGCTGATTTGCACTCCTCCTCGGTCATGTAGTTGGGTGGGGTAAGGGGTGATATCTAGGTCATATCTAAGGGCGATAATTCTAAGATTTTATGTTTCTAAGGGCAGATAACTATTGAGTGGGTGTATACAATTTTAATTAATTATTAAAAAATAAAATAAATAAAAATAAAAATAAATAACGACGGGTGTGGGTGGTGGCGAGGGGGTCGGCGCGTGGGGTGAGGCTAGGCGGTTTCGGGTTTAAACACTATCATCACACGGGTTACAAATGAAAACCTTAAAATGTAAAGATGGCCGGTATTATCGGTCGTAGTGGATACTGGTTTAGTGAAATTTATTGTTAAGGGGTGGGTAGCTGTTATTAGTGATCCGTATGGGGTCGTAGTGGTGTAAACACTATCATCATACGGTTACAAATGAAAACCTTAAAATGTAAAGATGGTCGCTATTATCGGTTGCTGTGGGTATTGCTTAGTGAAACTCGGTGATAAGGGGTGGATACCGGTTATTAGTGCTCTATAGAGGGGTTTAATGCCCTATACACTATCATCATGCGGTTACAAATGAAAAACTTAAAATGTAAAGATGGTCGGTATTATCGGTTGCTGTGGTGTCATTCGTTGATAAAGGGTGGGTAGAGGTTATTAGTGCTCTTTAGAGGGTCGTAGTGGTAAATACAGTATTATCATAGGGATACAAATGAAAATCTTAAAAAGTAAAGATGGACGGTATTATTGGTTGTAGTGGGTACGGCATAGTGTTATTCGTTGTCAGGGGGTGGATAGTAGTTATTAGTGATATGTAGAGGGTTGAGTGGTATATAAACTATTAGCATACTATTTAATAATAATAAATGAAAACCTTTAAAAAGTACAGATGACCTGTATTATTGGTTGTAGTGGGTATGACTTAGTGAAATTAGCTGTTAAGGGGTGGGTGAGTGGGTGGGTAGCTAGATAAGTGCTCGAACACTAACATCATACGATTTCAGATCAGTAAATGAATACCTCAAATCTCTCTCTCTCTCTTTTTTCCCTCTCTCCTTGTGTCTATACGGGTCTTTGTTTTGTTCCCCAGAAACCCATTTCCAAGACAAATATTTGTTCTCAACTTGTCTGGTCAGTGTCACACTTCACAGCCAGACAAAACTACAGCTACTATGTACCACTTTAACATTCAAATAAGAAAATATGTTAACCAAAATGGGGAAAAATAGCGGCCAAACTTATAAATATCTTGGCCAAACTTATGAAAAGTAGGAAACATTATTAACCAAATGCGAAAAAGTATTGTCCAAAGAGAGAAATATGTCAACTAAACTTAAAATGGATCAGCCAAACTTATGAAAAGTAGGGAAATTGTCAGCCAAATTGGCAAAAGTTAGGCCATATAAAGAAATATTTCACCCAAACTTATGAAAAGTAGGAAAATTTTGTTAGCCAAAGTGGAAAAACCTACACCAAGTATGAAAATTATGTTAGCCAAATATGAAAAAGATCGGCCAAATACAGAAACATCTCATCCACACTTATGAAAACTAGGAGAATTTGTTAGCCAAACAGGAAAAATATCGGCCAAGTAGGAAAACTTGTTAACCAAATGTGAAAACAATATCAGCCAAAGAGAGAAATAGCGCGTCCAGACTTATAAAAAGTGGGAAAATATGTCAACCAAAGGGGGGAAATGTCTGCCAAATTCAGAAATATCTCAACTAAATTTATGAAAAGTTTGAAACTTTGTTAACCAAAATATGAAAGATGAAAGCCAAGATGAAAGATGACAATTAAATTTCTCTGTATTGTTTCCAAATTGAATGTTTCATGTAGAAATTTAATTGTTAATTGTTGTACAATTTTATTGTGGAAATTTTATTTTTTCATTCAACAATAGTGACTTATTGCATAAGATACTTTTAATTTTCTGAAATACAGCTGTTGTTTGCATAGGGACAGATGATTATCTCTAGTAGGTTGGAAATTTGCCCAGTCAGCAGAAAACCGATTGTGGTGTAATAAGTGGTATGAAACGTTGAAAGTCGGTTAGAAGATGATGTAGACGGTATTCAAGGGGTCAATAAGGCAGACGTGGATTTAAGAAAAGGTCGACTTCATAACAGACACTGCTGGTTCGTTGGAGACTTGACACTATTGCGGATGTGAAATGACAACGTAAGATATTTTTCCCTTTTTGGTTAAGAAATTTTCATACTTTTTATAAGTTTGGCTGGAATTCAGCCATAATGTTTCATATTTGGCTCACAAAGTGTCGTACTTTTTATAAGTTTGGTTGCGATATGTTTAAGTTTGGTTGAAATTCGGCAAAATTTTTCACATTGGCCAACAAAATTTCCTACTTTTCATAAGTTTGGATGAAATATTTCTTTACTTGACCAACACTTTTCACATTTGGTTAACACATTTTCCTACTTTTTATAAGTTTGGTTGACATTTTTCGCATTTGGTCAACACAGTTTTCTACTTATTATAAGTTTGGTTGACATTTTTCTCATTTGGTTAACACAGTTTCCTAATTTTTATAAGTTTGGATGAAGTTTGGCCAACATTTTCGCTTAGGTTAACAAATTTTCCTACTTTTTGATAAGTTTGGATGAAATTTGGCCAACATTTTTCGCTTTGGTCAACAAAGTTTCCTACTTTTAATAAGTTTGGCTGAGATATTTCTTTACTTGGTCAATATTTGTTGCCTTTGGTTAACAAAGTTTCCTACTTTTTTTTTACACATAAATTTAGGCTCAATATTTCTTTATTTGACGACTATTTTTCACATTTGGTTAACAAAGTTTTCTAATTTTCATAAGTTTGATGCAATATTTCCTATTTTGGTCAACCTTTTTTCATCTTTGGTTAACAAAGTTTCCTATTTTTCATAAGTGTGGACGAGATATTTCGTTACGTGTACCATATTTTTTCCCATTCGGTTAGCAAACTTTCTTACTTGGCCAAGATTTTTCCTATGTGGCTAACAAATTTTTCCTACTTTTAATAAGTTTTGTCGAGCTATTTCGTTACTTGGTCAATCATTTTCCTTCTTTTTATAAATTTGGTTGAGCTATTTCTGCGTTTGGTCGACCTTTTTCCCATTTGGCTGACAAATTTTCCTATTTTTTAATAATTTTAGTTGAAATATTTCTCTCTTTGGTCGATATTTTTTCACCTTTGGTTAACAAAGTTTCTGATTTTTCATACATTTGGCTGATGTATTTCGTTACTTGGTCAATATTTTTCCTATTTGGCTAACACATTTTCTTACTTGGCCAAGATTTTTTTCCCATTTCGTTAACAACTTTTCCTACTTTTTATAAGTTTGAACGAGCTATTTCTGTATTTGAGCGACGTTTTCTCCTTTGGTTAACAAATTTTTCTACTTTTTATAAGTGTGGACGCGTTATTTCTTTACTTGGCCAACATTCACCATTAGGCTAACAAATTTTCCTACTTTTTATAAGTTTATTTTATATATTTCTCACTTTGGCTGATATTTTTTTTTCACATGTGGCTATCAAATTTTCCTACTTGGTCAATATTTTTCCTCTTTGACTAACAAATTCTCCTAGTTTTCATAAGTGTGGACGAGCTATTTCTGTATTTGGTCGACATTTTTCACATTTGGCTAACAGTATTTTCCTACTTGACCTAGGTTTTTTTCCGTTTGGCTAACAAAGTTTCCTACTTTTCATAAGTTTGGGTGAGATATTTCTGTATTTGGTCGATATTGTTTTCCCATTTGGCTGACAATTCTCCTACTTTTTATAAGTTTGCACGAGATAATCCTCTCTTTGGCTGATATTTTTTTCACATTTGGTTAACAAAGTTTCCTACTTTTCATAAGATTGAACGATGTATTTCGTTGTTTGTTCAATATTTTTCCTCTTTGACTAACACATTTTTCCTACTTGGTCAATATCTTTCATATTTAGGTTAACAAAGTTTCCAACTTTTCATAAGTTTAGTTGAGATATTTCTGTATTTGGCCGACATTTTCCCCCTTTGGTTGACATATTTTCCCACTTTTTATAAGTCTGGACGAGCTATTTCTCTCTTTGGCTGATATTGTTTTCACATTTGGTTAACAAGTTTTCCTACTTGGCCAATATTTTTCCTGTTTTGCTAACAAATATTCCTAGTTTTCGTGAGTGTGGATGAGATGTTTCTGTAGTTGGTCGATATTTTTCATATTTGGGTAACATATTTTCCAACTTGACCTAGATTTCCCCCCTCTGGCTAACACATTTTCCTTCTTGGTCAATATCTTTCCCAGTTGGTTAACAATTTTCCTAGTTTTTATATGTTTGATTGAGATATTTCTGTATTTGGCCGACATTTTTGTACCATTTGTTTGACACATTTTCCTACCTTTTATAAGTGTGGACGCGATATTTCTCCCTTTGATTGAAACATTTTCCTAATTGGCCAATATTTTTTTTCTATTTGGTTAACCATATTTCCTAGTTTTCATAAGTGTGAACGTGATATTTATGTATTTGGCCGAAATTTTTCACATTTGGATAACATATTTTCCTACTTGACCTAGGTTTTTCCCCTCTGGCTAACAAAGTTTCCTACTTTTCATAAGTTTGGCTGAGATATTTCTGTATTTTGGCCTAACTTTTTACCATTTCGCTGACAATGTTCCTACTTTTCATAACTTTGGCTGATCTATTTATAAGTGTAGTTGAAATATTTCTCTCTTTGGGTGATATTTTTTTCACATTTGGTTAACAAATTTTCCTACTTTTCATAAGTTTGAACGATGTATTTCGTTACTTGTTCAACATTTTTCCTCTTTGACTAATACATTTTCTTACTTGGTCAATATCTTTCCCGTTTGGTTAACAATTTTCCCATTTCTTATATGTTTGGTTGAGATATTTCTGTATTTGGCCGACATTTTCCCCTTTGGTTGACACATTTTCCTACTTTTTATAAGTCAGGACGAGATATTTCTCTCTTTGGCTGATATTTTTTTTCACATTAGGCTAACAAATTTTCCTACTTGGGCAATATTTTTCCTATTTGGCTAACACATTTTTCTAGTTTTCATAAGTGAGGACGAGAGATTTCTGTATTTGGCCGACCTTTTTCACATTTGGGTAACAGATTTTCCTACTTGACCTAGGTTTTCCCCTTTGGTTAACAAAGTTTCCCACTTTTCATAAGTTTGACTGAGATATTTCTGTATTTGGCCTAACTTTTTCCAATTTGGCTGACAATTTTCCTACTTTTCATAAGTTTGGTGATCTATTTATAAGTTTAGTTGAACTATTTCTCTCTTTGGATGATATTTTCTTCACATTTGGTTAACAATGTTTCCTACTTTTCATATGTTTGGCCGATCTATTTATAAGCTTGACTGCTATTTATTTTCTATTTTGGCTAACATATTTTCTTATTTGAAAGTTGATTTGGTACATGGGAGCTGTAGATTTGTCCAGCTGTGAAGTGTAGCACTGAACAGACAAGATGTAAAACATATATTGGCGTTTGTAATGTGTTTCTGGGGAACGTTGTAGAGTTCCGTAGTTCCGTACAGACACATAGAGAGGTACTGAACGTGTACATGTCTAATTTGGTACAGTGATAACAGTTGCTTGTTATGAAAGTGGACACTGACATGACATGTTACATTCATTACCTAAGGCTGAGTCGGGGCAGTTTGTTGTGTTCGTTTGTAATATTATAATCTGATAACAGGCGCTAGCCACTCGTCGCTGTATAGGTATGTTACCCGATAGCTGTTATGTACAGATACGTCTTCCTCGACTGGCATCGGTGATCACATCTCACATTTTTACCATTTGGTTGACACATTTTTCTACTTTTTATAAGTCTGGATTAGATATTTCTTTCTTTGGCCGATATTTTTTCCCATTTGGCTAACATATTTTCCTGCTTGGTCAATATTTTTTCCTATTTGGCTAACAAATATTCCCGGTTTTCATAAGTGTGGACGTGATATTTCTGTATTAGGCTGACGTTTTTCACATTTGGGTAACACATTTTCCTACTTGACGTTGGTTTTCCCCCTTTGGCTAACAAAGTTTCCTACTTTTCATATGTTTGGGTGAGATATTTCTGCATTTGGTCTAACTTTTTCCCATTTGGCCGACAATTTTCCTACTTTTTATAAGTTTGGACGAGATATTTCTCTCTTTGGGTGATATTTTTTCACATTGGTTAACAAAGCTTCCTACTTTTAATAAGTTTGAACGATATATTTCGTTACTTGTTCAATATTTTTCCTCTTCGACTAACACATTTTCCTACTTGGTCAATATCTTTCCCGTTTGGTTAACAATTTTCCTACTTTTTATACGTTTGGTTGAGCTATTTCTGTATTTAGCCGACAATTTTCACATTTGGCTAACATTATTTTCCTACATTGACCTATGTTTTTTTCACTTTGGGTAACAAAGTTTCCTACTTTTCATAAGTTTGGGTGAGATATTTCTGTATTTGGCCTAACTTTTTCCCATTTGGCCGACAATTTTCCTACTTTTTACAAGTTTGGACGAGATATGTCTCTCTTTTGGTGATATTTTTCACATTTGGTTAACAAAGCTTCCTACTTTTCATAAGTTTGAACGATATATTTCGTTACTTGGTCAATATTATTCCTCTTTGACTTATACATTTTCCTACTTGGTCAATATCTTTCCCATTTGGTTAACAATTTTCCTACTTTTTATACGTTTGGTTGAGCTATTTCTGTATTTGGCCGACTTTTTCACATTTGGCTAACATAATTTTCATACTTGTAGGTTTTTCCACTTTGGCTAACAAAATTTTCCTACTTTTCATAAGTTTGGGTGAGATATTTCTGTATTTGGCCTAACATTTGCCAATTTGGCTGACAATTTTCCTACTTTTCATAAGTTTGGCTGATCTATTTTAAGTTTAGTTGAAATATTTCTCTCTTTGGAAGATACTTTTTCACATTTGGTTAACAATGTTTCCTACTTTTCATAAGTTTGGCCAAGATATTTATAAGTTTGGCCTGCTATTTTTTCCCCATTTTGGTTAACATATTTTCTTATTTGATTGTTGAAGTGGTACATAGTAGCTGTAGTTTTGTCTGGCTGTGAAGTGTGACACTGACCAGACAAGTTTGAGAACAAATATTGGTCTTGGAAATGGGTTTCTGGGGAACGAAACAAAGACCCAGTATAGACACAAGGGGAGAGGGAAAAAAAGAGAGAGATATTGAGGTATTCATTTACCGATCTAAAATCGTATGATGTTAATGTTCGAGTACTTATCTAGCTACTCATCCACTCACCCACCCCTTAACATCTAATTTCACTAAGTCATACCCACTACAACCAATAATACAGGTCATCTGTACTTTTTAAAGGTTTTCATTTATTATTATTAAATAGTATGCTAATAGTGTATATACCACTCAACCCTCTACATATCACTAATAACCACTATCCACCCCCTGACAACGAATAACACTATGCCGTACCCACTACAACCAATAATACCGACCATCTTTACTTTTTAAGATTTTCATTTGTATCCCGTATGATAATACTGTATATACCACTACGACCCTCTAAAGAGCACTAATAACCTCTACCCACCCTTTATCAACGAATGACACCAAGCTATACCCAGGGCAACCAATATTAACGGCCATCTTTACATTTTAAGGTTTTCATTTGTAACCGTATGATAATAGTGTATAGGCCATTAACATCCATCTACTAGATCACTAATAACCGGTATCCATCCCCTTATCACCGAGTTTCACTAAGCAATACCCACAGCAACCGATAATACCGACCATCTTTACATTTTAAGGTTTTCATTTGTAACCGTATGATGATAGTGTTTACACCACTACGACCCCATACGGATCTACTAATAACAGCTACCCTACCCCTTAACAACTAAATTTCACTAAACCATATCCACTACGACCGATAATACCGGCCATCTTTACATTTGAAGGTTTTCATTTGTAACCCGTGTGATGATAGTGTTTAAACCCGAACCGCCTAGCCTCACCCCACGCGCCCACCCCCTCGCCACCACCCCGCACCCCGTCGTTATTTATTTTTATTTTATTTATTTATTTATTTTTTAATAATTAATTAAAATTTTATACACCCACTCAATAGTTATCTGCCCTTAGAAACATAAATCTTAGAATTATCGCCCTTAGATATGACCTAGATATCACCCCTTACCCCACCCAACTACATGACCGAGGAGGAGTGCAGAATCAGCCGAGGTCAAGGTCAATCCACAGGTCAATCCACCAAATGAGAACCAAAACGTCCAAAGCCTACTACTTGTCACTCACACAGTCTAGTTTCTATTGACAGTCACACAGTCGAGTTTCTATTGACAGTCACACAGTCTAGTTTATATTGACACTCACACAATCTAGTTTATATTGACACTCACACAATCTAGTTTATATTGACACTCACACAATCTAATTTATATTGACACTCACACAAGCTGGTTACTATTGTCACTCACACAATCTAGTTTCTATTGACAATTACACAATCTAGTTACTATTGACACTCACACAAGCTGATTAATGTTGTCACTCACACAGTCCAGTTATTGTTGTCGGCAGCACCTTCTAGCTACTACTGTAAATGTTTCAGCACTAAAGAACAACAATAACCACGGACTTCAAACACATACCAATATCAAGTGCATGTGTAGTGTTTTGTGATTCTGGGATCCAAATGTTTCCGGTGCTACGGAGTGCATTCAAACGGTGTAATACTGATCTTATTTCGCCGCGTGTAGCTTTCAATCACAGACAAATCGGTGAGAGAGACCCCACAGAAGATCACTAGGGTCAAATGGTCGCATTCGTTGGTATGTAGGTCAGCTTATTTATTACATAAACAAGTTTACAGGTATAGATTGGCGCTCATGAAATTAGGAGAAACAGAGATTACAGGACATACAAGGCAACATAAAACTGGACAGCTATAGGTACCATGCCGGTATTTGAACCTACCCCCTACAAAAAGACCACAGTGCCTCGCTACAGGAACTAATATACCTCGACTCACAACCAACTGTACAACCCATACGCGCTCCGTCCCCAATTTCAACAACTAGCGAAGAGTCTCAATACTGATCGTACCAGCTGCTGTCTGATTGTGTGTCCGTCTGGCTACTTCTCGGAGCACCGAGCGTCGGGTAGATCCTGTGGTCACATCATGCCCCATCATTCTCTCCAGGTCTCGATGATTTATCTGTTCTTCCACACTATTTACGCATTGTAGGTTACATTGTCCGGGCTTCGAATCCCGGACAATGAGTAAACAGGCGAAAACATCACTGGAAGCCTTGGAGATGGGGGTTTTATAGAAGAATGCTGAAAGTTAATTGGACAGCCAAGTAAGCAAGCTGAACATTTTGAGAGTAGCTAAGTCTCAATAAAGCTTATCACAAACATCAGAAAGAACCAGTCATCATTTTTCGCTCACATTATGAAAAGTCAAAACCTGGAACATGTTGAGACAACAGGAAAGATTTGTGGACAGAGAGATGGAGGAAGACAGCGTGAGAAAATTTTTGACAGTCTTGAGTCATGGCGAAAAAGGGAATCAACTCACGAATTGATCCATACTGTCGGAGATCGCAATTTGTGTAGGGGCATGATCGCCCACGTCAGCCGGCAAGGCACTGGGTGACGTTAAGGTTACATTGTGGTAGGTTAGAGTGTTGCTATTCTTTGCGTCCCCCCTTAGGATCT